>JAZGLO010001115.1:2187500-2787500 GCA_036873155.1 Biomphalaria sudanica
ACAGCTATAGTATTTTATGGATCTAGGCCATGGTTAACAATGTTGACATGACAAAAGATCGAATGGATTTAGACCTAGATCTAATTTTAAGAAATACAATGTGGGAATAAATTTTTAATTTGACACATGAAAATACAAAAGAAGATCCATTGATTTCATTATGTAATAAAATTAACCTTCAATTTTGTGTTTCAAAAGCATTTTTTACATAAATTAGTTCCTGATATCTGTGACTACAGATTTCCTGGCGAACATTCTTTCATTAGACATTACCAATTGGTTACACATTAACACATCTCTCTACCGAGTCTATTCCTAGGTCTAGGTCTAAATCTCTTATTGAACTCTAAGATGATAAAACTTCTTTTCGCAAAGATAGTTTTGTGCTTTAACACATAAACATACTAATTATTGTCCATTCATTTGATATTTTAATCAATTTAACATTCAAATTTGTTTTTCTAAAGCATTTTTAATACATTCGTTCGCTGTTCGCTAAAGTTGCGTAGCCGTGTTGAGATAGGCCTATATTCATTCATGAAAAAAGGTCAAGCATGCGCAACACAGAATGAACTCTATAAAAGCCAATTTTTAACTCTAGGTTAGTGTAGATTTAGATATATGTCTACCTCAAGATCTACTTTATACTTTAACACATGAACTTACAAAATTAAGTCTATTCATCTCAAATTTTAATCAAATATATGTAGGCCTACAAGCAAATGTTTTAATTTGAAAAAATGGATTTAAGCCTATTAGCTATTTTTATTTGATAGCTTAATTCACACTATTTTTACATTAACACATTCGCTTTACTTATTACATTATTATTTCGTTTAATTGTGACTATATCGACAGCAATGCGCAAATTATATATATATATATATATAATTATCTTCATGGCTTAAGAGTTTGGACACCAAGTAATGGAAATATCACTCTTTTATTTCTGCAAGTCGGACGGACTAGAGTTACCCCATGTTATTTTAGAGGGAAAAAAAAGAGGGTGTGGAGAACAAGTAGTATTCACCCGTCACTAAAAAGCAGGGCCAGACTTAACCATTGTGGGGCCCATTGCGAAAAGGATTTTACAGGGCCCAGTTTGGGTAGGGATACGAATAATAAGTGAAATTTAAGAAATTGTATTAGAAAGTAAATTCGTCTTTGCATTTTATTCATTCTTTACTACGTACATAATTACTTAACGAGCCCTGCGTGTAGCGAAGTCATTCAGTATTTCATAAAAACTCTATTTCCTACATAGATCACGCTCAATAGCAAGAATTACCAAATGTTTCAATCTATCTTTGAGAATTGTTGACCTCAAGTAATTCTTCATTAGTTTGAGGCGCGAGAAGCTTCTTTCACCAGATTCCACAATTACGGATATTGCATAATGCCGTTTTTTTATCGAGCGTAGGATTGGCGTTTTCCATATTGAATGACACCCCAAAAAGACATTTTTTTTGTATATATTTCAGGAGATTTGTATGAGTTTTCAAAAGATTTTAATAATTTCCGGATATTTCCAGGACATTTCGTTCATTTTGCAATTTCAGGAGATTTCCAGGAGCTTGTGGCAAATCAGGAGGGTACAGGAAATCTGTTTTAAGTTACAAAATGGTTTAATTAATAATGTATACACCTATAATCAGCGCGGGTCCTATGAAAGTGCGGGACACACTGCGGACGCATAGGTTGCAGTGGCCTAAGGCCGGCCCTGCAAAATAGCGGCGTATGCTACGCCACCGGACGACTAGTTACCTAGAAAATGCTTCCGATGGCATGCGTCTCAAATAGCCTCTGACAACCAGTCCAACTCCTGGCCTTCAAGTGTGGTTCAGATACTGAGCCTGGCGGAACCGTTACCACCGACAGGAGAAGGGACGAAGGCGCACAACTGGCGCCTAAACAGGACAGGAGGGGGCTCGTTAGCCTTGGTTGGCTACCCTTATGCTATTGATAATCTTCCAATTAAATAAATTTCAAAACCTTTTTTGTTTTCAGTCTATACCTCAGGGGTGTAGAGATCCTGTATGTACCTCGATAAAAACTATACAGTGAAAGGAATGTAGGAAACATGAATGCGATAGATTGACGATATAGAAGTAGGGCATGGGGATGAAAAACCCGAGATCTGAATGGAAGGATGTGATGAAGCAGACCAGAGCACTTCATGGGCTAAAGCCCCTCTGAGATGAATGGAAAGGGATGATCAATAACAAAACTATTCTTTTAAATAACTACACAAATGTGTGTGTGTAGTGTGTCCGATATGTGCGAAGTATGTAAGTTGAGTGTACAAGAACTGGGATCCTTTAGGCTAGGATTTCTTCTTCGCATATTTTCAGTGAAGGCTAGAAGGGAGTGTTTATTGTCCGTCATTATTTTTAGTGAAGGCTGAAAGGGAGTGTTTATTGTCCGTCATTATTTTTTGTGAAGGCTAGAAGGGAATGTTAATTGTCCGTCATTATTTTAAGTTAAGGCTGAAAGGGAGTGTTTATTGTCCGTCATTATTTTTTGTGAAGGCTAGAAGGGAATGTTTATTGTCCGTCATTATTTTAAGTTAAGGCTAAAAGGGAGTGTTTATTGCCCGTCATTATTTTTTGTGAAGGCTAGAAGGGAGTGTTTATTGCCCGTCATTATTTTTACAAAGTCCCCCACATAAACAAGTTGTGTAAGTTGCTTGGGTGCCCTTGTGAGTGAGGGTGAGGATTGAGATTTTAATAAATAAGAAAAAGTGGTGTTTTTTTGTTTTTTTCCCTATATTAACTCCCCCACACCAAAAAAAATAATTATATAGATCTTTAATACAATAGTTTCACATCGATGGAAACAAACAGTGGTGAGGGCTGTGGTCCTCTATAAACATTCCTTTCCCCTCAGCTACATGCGCCCGAGGATTTAACATCCACCTAAAAGGACCGTGTGCCCCACTGAGTGTCTGTATATATTCTGTTTATAACATCGAAAGTCAAATAACAAGAGACCCGGTGCACCGTCTCTGCGTCCCAGCTGTGACACGTAGCGAGCGATAAGGACAAAACTGGTTATGACACCCAGTGGCCAAGACTAAACATAGGAACTGACAGGCAGTAAACTGGCCCTTTGTTGTGACGGTTAGTCTCTGTGTCGAGTTGCACAAATGCGTGATGACTGTGACATGTAACATGAGAGACTCAAGATGCCAACTCAAGTTTCACTAAAGAAAGTTCAACAGAGACAACAAGAGGCTAATTTGGATTTTAGATTTAAAACACATATTGTGAGATAAAAACAGTTAAGTTAGCAGTAAATGTGTGTACTACGTTTATCTATTACTATGTTCATCAAACGAGCTGATGTCTAAAGAATAGAAGTGCATACTGGAGTGTAGCCATGCGAGAACAGAGCTTTGAGGAATGCCTGATAACTCAGAGGCATTGTTGAACCATAAAGCTATAATAGCTACTATAGCTCTTTAGTTCAAAAGTGTCATGGTCTGGCATGCCTTCATTTTATATTGTGATGAAAATATTGTACACAAAAATATAAGAAAAAAAAAAAAGGTTTTAGTACTTTGGAATACAGGCCTCAACACTGTAAACTTTGTGTATCTCGATGTGTGTATCAAACTGAATGGGCTGAGATTAAAGGATGTGTGTGTGTTTGTTTGTTTAACACCTATGTGTCAGGAGTTGCTCTGAAACTTAGAGGATTTTTTTTACGTAAACTAGGAGAGGGAAATCCCTACCCTTGCTCATCCCCCCCTTTTTAAACATGCAGAAAATCATTGCAATTGTGTCTCGAAGAAAAACGTATTTATGACGTCATTATAGCTTTTTTTTACCAACTGACGTCAAAGAGGTGTTAAGCAGGAAAACTGTATTATTGGAATAAAAGCATATCAAGTTCCGTTTATTTGCTAAGAACTATAAGCCGAAAATGGATAATTGTCAGCTGAAATTCTGAGTTTTGTTATGTACATGCAGATGAGACTGATTCAATTTGACCCAGTATTTATGAGATTTTATTTTTTAAAAATTAATTATGACGATTTTTAAAAATTGTACTCAAGATATATTTTAAAAGTATATTAATTTTTTATACATTTAGTTAATTGATATTTTTTTATAACGGAGTATTGACCTATGTAACACTTTAAAAATTGCTGAGGTGCTAAATATGAACTCAAAGATTAAGTCTGTTTTCTGGCGCATTTCGAAATTTAATATCTCCAAGATTTGAAGCTATTTTATGTAGTATTTAATGGAAAAGTATGCTTAGGGAAAATCTCGACAATTTAAAAGTCTGATCACATCACTTTTATTCTACCTAAGTTATTTTATAGTCCAAGGTTATTGTTTTCTTAAGTTAACTAAAAAACAATAACCATTGAGAATATAATGAACTTATATAATACAGACGTTACTTCAAAAAGAAAACGATTACGTCCTACGATTCATGCATCTAGTCATGCATGTTAACCAACTAGCGGATTAATAGATCATCATCTTGAAACATTTTTATCATCTGCTTTCTTCAACCATTAAAAAAAAAAAGATGTATTTGTAAATAAAAATGGATGCTTTGAATAATCAGTTGAATTTGTTTTTGCTTTTCTTTTATACTTTTTCTGAGTCTGCCATACCACCAAAGTTCACTACGATAAGCCTTCATTCAAGGAAAAGATCGCCCAGCTAGATGTGTTTATCATATTTATCCATTATCTTAAATGTTCTGAGAATCTCACGTGAAAATGGTGAAAGTAACACATACATTCTGCATAGAACTAATATACAGGGAAAACACTGGCTAATCCCTGGGTAATCCCTAGGTTTAACAGGGCGCTGTCAGCACCACAATGTTACCCAGCCCCTCTTGCTGGGCTAGCAATAGCCCAGTGGATGCAGCTCTCACCATTCAGCTTGTGCCCTATTCAACGTACTATTTAGATAAGAAAAGCCCTGTGCTTACCGAGACCAAATAAGTCTTGAAGTACGCCACTCCAGTTGGTGTGCTGCTTTATCCTCCTCTGATCCGTCGAGTACGCGTGGGGATGCAGCTGCGTTGTCTGGTAGCCGTTTGGTTCTGGTCTAAGCTGCATGCTCTGATAGTCACCTCCTTGCCTTAGATGTGTGGCAAGATGGACGGGCTGTGGTTGATCTGCCGAGTAGCCAGTCTTTTGCTGATTCGCAGGGTAAGCAACATGTGGCTGATTTGCAGGGTACCCAGCCTGATTTTTAATTGAAAGGTAGCCGGCCTGTTGTTGAATCGCTGGGTGGCTGTCCTGCGGCTTGGCAGGATAGCCAGGAAGTATTTTCTTGCCAGGGTAGGGGGGTGGATCCTTCTGAACATGACGTTGAGTCGGCAGCTGCTGCTGTAGCTCTACGTCGGACTGTAGGGTTTCTTTCTTACGAAACCTAAACTTCTCCATGTCTAACTAAGAACGGTTTAGAAATCTCCGAGCACACGGTTTCAGAATATGTTCGCACAAGTCACATTTTGCATTGTTAAGTAGTTATTAATAACACTGCTACTCTCAAAACATGTCCTTACAAGGACACATAATTAAAAATATGTTCTGATTGTATTTCATTTCAAATTCACATCCACTTGGACACGTGAAGCACCTAATCATATTGAAAAGTTTATTGAATTATAAATTTCATTCAAAATTTAAAAAAAACGAAGAATAAACATAATTGCACATATCATCGCTTGAAAGGTAACAAATGGAATACGAACAAAAGTGAGTATAGAGGAACAAAGAGAAGGAATAAGGAACAGAAAGAAGAAAAGGGAGGAGCCAGAAAAAGAGATACATTAGAGAGAAAGAGAGAGATGGATAATGGAAAGAGAGAGAGAGAGAGAGAGAAAGAAATCGAAGAAGAAAAGGATGAAGTATCTGCTTATGTACATACTCCCCCTCCCATTCCAACCTCCCCATTTTCTCTTCTAGTTTCTGAAATCTAAAGGGGACGGACGGACAGGCGGACAGACAGGCCACACAAAACTAATAGCGATAAAGTAATAACTTGAATAACTGAATTAAATGTCCATAGGTCATTTCTTATGGCTGAGTAACCTTAAGCGAGTCATATGTTGTCTTTATACACCAAGGAATCGTGCGCAGCTGATCTTAGGACGAATAAAGTGTATATAAATAACTTAATGACCGTCTGGAAAAGATATATAAATAGATAAACGATGTGTTATTAATGCCAAGAAGATGTGTTTATGCAAAGCATAGTTCTATATAATTAAACAGTCGTGGTAATCAGAGAGAACAATTTTCGTGGAAGTTTAACATAGTGTTGTTTCCAGTAGTCAAGAAAGAAATGTCCATTTGAGATGATTGTTGTCTGTTTCGATGCAACGTATTTTGGTTTTAAGTCTGAAGGGCTTATAATCTTAAAATGTTTAAATCGGGGGAAAAAAAAGGATTTATTTTTAGAAATACTCAACACCACACGTTCACACACACACAATAAAGACATTACAAAACTGAAATTGTCTCCCTTAATAAACTAAACGCCAAGAAGGAAAGAAATACACATTAATCTAGTAAATTTTAAGTTATATAAGGCTCAAAGAGAACTGTTATTAAAATTCTAAGATCCAATACTGATTATTAAAAAAACTAACCTAAAACGTTTGTTTCAATAGCTAATTGAGATATCAAACTATAACTGAAAAAACTATAACCACAAAGACTCATTGCTCACAACGATGTACTTCCAGCAGGTGTGAGCGACTGTATAGAAATACAGTAAATATGCAAATATATCCCCTATATATAACTCAACTGTACTTGGTCTGGCACTGCTACATATATGTCTGTTTATTGCATTTTCACGTTAAACCAATCCCTACATCTGACGGTATCCTTTACAGGGCAGTTGTGGAAACCGCATAGCCGTCTCAATCTGACGACACACATTTTGCTATCAAAATTTGCTTCTGAGCTTTGAACCAGTTTATTTTTCCTCTTTTAAATTCAATATAGTGTAGAGGCGACACAACATACATACGCCGGCCCCCTGGCATAACCTTCTATTAAGTTCTATTATTGAAGAGCTCGCACATCAATGCTTCCTTCTGCCGCCAATCTGATGGCGCTTTAGGTCAGAAAAGCCAATGGTGGAGAAGAGAGGCAACAGAATAGAGCACAACAAATTAAACAGCTTCATGAAAGAATGTTACCTGCCCCCCTCTCCCAAGTCTGCTTTGAGAAACTTAACACACACACACACACACACATAAAACATATTTCAACGTCTGGAGGAGTGTGGGAACACCAGACACAATCCTGGCGTCCGAGCACAGCACGCATGGATGAACAACACCTCAATGAGGCCTTTCTTTCTGATTCATGCTGACGTTACGACCCAATGGCTCCTTATTCCCAAGAAGAGATTCTCAAATTGTGAAACAGCTTCGATTGGAATGGTTTTTAGTATCTGGAGGGCAAAGTAAACAGCCTCTTTAAATTTGCAGACGATAGAAGAAATTAGTGACCTGAAATGATCTGAATATAAGCATTTTCTCACAAATTTAAATTGTTATTTAAAAAAAATAAGAATTTTAACCTTTTCTGTCGAAATGATAATGAAATGTTCAGTTTGGTTCTGGGCTATTCTCTTACAAGATGGCACCACTTGAATAAGTCTCGGTCACGAATAAATAAACAAAGTCTCAACAATGATTGATCCAGCTGAAGGTGCCTACAATTACAGAAGTAACAAAGATCTATATCTAGTTGAAACAAAGACCATTCCTTCATAAACATACACTTATATAAAGAGTGTCTATGAGTTGTTTTGTTCCCTCACACCTCTATACAGTTCATTACTCTAGGTTTCTATAACTCTGTTTCAAGGCTCCAACAAAGACAATTCAATGATATTATAGAATGTCTTTTTTTTTTTGCTGAGTTATTTCGTTAAACATCTCTACTATAAGGGCTTTTCACAATTGGGGATTTCCGTTGCCTGATTCGACGTAGACGAAGAGGTAACGGGAAAACCCGATAAATGTGATGGTTAAGTGGTGAAGTGTTTTGTCTTCCGAGCCGAGGAGGTTTCAGGTTTGAAGACGCCCGGGTTCGCTGTTCTGCCTCATCGTGGCACCCGGGTGGAAACGGCTATTTGAGGAGATAGCTAGGCGAAATGAATGGCAAAACATAACAACCGTGGGGATGCCCACGGGTAGACAAGAGTCCACCCCTTGCACGGGCGGGGTTGTAAAAAAGTCCTCACAAAAAACTGTCACACATCCACGCGCCGTTCCTCAAAGGACCGTTCCATAAATGGCGAGTCCCCCACGGTTAGCTTGGTACAAAGAAGGAAGATGACGGAGGCTCCCAGTGCTCCTAGGCCATGTGTCGGGGGCCGAAGACATTGGATACAGCAATGTTTTATATAGACATTGACTCGGGTCGCTCTCAAACAGAACTGTGCGTTCACACAGGTTTTTTTTTTTTTACTGTTCTGGCTGGACGACCAAGCAGGTTTTTTTTCAAACTTAGAGCTCGAAGAGCCTTCGGCTCAGCTCTTACGGACATCAAACGGTTTGAAGACGGTGATTTTGAATTAAGAGAATCTTTGGTTGCCCCTGAGTCCACCAAGCTCGAATGGGTACCTCACATTTGGTTGGTGAAAGTTAACGCGGTTTACCGTTGTGCTGGCCACGTGACACCTTCGTCAACCGTGGGCAACAGAAACAGATGACCTTTACATCATTTGTCCATAAATAGCAAGGTCTGAAAGGGCTACTTTCAAAAAGGAAAAAAAAAGTTTGTAATAGCGAATGTTTTAATCTCATTTCAGGCTCGGGGTGTTTTGTTTTTTTTTAAAGAGGAGATAATTGATGCAGAAAAGTTATAACGAAGATTCTGAGCAGCAGTTTAGTACCAACTTGTAAGATATTACATCTACTGTTTGTGTACATTTGCACAGTAGCGCGACAGTGCAACACTGAATGTGTGATGACGTCCTAAGCACTTGTCTAGCTGTCACTTGCATTGCACAGCTACTTATTGACCCCTACTAGTCTCTACACCGCCCTACTGTAGTTCTACAGGTAAATTACAACCGTGGGCCTCTATATAACAGGAGGGGTACCGTTATAGTGCATCAGGGGTGAAGATATGATCTCAGCTAAGTCACCTGACCTGGAAGATACAAAGTCTCCGCAAGTCAGACCAAACAATAAAACTGTAACGATGACAGTTACTTGAACAAGGACCATGTGGTGTATTGATGGTACTATCTGGAGGCAAGAAGCCTCCATATATTTGACTATAAAGTAAATAAAAGTAAAGACCGTACACAGGGCCAGATGTACGGGCAATGTAAGACTGTGCATACTTGTTACATATACGAGCATAAGGAACAAGACGTTACGTTCACAAATACTCTATGGGAAATGTTTATCTGTGGCGGATAACAATAAATAACTAGCCTTTGGTGTATCCGTGTACATGACAGTTACGACCAAAGCCAAAGAAATATATGGACTGTTCTACAGGAATTGGTCTCATCCTTGTATGTATATATGTATGTATGTATATATGTATGTATATATGTATGTATGTGTATATGTATGTATGTATATATATATATGTATGTATGTGTATATGTATGTATGTGTATATCAATAAGATCTTTTTAGGGCTATTTGTTCATAAAGTTCAAAAAAGCTTTAACTTTTAAAAAAATCTGAACAAAAAAAAAATGAACATATTGGCCACCTGCTATAAAAGGAATAGTTCAATCTATAATAATAATGAGATTTGTGATTTGTATTCATTATTGCGATTATGGTGGCTGAGTGGTAAAGCCCTTGTCTTACGAACTGGGATGTCCCGGATTCGAATCCTGGTGAAGACTGGTAATTTTAATTTCGGGATCCTTAGGTCGTTTCTGAGTCCACCCAGCTCTAATGGGTACCTGACATTAGTTGGGGAAAAGTAAAAGCTGTTGGTAGTTGTGCTGGCCACATGACACCCTTGTGAACAGAGGGAAAGCAACATTTTCATAAATAAATAAACAGTGAAGTAAGAAGATTTGAGGAACGGAAAGAACACGACCAGCTAATCTGAATTGACATGAGCGACACATCACTTTGTCTTTTTTTTTTATTGCAATTTTTATTGTCCACCAATATATATCACCGTTGCTCGCTTTCTCTCTTTCCTTTTTCTCTACCTCCTTCTTTCTCTCTCTCTCTTTCTCTCTCTCTTTCTTTCTCTCTCTCTTTCTCTCTGTCATTTTCTTTCTCTCTTTCTCTCTCTCTTTCTCTCTGTCACTTTCTTTCTCTCTTTCTCTCTCTCTCTCTTTCTCTCTGTCATTTTCTTTCTCTCTTTCTCTCTCTCTCTCTTTCTTTCTGTCATTTTCTTTCTCTCTTTCTCTCTCTCTCTTTCTCTCTTTCTCCCTCTCTCTCTTTCTCTCTGTCACTTTCTTTCTCTCTTTCTCTCTCTCTCTCTCTCTCTGTGTACACACACCTTAAGGTAAGAAAAAAAAACTAGCACAAACTAACACGGAACTGATTTAACACAGCCTTCATAACCAGAGCGGTGCGGAGGTTGGGGGAGGGCAGAATAAAGTCATTGATTAACTTCAAATATCAGGTTAGGACGGATCAGAATACGTGCGTGCTTCACCAAGTCTAATAATCGCACACACGCCTTCAGGGCAACTATATTAAAAAAAAATCCCTCCCAGTACAATGTATGAATAAAGTCCCCACCCCTCGATTTTCTCCCCCCCTTTAAGTAAACGCCCCACCCTTTTTGTCCATATCTCTTCTCCTTCTTTATTAAACTTGGTATTAATTTGTTGAAAAGTCCCCCCCCCCCAGTCAATAGTCCCCAGCTGTACTCTCCGTCTCTAGGACTGGGACTTTCACTGACAGTAAAGACTGCTCCGTGGACAAAGGCGCACCGGTCGACCCAGAGCGTTATGATCTATCCCAGACAAAGGTGGACCTAATAATGTAACAGTGAAATGGGATCACGTGGGCGATTAGGTCGTATATATTTAAATTCAACTGGATCGAACATTGGGCTCCATACTATTGCGCCCCATGTTATTGCAGAGTCTATATTAGGCCTTCTGCAACTTAATGCTTACAAACGGTAGAGGCCGAATCGCCATGGGATGAAACTGACGCTGCCTGTGTGTCTGTTGATTGGGTTACGGCAGGTTTGATATCGTCTGCAAATAAGTGAATGGAATACACTAGCTGTGTCATAAAAGTTATTGTACACGGGATTTCGACTAAGCTGATTGGCTCTTTATGTCAACATAATGCGCAATACGAAGCTGTAAGAATGTATTATGAAATAGAGCGAGAGCATATTTTTTATAAAGCTTATATCAACTCACTCTGTTTGTCTAGTAAAAGGTGTGTAAATGTTATTTGTCTTCCACACCCGTTCTCGGATCAAGCAGAAACTTCGCAGAATTATTCATTGACATAGACAAAACATGAATCCATTTAAAAAAGTAACCATTTAGACAATTAATTACAGGTTTAATAGCAAAAGGGAAACCAATACTTCAGTATTCACAGTTATGCCTGAAATTTTTGGGTTTAGTCCCCTTAAATAATTGTTAACGCTATTTCTCCCTCACGCATTCTCCGATCTAGTTGATACTAAATAAAATACTAAATAAAAATAAACAATTATTTACAGTACTTACAATAACATGAATAAATAAATGAAATTATTCAATTAGTCAATTAATTATTGGTAACTAATTAATTTGTTTGATGTCGAATAAGAGAAATAGCTTGTACACTGTCAGTAGATACAGTTTTAAGGGCGGAGTTCTTCCTCTTAAGATAAGCTTTGTTTTTTTTTTTTAGTTTTTGTTATATTTTTCTTCTTTCACGCTTATTTTTAGGCCTTCTTATCTTATAAATTACAGACGTTACTTCAAAAGAGAAGATAATTACGCCTTACGCCTATCCATGTGACCATCTAGTCATGCATGTTCATTCGTAACTTAAACTCTGCCAAGTCGTTGTTTTTTTTTTCGTGGCTGAGTTTTGATTTGAAAAGGTTCGTTGGGATGATTTCTAGATGTCTGCATGGATGCAATAAGCATTAAATATTTGTAGTTAAAAAATATTACAATTAGTTTGAATTTTTGAATATGCTTTGTTAGAGTGTATTGTCGTTGATAATCATTGGAGTTCGCTTTTTAAAGTAAAGAAAAAAGTAAAATACCCCCTTATAAATCTTGCGACCTTATGGGGCGGATGATGTATAGGTCTGAGATGAACTCCGATTGGAAACAGAACAGGAAGGACTCAATCCTTCCGTAGTGCTCTGGCAAGAAACTGGGCCGTATGGCGTAATGCCTCGTAGCCTCCATACAAGTCGAGTGACTGTCCAGACACGTCCCTCCTTAGCTCTCGGAGCTGGGGACACTCGTACAAAATATGCGACACTGTTTCGACGCTCTCTCCACAGTGACGTCATCGGGAGTCATAGTTCGGACGGGAATGGGCAAAATATGCCCCAACAGGACAGTGTTCCGCCCTACACTGCGCAATGATTGCCTGCTCTAACCTCCTTCAACCGCCACCACTGATCGTCGCGATCTGGGTGACGCATACGCTGCCAGACACCAAGGGCCCTGTCGGATTCCTCCTAGGACTTGAACCACTTCTCTTCACCAGAAGATGTCAGTGCCAACCATATGAATTAGCCCATGAAATGAAAGTTGATTGTGTGTCCAGATACATCTTACTACTACTATATAAAGGGTGTTCTGTTTTTTTAATATATATTTTTTTTTACATACAGTTTAAAGAATGTAGGTCGATAAACAGAATATTAAATAGGGACGAATCCATTTTTGTAAGAGTAGAACCGTATTTAATGACGTCACATCATGTCAACTGGTTTTCACAAACAACTACCAATGACGCAATACATCAACATACTTTCTCTTATTGCATATGCTTGATAGGACACAGTTTGAGAGTTTTGTAAAACTCGCTTCGGTCCCTCTAATGACACATGTTTTTGTATGGGGCGCCTGGTCGTGCGTCTGAGACCTCGTTTACCCTCGTCCAAACATCGTCTCATTTCCTCTCCATACTTAACCACCCGTAGAGAACAGGCATTTCAACAGCTTACACCACATGGAGATATCTAACCACTAAAACACTGCTAGATCAAGATCTAATAATAGGAATACAACGGAAAGCGAGACTTTAAAAAGTAAGGTAATTCTGTCTTCTTCGGGGCATGGCGGCCCCTGCGGCAGGTTTAGTGAAGTTCACCTATCAGATTACTAGAAGAATGTGGTAGTACGTGACAAGATCAACGACAACCTTCAACATAACTACAACATAATTACAACTAACATTTAAGACACAACCCACAAGAAGTAATGAAGCTCAAGGACGTCCTAAAATCTCAATTAATAATTATCTCATTCTTGGAAGGGCTTTGGACTAGTTTTTGATAGGAGGCTGACCACTGTTATTGATGTTGCCGCTGACAGTAAGCAACAAGAATGTTTCACAGAAGTAACATTCCAGACAGATACCATATCAATGAGTCAGCCATCTTGCCACAATTGTTTGTTTACCATGGTTACGACGTGTACATGTTAGCTAAAAGCTCATCTTCTTTCAACATGGCGATCCAGACGGAAATGAAGGTTTGGCAGACGAATACAAGACAGATTGTATAACAAACATCCGCATTTTCGTAAAAAAAAAGTTTCGAAGTTTTATTTTATGCAACTTAACTGTTTTTAGCAGAAATTAATGTTACCCATAACAAGAAAAAAAATACCATATAGCCAGCCATCGTTACATTTTATTTATAATAACTTACCAACCTTCTTTAACCTCTCCCCTTCCTAGGGCTTGGTCTATTTATACTAGAGTGCCTACGTGTACGACAGTGATGCTCAAACTATGGACCCAGATTCATATTCGGCCCGTGACAGGCTTCAATCCAGCTCCTTGAATTGGTACCCGCAACGCATACACAAATCGCTACGGATTCGTCGATATTTGTATCTGCTATACGGCCCTACGACTCGTGGGTCAGAAATGGACAAGTCCCCAAAGCTGACATTGGCGAGGGCACCACTGGTGAACAGCAAACGAAACACAGAGACAGGCCATCAGAAACGAGCCTGAAAAGGGGAAAAAATGTATTTGACACACATATCAGTTACGACTCGGTCCACAAAGGCCGACTATCGCGCTACAGCGATATATTAACACCCTTGTCTCAAAAAGACACAGACATATATTAGTGTCACGAGTCGAGTCTGTGACCTATTTCGATCAGTTTCTAGAAGCTCGAGTTCAAACCAGTGCAAGTGTCCAGCGTAAACAAGTTAATTTTAGATATCCAATCGAAGAAAGAGGTTAAGGGAAAAAAATAGCACACGTCAGCTTCTAGAAGGTCAAAGTTACTAAAATAATTATCGGAGAAGGTTCCAGGATTCTGGAACGTACGATCAAAGAAAGTATAAATTAAGGGAAAGTCAGTCAGACGGGGTCCTCGCATAGTAGTAGTTCTTGTAGAGCGTTGGTCCTCACACAGTCCTCGATTACTAATAAGTTTTGTGATATTAGCGGGTCCATTAAGTAAAGTTTTAGTAGTTGAAGTTGAAGTTATACTAAGTGAAGTTTCATGTATCATTTAAGTTTTATTTATGAAGTATCAAGTCAAGTTGGTATTGAATTAAGAAGTTAATTTGATGTGAAAGTTGAAGAAGTTATTAAAGAAGTTTGAAGAAAATACAGAGAGATATTTCTTTCTTCATTTCATTGAATTGTCAAGTTTGATAATATAATCCCCGGCAAGTGTGATCTTCACAATTAGAGACGCACATCTAAAATATTAGGAAGAGCAGTCAAAGCATGTAAGCTAACAATGTCTTTTTTTTTTTTAAAGTAAGGTGAAAGGGAGATAACATGATTATTCAAACAGACATGTGTTGTAGTTCGTGAGAGAAGCTTACCATGCACAATATAGCAGCCAGTAGCAGATATACATCTGATTTTATCTGTTGACTATAACATAGCTACACATGTCAAGTCGACATTGAGCTGAAGAGAGAGGGTAATGGATCTAGAAGAGATGGAGACTTACACTATTTGGTTATCAGATATAATCCCGTAGGTTCTTTGGAAACTGTCGTTAGGAAAAGAATAGGCTAATGGAGGAGCAAAACAAAACTCCAGTGGCGTTGCTAAGGTGGGGGAAAAGGGTCCAAATTTGACCCCCCCCCCCGGGCCTCCACTTCGAGGGACACCCCCCCCCCCCCAAATGAGTGTCCAAAATTTGTTTTTACATTAAATATTACGCCATTATCCAATGTCATGATGCCGAATGTCAAAATACAGGGACTCCTCTATGTTGTGTAGTACATTGTATTTAGTTTTATCTTAAAGACATCCTCCCATAGTAAAGCTCTGCTTGTTCCCCAATGTCACATCACAGTTGATATAATAACACAAATATCCATCACAAAAACACTAGGAGGCAAGGTATCCAGATCTAGCATTGTATATGTCTCTGTTTGTACACTTCCTTACCCTATGGTAGATATCACGCAGAGATACGCCCGAGATTAGAAAGAATGCGCCACTTGGCCCAGGTGTAGCGTAGTGTCAAGAGATGGTAACGGGATCCCGATGTTTGCGATAGTACCACAGTCGCATGACTTTATCAGCGGGAGACCCTGGCGAGGCTGACTTGTCACACTAGGTGGGTGGCTGATGACAGCGGACGATATTGTCATGACTTAACGCAACTGTTTCTACGCGTCGTTCAATACACAATTTCTCACCAAAAAGATAGTTATCAAGCCGTTTTATTACCGAACAGAGGATAAGAAAACAGTTTTATAGTCACTACAGTCGGTTACGTTGCACAGAAGGAAGTTTGACATAGACTTATTCGTCAAGGTTGTTAGTTTTTCAGACATTCGATCAGCCCAAACACAGGACGACAGGAGATGGGGGCGAAAGACTTCAAACTCAGGACCATCCAACCGACAGTCCGGAACAGAGACCTTGCAACCCTGTCCAACATTCTGCATGTTGGATTGGCAGTTCTTTGGCGGTTTTGTGGCGGTAAAAGAAAAGGAATATGAAGAAAATTCCCTGTGGTTAAATATGAAGAAATTCCCTGTTGGAATTCCCTGTGGTTAAATCTGAAGAAATTCCCTGTTGGAATTCCCTGTGGTTAAATCTGAAGAAATTCCCTGTGGTTAAATCTGAAGAAATTCCCTGTGGTTAAAGATGAAGAAATTCCACGTGGTTGGCGCTGCCTTCGACCGCTTGTAGCAAACGAATCGGATCCAAGGTGCGGTGCGCCAAGTATATGGTACGACCCAACCAATAATGGTCGCTAGGATCATTGTTGAACCTTCAGACGGGGCTTTACCGCTCAGCCACCGCGCCTAATTACTAGAATGATCTTCTTTTAATATTAATAGAAAATTAAAGAAAGGAAAAAAATGTCCTAGTATAAGAATGATGAAGTGATCCAAACTTATGTAGGAAATATGGGTGAAGACGCTAATTTGACATTTTTCGGAACTAAGTGTAGACATACATAACGCTCTGAAGTACTTAGTGTGGTCCCGTTGGAAGTATTCAAAACAAGAAACTTAACAATTTGATTGCATCTCCATTAATAAGAACAACTATGCGTGGTGTCTGAGCGGTAAAGCGCTTGACTTCCGAACCGGGGTCCTGGGTTCGAATCCTGGGGAAGACTGGGATTTTTAATTTCAGGATCTTTGGGCCTCTGAGTCCATCCAGTTCTAATGGGTACCTGACGTCAGTTGGGGAAAAGTAAAGGCGGTTGGTCGTTGTGCTGTCCACATGAAACCCTCGTTAACCGTAGACACAGGAACAGATGACCTTTACATCATCTGCCCTAGAGACCACAAGGTCTGAAAGGAAACGTGAAAGCTGTTTTGTTTTCCTCGACATTTTCTGAGCAACAATTAAAGAAGGTTACATTCATCTAACTAGTGAAAGGTGTTTTAAATAGCAATTCATATTAATAGATCGTTACATTTCTTGTACTAGTTCATAATGAACTGTGTTCGCTAGTACACATAGATCTACATAGTTCAATTATCTGCATGTTCACCTCCCCGAACCATAGTTGTCCTAATAAATGTCACTTTTGTTACATGCCACTAAATCTATCTACAAAGAAAATAATTAGAATAGATAGAGACACACACACACACACACAGACAGAGAGACAGAACGAGTGAATGAGAGAGAGAGAAAGAGAGATGAGATTTATGACATTCCAATGAGTTAGGAAATGACCAATTACAAACAGAAGAGTAGTCAATGTAGTCTAAGAGTTAGTAAAAAAAATATTTAAGCAAGACTCATTCTTATTTTCTGGTTTGTAACGTTTATTAGATTAGTCTCTATGCTATTTTTAGAGATGGTCATGTGATATTGATTTTAGCTTAATCAGATTATTTGCACCGCCATGGCCTCGTTGTTAGATGGGTGACTACAACTTAAGGGCAAGCACGACATTATACAGGGGGGTCAAAGTGTAATCACGAGTCGTAGATCAGCTCACGGTATTAGATCACTTGTGCTCCCCAGAAGATGAAGTCACGGTTCAGTGAACAAAAGCCTTGGAGACAAAGATTGCTGCTCAGTGGTTCGATTTTGGTGTCAATAGATGGTGACGAGCTTCGATTTTTTTTCTTATGTTTTTTTGTTAATATAGTATATAACACGTTGAGAAGGGCGATTGGCGGCTATGAAAGAGAAAATGCTGGTATGGATTTTATTTTGTGTTTAGAAAAACGTCTAGTCATTACCCAAAACAAGGATTTCCCAGACCCAAAATAAAAACAAAAATATTCCTTTATAAAATCAATCAAAATAGAATGAAAATTTATTCATTTAAAAAAAATAATAATTATTATTATTACTGTATTTGTATAATAATAAATATATTAAACGCAGTGAGATCATTCCACTAAATAAAATTATGTTTATTCTTATTCAATTGTTCCTTCTTTCCTTCATAATGAAGTATACATTCACCTGTCGGGATACACGAATCAATGGTATATGTCGACAGTAAATTTACTATTATTTTACTCTAAAACAAGGATGAAAACATCTAAATAGGGTAATTGTGCAGAGTGCACATCATCCTTTCAAGCAATATATATACGTATCCATAAAGTTATAACAAGAAGATAACTTCGGAACAATACATTTAGAATATCTGAAGCCTCAGCTCGTGACTCGGAGTACTAGCAAGTTACTTGGTTGACTAATGACATTGCTTTTTCAAATGACCGGAAGTTCTATGACCTCGTTCTCGTGTACCCCACAAGGCACTTGTGTACTTCGTTTATGATCTGTCTTATGTACTGCTTTCTTTGAATATACCATCACATTAGATACCCTCAATCAAGTCCAGTAGAATATCGCGCTGTAGATACACTAGGGCTCAATTAGGGTTCAGTCTCCTTTAACTTACCGGGGCCCCAAGTCGTATTCCTTGACCCTGGCCCACGGGTACCCCATGCTAAGCCACTTACTTAAGACCGATATTGTGGGCCCACGGTAGTCAAAGGTTTGTCTATGCCTATTACAATACAGTCCAACACCGGACCAATAATTTACATAGCTAGGCCTATATGTCGATTTTTTTTAAATTGCTTTGGTAGAGCACATCTATTGTTTATGACTAGGTTTCCCTGCTGCCCTTTGGCGCCAAGCTCGGGATTCAAACTCGAGCACCGTCGATAAGTAACCAAGCGTCTTATGCCGCTCAGCCCCATGTCCTAAAGTTATGATTTCTGTGATATGCGCTTATGCACTATTTTAAATATTAAAAGTATAATTAAGTATAATTAAATGTTATATCGCTCTGTGAAATAACCATAAAAAACCGAGAGTCCTCTTCAGATGAGAGATAGGTGCTATGTCCTTTACTGTCGTTCTATGGCGTGTTTTTATTCCAATTATTATTTGCGTGTTCACAGCCTGTGTTCTTCTTGTACTGTTTGCAGACAAAACCATAATATCTGATTCAATATTTACCACGGTGGACAGTGTATTGATTTACCGCCGCCCCCTTTCCCCCCCCCCCAAACAATACCCGACAGACGAAGGTAATATGGTGCTATGAGCAATATAGCCAGCAAATATTTGTCCGTCTCTCTCTTTTACAAATCTCAGGGGATTATCAATAACAGTGATTCATGCAATGAAACCGGGGGGGGGGGGGGGGGGCTGGTGCAATTTTTAAAAAAGAGGGGGGGGGGAGATAAAGAAATTTAAAAGAAAACGCAGTACATTGATAGATATGTGTATGGGTATGTGTGTGTACGTGTGTTTGGGTTTTGGGGGGGGGGCACAGTGATAAGAAAGAGTAGAGTAGTTGAAGATCAGTTTGAGAGTCAATGTGTGAAGAAACAAGAAGGAAAGGGAGGGCGTCTTCTCCGACCAGTCAAAAAAGTAAGGGGCAAGGAAATTACAAATCAGACGAACTTAAGATCAAGTGAACTAGCCAAATGAACTCAGGGCAAGAATCATTCAAACTATTTCATCCATTCAGAGACAAACTTCCCAAATAGCAGCGCCTGATGTAAACGTCTCCTCCGGACCTGGAAGCTAAGTAGATATATAAGAGATCAATTCTAGACTTAAAAAAAAAAACAAATTCAGGGGCGACTATTTCTGATTCTGAAAAGTTTCTGTAATTTGAAAAAAAAAAAAAAAAACATAAACAAGCTGAAAAAATTATTTTGGGTTTGTAGAATGATTCTTTCTCTTGAATGTTCCCAACAATGCAGATAACATCAAAGTCAAAGTTTTTTGTTCCTATTTCAAATCGTAAATAAAGTTCCTGGACTTGAACTGATAGCACAATATTCAGTAAATTGTATTCGTAACGGACAATACAGATGTTTAATAGTAATTCGAAAGTCCAGATTCACAAAATGTTAAAGAGTTCGCGTTTGTTAAGTTTTACAAAGCTTCAAGTTTGCGTACAAGTGTACCTAATAGTAAGCGTAAATGTTATTTTAATTGAATAGAACATTAAACAACATGTTTACATTTCGAGAAACAACAGTGAACTTCAAATAGAACTAAAAATAGCTAATGAAGTTAAAAATAACCAAGATCCTTTCAATCGAAGAATCTTTCCTGTCTGTTAGAGAATCTAATTTTAGAGAGGGTATAAACACAAGGGTAGACAGTAATTTTAAGCGGGGTCAGTCAATAAGTTTTAAGCGCCATGTGAAGTCTACTTTTGCGAGTCTATTATTGAAGTTAAGTTGTATTTGAATAGTGCGTGTTCAATTATGTCATGATACTTTTTCTATGAGGATTAAATTCGTATTTTTTCGAAAAGAGGCATAGTTTAGTTGCATGCCTAAACATGTCTACGCTGTAATTAAAAATCGTCTTGGGGTTCAAAGGTCAACACGTAAGTTCAATGAAAATGATAATGAAAGCAACGAGAGTGTCACTGTTTGCAAAGTTCAGGAGCACAGAAGGCGTGCCGCGAGGAGCTACCTGGATAGATGACGTCAAACTGGACATCTGCAATGACACAACTAGGCCAGGATGTGTGCAAGCAGCGAACTAAAAATAACGCTGTCAGACGAATTATGTGCATATTGCCAGAGAAACGATTTGTTAATATTTTTAAATCATAGCTAGCACTTTGGTAGAAAAATAAAATATATTGAAATGAAACATTTTTAAAAGTTTCTAGATTCATTGAAAAAAAAATTGTAGATGTCAATATAACTGGGTTTTTAACATTGACAATAATAGACAAGGGAACATCGGCACATATCGTGTTCCTCAAGCCTATTCCTCTATCATGAGAATACTATAACAGGGACACTTAAAAGCTATTTGATTTATAATTGAAATATTAACTAGTCTAATTCGTAATATTAACTTGCGAAAAACAATCTGTTGTAAATCTAGCAATATAGAGCTATTTATTTTAAACTGATTATTTCGCTTTGATTGTGACCATCACACTCCTGTTTTCCCGATGAAACCCAGCACTTTATCAAGGTCTACAATCTACATTGTCACTGTGTTCTAAAGCTTTTAGTAGTCGTATCTTGATTAAGGGAGCTGCTGTTGGCTGATGACGCGGCACTCGTATCTCACTCACAAGGAGGTCTACAGGAGCTAGTGAACGCCTTAGCAGCTGCTTGCCAAGAGTTTAGCCTTACAATAAGTCTCTCCAAGACCGAAATCCTGGCACAAGACGTCGAGAAATACCTGTGATACATATTAGGAACCACACCCTTTCGGTGGTACAGGAATCAGTAACCTAGATTTAAACATCGAGCTGACAAAAGATTAAGAAAAGCTATCACAGCATTGGCAAAAATCTCCAAACGAAACTGGGAAAATACTAAATTGACCACAGCGACCAAAATCCTAGTCTACAATGCCAGTGTTGTGAGCACTTTTTTCCTTTATGGCAGTGAAAGCTGGTCAACATACATGTACCAAGAGCACAGATTGAATAGTTTCCACTTGCGCTGCCTGAGACGCATAATGGGCATCTTTTAGAGGGACCATGTCTCCAATCAGGAAGTTTTGAGATTGGCCAGTATGCTCTCCTGACACAAAGAAGACTACGCTGGCTCGGACATGTCACCCGCATGCCAGATGGTAGAATCTCGAAAGATATCTTATATGCTGAGCTTGTGGAGGTAGTCAGACCCAAGGGCCGCCCAAGACTAACATATAGAGATGTCTGCAAGCAAGACCTGAGAGCCACAGGCATCATGTATGTGGGAAGACATAGCCAAAGATCGGAGTGCATGGAGACAGACTGTGCGTGCTGGGACAACCCTCGCAGAGAACAAAAGAATTGAAGCGGCTTTAATCAAGAGGAAAAAAAAGAAAGCTGCCCTTTCCGCTAGCCCTAAATCGGATACATACACATGCGTGAATTGTGGCAAAGTTTGCCGCTCTTGAATTGGCTTGATTAGCCACACAAGATTCTGCCCCGACTCAAGACTAAACCAAAACCAATCACTCATCTGGGCGCATCCATTGCCTTTCGAGACAAAAGGAGCTATAGAGTAGTAAAATATTTCCTTCTGAAAGACTGGTATCTTAGGCAACCAACCAGGATCTGCCACACGGTGTAATATTCAATATTATCCATTTAAGAAGTGTTAAACGTGATTTATTATAACATTAACAGATCCTGCATCTTTATAGAAAAACGTTGTCAAATATTCAAAGAGTTCAAAACAATATTTAAACTCTTTTTTAATCTAACAGCCCTAGAAATACAATGCATTCCATTGAAATACAAACGCACAGACACACATTTTAAATCACATTGCGTCTCTATGTGAACAATGTGTATGCGTTTGTGTGTGTGTGTGTGTGTGTGCGCTGAATATAGAATAAAAACGAAAGTTTTAGCAACCAGATAGAGTTTCAATTGATGAATAAATGACTTAATAGAGAAGATAATGAACACATTCCTCAGCCGATGTGTTTGTGGGTGCGTGTTGCTGTGGCTATGATAGCAGCGTTGTGCCCTATTGATAAAGGCAATACGTTTCGGAAACATAAACACACGATTCAAATGAGATACAAACAAATCAATGCGGATCGTAATAGTAAACTAACTCAAGAACGTATCTTGGAAGAATAACCGACTAAACAAGACAAGCGTACAAGAGTTATTGAGAGAGGTCAAGAAAATGTGATGAAACATATATATATACGATTCGACGAGGACTCAAACGGCGGACCTCTGACCTGGTAGCGACACAAATGGTCTGAAGTAGGCCTACATAGAAGTCATCTAACTTGACGACCCTGTGGTTCGCTTTGAAGTCCATAGTATCATCTGAACCTGTATTGCCGGCGACCCAGAACATTGGATTGCGAGGGTGTAAAAACAAGTTTGTGGTATATTTGTGACAGAAAAAAAAGTCATTTAAAGTATCTACCTTTATTTCATATTCTCCATTGCCAAACATGGCGTAGCCTTTAACAGTGTAGAATACTAGAATTCTGGACGAGTGTTATAAACGTGGTCTTACCTAAGCTATCACACTAAGAGCTCTGATGTCGATTGGCATTAATGTCGCAAAGTCTTTAACAATATTGAGTAACAAGCCCGGACTTAGGAGAATTGTTTTTTGAAATAAGTCCACCACAATCTCTAGTTCAGCCGATAGTATTTATAGTACAGTATATTAGAAAGCGCGACAGAGGTGCGCATATTTGGTTGATGGATCTCTGTATCACATGGTGCAGGCCTTGGATGGTCTACCACTGCTCCCCCAACTCCGAAAAGGGCGCCTCAGATTCAAGACGACTTTTTTCTCTACGATGGTAACGTCATTGAGATTACTGTTACACAAGTAACACGACATAAAGCCGTTGTCGTTACATAAGTACCGATAGATCTACTTCTGAAACACGACTATCCCATTTTTTTTCCCCTTTGTAGTGACAAATTCATCTCGGGGGCTACCAACTTTACTATCGATAACGAGATTAGCTCCCCTGACACATGAACACGACTAACAAGAGTAACTTTCAGTTATAGAAATAGGGGGGGGGGGCGGAAGCTAAAATTATCAATGAAAATTAAAACAAGAGATTTTTGAGGAGAAAATATCATTTCCCTAGATAAAACTTTCTAAATATTAAGTCGTAGCAGTACAATTTATAGATCTTTGTGGCCAAAGAAACAAAGTTACATCATCTGCCCTAATAGATCGCAAGGTCTGAAAGGGAAACTTTACCAACTACTTGAACTTCAAGTCTACCTGGTTCGTATAGCAATACAATTAATAGAATACCTCCACTCAATAGTAATGACCAACAAGTATCCAGGTTCAACACGTAATGTAAAAGATTTTGCCGCTGGTCACTAGGGTTCACATAGGTCTCACCAGCCAGATAAGGAGGCGCAAAGCCCTCAGCCCCTGGATGACAAAAGTGGTCAGCATCGAATCACGATGGACGAGCTATATATATATATATTTGTTTATAAACATGTATCGCAGGATGGAGGAACACATTGATATATTTCGCTTTGTCGCGCTTCTTTTACAGCAAGCTCGATATTTTGTCTGCATTTCTCTGAATTCTAGATAACAATGCAAATATAAATATATCCACTTTCAAAGGAACACACATACACAAACACACACACATTAGATACGAACGAACACACACGCACATCAAACAGTATAAAATCTATTGAAATCATTGACTTTACACTGAACATACTCTTCAGCCAACCGTACAGCGACACTCGCCTAATCCGAAGCAATCGATTGGCTGACTTAGCGCAGTGATACACACTCGGTAGCCCACGGCAGCAAATCAAATCCGACGTTAAAATAATAATCTGATCTGTCAACGGTTATTTCAAAACTCCAACCGACAGCAGTATCTCCATTTCATGGTAGGAAGAAGAGCAAGATTATATTGAAGCCCCTCAATAAGTCAGAATCAATTAAAAATCACTTTTTCAATTTTAGCCAGAGATTTTGTTTCAAAGAAGCGTTATTCTCAGTGCACTGTCACAGCACCCCTCCGACGAAAGTCAAAGGACAGATGATGATGATGAGGAGGAGGATGATGATGATGAGAATGAAGAGGATGATGATGAGGAGGAGGAGAATGAGGATGAGGATGAGAGTGAAGAGGAGGAGGAGAGTGAAGAGGAGGATGATGAGAGTGAAGAGGAGGATGATGATGAGAAGGAGATGGAGGAGTAGAGTGAAGAGGAGGAGTAGAGTGAAGAGGAGGAGGAGGAGGGGGAGGAGGAGGAGGGGGAGGAGGAGGAGAAGGATAATGAGGAAGAGGAGGAGGAGGATGATTATGATTCTCAGCAAAGTCTTCTTTGAGATTATCAATGATGAAGGGTTCATTTCAAAATACAGTAGATGAAAAACATTTAAAACAAAACAACAACAAAAAAAAGATCATTAGCGCTACACCTAATTCAGAACTATGGAAATGTAAATATAGATGTGTTTCCTTCTGCACAACGAAATATTGTAGCACTTGACCGTACATCAATATATTTATTCGTAATAACTGGCACGCAAATGGTTATAATATTTAGCTGGCATAACAAACATAATAACAGCATTAAAAAAAATCAAGATAAATGAGTTTGTATATACACAAACTCTTCGGCGGCACATGCGAGTCAGACGCACTAACGAATTACTATAGATGCTCCAAGATGTAGGCCTATTTTAGTAGTTGGGGATAAAGACTAGTATATGTTATGGAAGACGATCCGGTCCATTTTCCTTTTTGTGGATTTATTTTAAACAATATACAGTAATGTTTGATTATGAACAAATTAATTAACTTTGCATATTTAGTTTTCAAAATAAAAGAGTTCGCAATCAGAAGACTGAAATAAGCCGTTGCACCAGTTATAAACACTAAACATGCGATGTTAAAATCGGATTCTCAATATCGCTTTTTGACAAATGAAAAAACAGACAGACAGCACAAAACCCATTAGGACTATTAAATTTACCCCTTTCGAGGGTCGCCTAAAATATTTATGCAAAAAGTAATTAAAATACACTCATAAATATACCACTTCTAATAATTGCGCGAGAAAACATTCGCATTCCATAAAGTCAAGAGTATCTCACCGACAATCTTGATAGCGTGTTTTCATAGCAGGAAAGGACAAACACGCTCTGATTATCTTGTTTAAGTAATGGCGTCAATTGCAGGGGAGATAATTTTTGGTAACGATAAGATATTGTATACGGATTTATGGTTCCTCGTTTTTTTAAAAATGCATACACGCAAATGACAAGCCATTGGTTTGAGACTAGTGTAAAATAGAGAGCTTTATGTGTCCGTCGTAATGAGGTTTTGATTTATAGACATTGTTTCATATTTTAGAGAATAATAGAGGAACTGATAATAGTAATAATAATAATAATAATAATAATAATAATAACACCTACAATACCTATATAGGCCCTTTATTAGATAAGAGAGTGTGTTTTAATGGAGAAAATCTACCGTTTATTGTAAAGTTTCATACTATGGGTTATTTACAGTGATCTTTGTGTACGGATTTTATTTTCAGTTTAATTTGACATACATAATAAAATATAATACAACTATATTTCACCGTTTTAAAAATGTATAGTTTTGTCTATACTTCCGTACTCTGTACACCGGGTATAGTTTTGTCTATACTTCCGTACTCTGTACACCGGGTATAGTTTTGTCTATACTTCCGTACTCTGTACACCGGGTATAGTTTTGTCTATACTTCCGTACTCTGTACACCGGAACACCAGAGACATATAAACATGGATTTGCATCCTTTTTTATGAAAACCTCCAATTGACAAGAACTAAAAAGTCCGCAATTATCATGGGCATGGTAGTGCCACTGTCTTATAATATTAATAAAAACCGGCAAAAGATAAGAAAACAACAATATAGAAATCTTATCTTCGATATTAAACGACTGAGGAAGCTTAATACACTGTTTCCACTTGTTATATCAACCTAAGGTGTAGTGTCAACTGCCGAATGTCTGATAAGCATTTTCGTGGATTTGGTCAACTCTAAGAGTAACTGTCAGAGAGCAGTACTGCTCCCACATCATCAGAAAGGAATCACGCGGGATCTTGTTTCACTTGAATGAGTCTCGATGCTTTCGTTGCCAGAGATTGGCTGCAAGTTCATGTAACTGATAATAACAAAATAGTAACAAGAAATCTAATAGCAGACTGTTTAGTTCTAAAAAGAAAATACGTTTTTTTTGCAGACCAGTTTCGGACTTAGCAGTTCGCGGGGCGGGTGTCATAGCATGAACAATAAGCGTGGACTGTATACACGTACCACATTACGCTAACGGGCTCGTCCACATCTAATGCTGTAGGCCTTATTTTGTTACAACATACACTATACGTAGGTATTGGCATTACGTTATTTCGAAACCAAACCACCATCACCCCCTTTTTCCAAAGAAAAAAAACAAAACCAAAAAAAAAAAAAAAACACCATGTTAAGAATGTTCATAGTATTGGAATCAAATAGGCCTCTAAAATATTGAGCAGCAAGTCCTCGTTTATCAGAATTGGTCTGGTTTCCAAAGCTGTGAATGACAAGGGAACCTCCTATTGAAGGGAACCCCTCAGGCGAGGGAACGGCCTCCCCACTTTCCACCCATAAGGCGTCTCTGAGCAGATCCAGAGGTCTAGGCTAGAAAGCTTAATATCTGTCTATGCCTATATCTTACAATAAAGAGTACGATCAAAAGCTCGTGAAATTCAATAACAAAAAAAAAACAAAAAAACTGTAATTCAAACTGAATTGCTAAATCCCATGTGTTGGTAGAGCCCTGAAGAGTTTGCCTGTTTTATAGTGGGAAGGGTAAAAGAAAGACAATTATTTCTTGTGCACAGAGTAATCTCCTCGTGGAATACCTTCATAATCCTCTTCCCTTTTTTTTGTCTCTTTGTAAACTAGGCGATACAAAGAAATTATGGGCTACTTTACTGATGAGTATCTTTTAATTTATTCACGCGAGTGGGGCATTTGAAATACGACATTCTGGAACGGTGAATATCTGACACCGCCATCCACGCTGATCCATTCACGCACACAGACACACACACACACATACGGATACAATAGTACGCTTTGCTAACTACAAACACACAGACATGATCATATACAGTAGTACACTATTTAGGAAGGCGAAGCAATCTTTCACTATCCTAGGATGAAGGGAAGCCTGTGTTTGAGTGAAGGCAAGATAAGAATCTTATGTATGATACAGAACTAGCTGAACACAGGGTAGAAAAGAAAGAAGGAAAAAAAAAAAGAAAAGAGAAAAACATAGAAGAGACGGAAAAGAAGTAAGTTTGTGTCCATGAAAGTAAAGATTCAGTCGATTGAATAATAACGTCGCCTTTTTGATTGTGTTTGCGAATAAACAAAACAGCACAAGAAACAGAGACAGGAGGACAAATAGAGATAGAAGGACATATAGAGATAGAAGGACAAATAGAGATAGAAGGACAAATAGAGATAGAAGGACATATAGAGATAGAAGGACAAATAGAGATAGAAGGACATATAGAGACAGAAGGACAAATAGAGATAGAAGGACAAATAGAGACAGAAGGACAAATAGAGATAGAAGGACAAATAGAGACAGAAGGACAAATAGAGATAGAAGGAAAAACAGACACAGAAGGACAAATAGAGACAGAAGGACATATAGAGACAGAAGGATAAATAGAGATAGAAGGACATATAGAGACAGACGGACAAATAGAGACAGAAGGAAAAACAGACACAGAAGGACAAATAGAGACAGAAGGAAAAACAGACACAGGAGGACAAATAGAGACAGAAGGACAAATAGAGATAGAAGGACAAATAGAGACAGAAGTACAAACAGAGACTGAAGGACAAATAGAGACAGAAGGACAAATAGAGATAGAAGGACAAATAGAGACAGAAGGACAAACAGAGACAGAAGGACAAATAGAGACAGAAAGATAAATAGAGATACAGGCAAGTATCAAAGTATAACAGTGTGTATCTTTCCTGTGTGAGAGCGAAATGAAATTCTTTCATCGTTCTTGCTTCCCGTGTCTTAAAAGCAATCACTACCAGTTCTCAATGGGTTTTCAATAGTCATATTACTTCAATCAAGTACAACAATCAACTAAGGAACTAATTAAAATCAACTACAACTATCAAATATCAAAACTAATTACAACTACCAACTGCCAAAATGAACTAAAACTATAAACTACCAAAAATCAACTACAACTATCAACTGCCTAAGTCAACAACAATGATCAACTTAGCAGAGAATTAAAATTACTAACACTAAAAGTTATTTTCAACTACTAAAGTCTATTTGTTTATGACTAAAACATTTGTAAAATTCATTATGTACAAAGAATTTACAGGATAAATAGTATATTTTTAAAAATGTATTTAAAAATTATTGTAATTGACATTCCTTAATTGAATAACAAACCAAAAATTCTCGATCTGTATGGCGACATTTATGCACACGCAAGACAGCAGGGTTTCTGTCCAGGGCTTTTTGCAAGAGAGGATTTGAACCTCTCAAGCCCTCACTCAAATGGAGTTTGATGATGATGATGATTGAATAACAAATTATTTATCAAGACTTTAACTAGACAAATATTTTTTTTTTAAATTTTCATAGTTTTTGTTTTCTCTTACATTTTAAAGAGTATTATTTAATGTGATGCTATCAGGGGCGGATGGAAGCCATTATTTTATACTTACGTATAAGGATGCACAATGGTGGCTACTAGATGGCTTCAAGATGGGAGAGGGTAGCATAGGAAGATGGTACAAGAAAGCAGGGACAAGTTAAACAAGGGCAGAGAGATATGGAGGAGGATGAAGAAACCAGGCTGCAAAGATGTGTGGTGATAACTCAAGCCTTAATAGCCCAGTTCAGAGACGGTCATTGCCCAGTCGGCGCGTACTTTGGGCGATTTTGAGAGAATTACGACACACGATGCCGCCACTGCCAGGACGATGAAACATTAAACCACATTCTCACAGAATATGTCGCGTCTTGCATGATAGACAAGGATATGAGAGAGAACTGGTCCATGTTCAGTTTCAGGTTATCCTTGAACGGGACAGGGAGACCTTAACGACACACTACCCGATTTCTTTTAAGTATTCTTTAGGAATACATGTACTTCAGCACGTCGCTCGTCATGGAAAGGGTTTCAGGTCAGGTACATTGTAAGTTAAAAGTTCCCCTTTTCGGACCTTGTGGTCTATAGGGCAGATGATGTAAAGGTCATCTGTTCCTGTGCCTACGGTTAACGAGGGTGTCATGTGGTCAGCACAACGACCAACCGCCTTTACGTTTACTTTTCCCCAACTAATGTCCGGTTCCCATTAGAGCTGAGTGGACTCAGAGGCGCCCAAAGATTCCAAAATTAAAAATCCTAGTCTTCACCAGAATTCGAACCTGGGACCCCGAGTTCGGAAACCAAGCGCTTTACCGCTCATGTACATGACAGTGAAGAATAAAGAACAATAAGGTTTTTGAGAGACCGAAAGTGCAGGAGGACTATCGGAGATTTTCATACAAGGCGAAAAATAACTAAAAATAGCCAGCTTTTTTTGGTGTATCCAGTGTACAAAATATAGGACGTGTTGAAAAGCTATGTTTTTTTTTTTAAGTTCAAAGAATTATTGTGCAATTTTTAGCTCTGCAGAATATTTTTGTTTAAGCTTATCGGTTTCTAGCTTTAATTTAGTTGGCAATTTTGGAGTTCCATTTGGCGCCCTTTGACATTGTGATACTCTCCAATAGATCTCCAGCGAGAAAAGTTTATAACTCAATCAGCAGCGTGGACTATTTAATAAATAATATCTGCACATTTACGTATTCTAGTCTTCTAAAGCTTTTAAGTTTTTTTCCCAGCTGTCCAACGAGAAGTTATGCTAAGTTTCCTCTATAACTATGGCTATGTCTAACCAAATTACTACGAAGCCAGCACAACGATCAACTCAAACATTCTTTTCATAACAAAAGGAAAGTATTTATTTAAGGCAGGTTTGGTAACTCCAATCCAGACATTATAAAAAAAAAGAAGATCACAGTGCCATCTAGACAGTGCCCACAAAGCTGACGGCGGCCGAGTGGACAGTACTACCCTAAATGCAGTGGCGTAGCTTGTCTGTGTGGAGGGGGAGTCCAAATTTGAGAGGACCCTCCAAATGAGTGTCCGAATTTTTTTTTCCTTAAATATTACGCCGTTATCTTGATGTCAAAATGCAGGGGCACCTAAAGAGGTCAAGCCCCTAAGGCCCTCAAATCCCTAGCTACGCCACTGCCTCAAAGTTAGACTGACCTGCGTTAAGTGAGATGTTCAGATGTGAAATACAAGTAAATAAATATTAAAGCCTAAAGTGATAAAGTGGTGGCCGAGGGATAAAACACTTGGCTTCCGAACCGAGGAGTCTCGAGCTAGAATCCCATTGAAGATTTCAAAACCTTCGGATTTTTTTGGACGTCCTTGAGTCCTCCCAACTTTAATGGGGTACCTGACATATGTTGGTTAAGGGCGGTTGGTCGTTGTGTTGGCCACATTTCATCCTCGTCAAACTTAGACCACAAAAAACAGATAAGCTTCACATCATTAGCCCTCAAAGATCACAAGGGGTACTTTTTACTTGTTTAATAGAAGTAAATAAATCGTACTATCTATACTATCAATATAGTAACGGGGCTACAGAAAACAACAACGGAGATGCTAGTTTCTAATCGTATGCTCATTATTATAGGTAGTGTCAAGAGCTAGTTGAAGTTTAGATCATTCCATTGCTAACTATCTCTTGCATCTCACTCACTTATACGATGTGTCATTAGAGAAGGCAAATCTACTATTTCATCACTTTTAATAGTTGTTGTTGTTTTTTTACGTAGTATTAGGGTTAGAAACTTAAAGAAAAAAAAAGTTTTAAATGGGAAGTAATAGTACTTTAATTTTATTTCTAACTTGTATATACTATGGTATGGTGATAGTCTGTTGGTATGTAATGCTATTTCTAGAAATCCAGCATTTGACTTATCTTGGTGAAACTTTGTATGAATATTTTTCACAAATTAAAATCAGGAAGATGGTACCAAATGCAAATAAAGGATCTACTTGAATTTTTTTGGCTTATAAAATAAAGAAGCAGGCAAAGCCATGTCGGTCTAGTTTCTATTATCATTTTTTTCTGGTAAATCTAAATGATGCACAATAACTTTCATTCTTCTACTAGTTTTAAGAAAGTTAAATAAAGAATAGACTATACTAACCGATACAGAGGGAATAGGGACAAGTTTCTTTGTACATGATAGACTAAGGTATCTGTTAGAAAAATGGACAAGCCTGTTAGATGAGACCAATATATATCTCAGGTATCGATGATAGTAAATTAAACTTTTTTTGTATCATCAAAATTTGCTATGTTTGTGTGTATTTGAAAGGGGGCCTCCAAGCAGTTTGAGAAGCACTGAGTTATATTCCATGAGCCAGGCAGTTGGCACCACTGATATTTGATTAGTTTCAATGAAACACCTGTACCTGCGCTACAAAGACCTAGGATATATTTATGACCAACAGTAAACTCTGCTTAGGGAGAGGGGCGATTTAATTAAAGGTTTATAGAGATAGAACGTGTTAGCGCACCGATAAATTGTCTCAAGGCGGCTAAGCGGTAAACAAAGAGATAGATTGACAAGACTGCAGCTAAGTTTTGACATGATTGATTGACTCACGGTAGACATAGCGTGAGACCAAAAGAGACCTATATACATATTCATAAATAGTCGTATAGGCTTACTATAGACAAGTTGTTCAGAATATAAGATATTAAGGTTGACTGAACCGATGCATTGTTTGTTGTTTACAAAACAAAAATACTTTAAAACAAATGGTAAATGATTAAAATTAAATAACAAACTCGCATCGAATCACAGCAAGAGAGGAGAGGTAGAAGTGAGAGAGAGAGAGAGAGATTGACAGAGACAGAACAAGGAACAGTAAGAATATAGACGAAAACAGAGGCGTAGCTAGGGTGGGGGAGGGAGGGGGAGAATTTAAAAAACCCCACGAGCCCCCTAAATGAGTTTTTTTTTTACATATTATATTAAATATTACGCAAAATGCAGGGGCCCCCAAAGAGGTCAAGCCCCACGGACCCGCAAATGATGGCGAATTCTTATCTACGCCACTGGATGAAAGGAGGGAAATGCGTGATGAAGATAAGAATAAGAAGAAAGAAGCACTATCACTGTGGGGGATATTCTAAAAAAGAACGCGTTAGAATGAATTCACGTCACTAAGCTTGTCAACAAAAGCATTAATTAGATCTCCACTCTGTTACATTGGCCTCTAAGTATCAACACAGTCATTAATTACAATATTACATTCTAAATTGATTAGGTTTAGTTTAGATTACATAGATCGGTTGACCAGGGAAACAAAAAATAAAGGAAAAAAAAACAAGTTCATAACTAGAATAATTCACATTCAGTTAGAAATTAGCTTACGTATTGGTTTCATTCAAAAAGTACACCCAAATACCTCACACTATTTCTGTCTGATGCCAAGACTTCCATTGAACATTCCCTTGTAAACAATCAATGTTTACATCATTCGAAACACTAGATCTATAATATATCCATAGATCTATAGCGAAATAGTCTCCATTGAAACACACGCAAAAATTACACTAGTCCTAATGAAAGCAGGGTTACTAGAGTCTAGATTCAGATCTATATTATTGATATCGCAAGGTTTAAGGTCCGAAACATTCCTTATTTAGTGTGTCAACAGAATCAGAATAAACTCCAGTCCTCTTTAGGTCATGATGGTCAACACGGCAAATGTCACATCGTTAGATCATTCGCCCTCCAGTGGGCTAAGAAGGAATACATTTACCTGATCGGATACGTAGATCTTGATCTAGGTAGTTCACAGCCTTAGTGGAGGTACGAGGGACAGGGGGGGACCATGTAACACTACAGCCAGTCAGGGCACTCCATGGGGAGCGAAGCGACGGCAAAAAAAAACAAACTCGCACACCTGTAGGAGACGCAACCAATCACCGGTTCGCAGTTCTCGTCATCTCTGCGTTGTAAAAGATTAAAGAATTATATCGTAGTTTATAAAACAAGCTAGGCTTCCTTACACTACAGTCGACCCACGTCCCCAAAAAAGTAACAATAATAAAAATTCTCAGTCAATTTTTAAAATAATAATATACATACCAGTATATTTAAGTCTTTAAATGATTCGAAGTCTCATAAAAGGATTTAGACTTCTTGTGTTTTATTCTAGATGTCTTATAGTTTACCAGTTTCTCTTTAGTCCGTAACACTGTAATACTAATAGTTAAATCAGCAGATTGGTGTGAAAATAAGAGAGCTTGGCATAATATATATATATATATATATATATATATATATATATATATATATATATATATATATATATATATGTACAGGGATTTGTGACCGTACACACCGGTACGGCGTACCGGCACCTTTTTGAATGTGGGGAAAAATTATTACTTTTCTTGTATTTTAGCGTATATTATTAATTTATTCGTAGTTAAAAGTTAGGCAATCAATCACTGAGAACAGGCACCTATTTTATTACTAAGAGAGATAGATAGTTAGATAGAGAGAGAGAGAGAGAGAGAGAGAGAGAGAGGAAGAATTCGGAGTTTTATTACTTGGTACTAGATTAGTTAGTTAATATATATACGGTATAATTGCGTACTATTCATAAACACATAATTTGTTACTATGTTAATAAGAAAGTAGGACTAGATAGTTACCGAGTAAAACTGTCTTCATTTCAAAAGATGGCTCAATGTAAATAGCAAAAAAGTCTGGGATCTTATCAAATAATCAAGCCTGAAACCCCACCCCCACCCCTGTAAAAAGTTTCATCGTTTTCACAAGAGACACTAAATATAAAAATACTAGTTTCTTTATTACTTTAATGTATATCTCCCTTTAAAAAAATTACGTAAGAGACTGAATATAACAGTGTTTTTGTTTTAAAGAGCGTTAAGGTAGAATCACTACATTTTGAGTACATATAAAAATGTGTAATAGCTGTTAACTAAATAAAAAAAAGTATTTTGTTTTTTTGATTTAATTCAGTGTTTCCCAAACCTTTTCCTCAACGGAACACTTCGCACAGTCTGAGTATTTAGCAAACACTTCGCACAGTCTGAGTATTTAGCAAACACTTCGCACAGTCTGAGTATTTAGCAAACACTTCGCACAGTCTGAGTATTTAGCAAACACTTCGCACAGTCTGAGTATTTAGCAAACACTTCGCACAGTCTGAGTATTTAGCAAACACTTCGCACAGTCTGAGTATTTAGCAAACACTTCGCACAGTCTGAGTATTTAGCAAACACTTCGCACAGTCTGAGTATTTAGCAAACACTTCGCACAGTCTGAGTATTTAGCAAACACTTCGCACAGTCTGAGTATTTAGCAAACACTTCGCACTGTCTGAGTATTTAGCAAACACTTCGCACTGTCTGAGTATTTAGCAAACACTTCGCACAGTCTGAGTATTTAGCAAACACTTCGCACTGTCTGAGTATTTAGCAAACACTTCGCACTGTCTGAGTATTTAGCAAACACTTTGCTTATTATTTTAGAGAGATTAATTCACGAGGTGGACTACTAGTTAGTTATTCCAGTAGCTCTTGTGTTATCTATTTAGGCCTTCCAGAATACTAGGGTTCCGCGGAACACAGTTTGGGAAACACTGATTTCATTTAATAATAAAAGCACAATACATGTTTATTTATAGTCAACAATTAAGCAATTTTATTTGTTTTGACACAAAGCCAAGTGCTACATAGGCAGTCAAAAATACAAATAATAATACGTATATATCAGGATGACAATAATTGGAAAGTAATAACTACGAAATTGGTCAATCCCAGAGTACCACGGAAAGTTCATGGACGAGGACTTGAAAAGAAAGACCTTTTATTTTCTCCCATCCTGCCCGATAGCTCTATCCTCGCAGTGACGTACTGTATCAATCGTTCTGCATGCTTGTATAGGGAAGTAGTGCGGCGAACGACGTGCCGGCGATTTGTCTAACAACACACCGACAGCCAAAGGTTGACACATTCGAGTCGTCTGCTAGTCTGTCTTCTCGGGGGCAAAGTTGGCACGCTACCGGGTTGCATCAATCTTCAGTTGTGAACTTCAAATAAATAAAAAGCATATAGCCTGGATCTACACTCCACTGTAACTGTATTGTAGGCGCTAAAATAAGGGCACCGCCTCACGCTATATAATTTTTAAAATACCTAATTCAACTCTTAGCTTCGTGGCAACTAAAACATGGGCTCAAAACTTTGAAAAAAAAAACAAAACCTGGATGGACACGGATATCAAAAACGGCTCTAACGATTTTCTAATAAATTTGACAATTGGTGTAAATCGTTGGGAAAAGAATTGGTGGCCACACTTGGAAATGATCCATTTTTTTTGTATTACGTTCATTTGTTATGAATAGAAAAACCATCGCTCTATAAGTTGTATAAAGTAAGTATTGTCTTTAACAAAAAAGTATTTTTAATGTGTTCTTCTTTTTAATTTCTTTCAGACAAGTTATTGTTGATGTCATATTTGTGTCTACTAGAACGTACACGAATACTGTACAAGTAACTTATTAACCTATTAATATCGTCCACCACATTGCAAACTGGATTATTTTAATTAAAAGCAGGCATTACATTTACAAATGTGTAGCCACTTACATTGGATAGAATTGGTTTTAAAATATTCGCAATTGTGTTAGTCTGTCACATTATAGATCCAAACCTAAAAAAAATATTGCATTTCCGCGGAAGTCAAGAAATCACTGTCTACAAAAGTGGGGCTGATGAAGAGGTCATATAGACAGCTTGATTACATGTAGTTGTCTCTGTGGCGCAATCGGTCAGCGCGTTCGGCTGTTAACCGAAAGGTTGGTGGTTCGAGCCCACCCAGGGACGAAAAGTTTATTTTTATTTTTTGTTTCTTTATTTTTTTAAATTAAATTTTAAGTCAATTATATTAATTTTGATTTTTTTGAAAAAAAAAAGATAATAATAACAATAGTAATAATATGTTTATAAGTCACCGACGACAATCATGTACGTATAATAACATATATTGATATTTTTGAAAGTTTATTTTAGTTTATTCAATAATGGTTTAGATCCAGATACAAAGGCTTACTTATGGAAGACGCAGTGACAGATAAATCTGACACAAAGAGACACGCTTTCAGAAATCTGTAAGTCATCTCACCTAGATCTTTTTGAATTATCATCAAGACATCCGCTAGTTTTTGTCATAGACATTTGAATGTGACACACTTACGTACACATAGATCATCCCGCGCCGTAACTGACAGACACCACGAAACTAACGGACATCACAAACTGACAGACAGAAATAACAGGTAGGCCTAATATTGAGATTTCTTAATACACCACTAAATAAAAAGGTATATAAAGCTTTCATTTTAGAATTCAACCCCTTCGTAATGGCTTTCAGAAAATTTAGGGGAAGGAAATGGTTTTTAAACGTGATTCTTATGAGCTGACATTCTATTGATAATTCTTATCTTTCATTAGCCTACATCTGAAAATCACCATAAGAAAACACTAATCTAGAAGTACATTTGGACATTTCATTAAACCACATCTTCATGTAATTCCAGAAACGAGCTTGTACTTTCCTTCTCTGTCAAGTAGGCGTAGGCCAGCTTTGTGGAAGTTACATACAAATATGAGAAGGGAGATAAATGATACATTCAATTAAAGATTCCGTTTGTTATTTCATAAACTTTATCTATACAATTAGATACACTATACGGTGGACCTACAGTGCTTGAAGGGCGGCCTTAGGGGTAGGCAAACTAGGCAGCAGCTTAGAGATTTAATTGGTGTAAGCATCGTAAGGGAAAAATAAAAATTTGAGACAAAATTGTCTAACTTGGATCAGATCTCAGACATAGAAGAGCACTATGACTCTATGTTTACTAGGCTAACTCTGGCTCTACTGCGGAAATTGCGATATATGAATTTTACTTATTTGTCGATTTAAATATAGACGGGCAGGTTTGTAATAAATTATGTTATTTGTTTCTTTTTCAATTTTGTTTTATTTGGGACCACCAGTTTCACTTCGCCTAGTCTCATAGGGCCTCCAGTAATCCAAGACTGGCCGTCTTGCTTTTTAAGACTATCCACTTTGGCATAAGTTCAAATTATTCTTTAATCGCCATTTGACCCTTACGGTCAGTTCTCAGACCAGTGACTTTTTCATTGTTGTCGTTTTCAAATATTTTTTGTTTTGTTTATGTAGGTCATTTGACGCTGATAGGGAGGGCTGGGGATAATATACTCGACCGATTGACCCGGAGATAAATTTGAAGTGCTGAAGTACTATGGTGGAATTCCAACTCGGAAGGAAAAGATAATGGAAGTACCGCAGTTAATACAGGAAGTGGATTGGGCTAATCCAATGCTGTTTCTGTCAAGATGTTTAACAGTAGTGGACTAAAGACAAGACTTAAGGTGTCAAAACCATTGAAGTTAGGCATGAAAACACACACACACACGTTCTGGCAATTGAGTACTGAACTGGTCTGTAGCTCTGTCCGTCACTACCCCCCCCCCTTTTTTTTTCTCACTACCCCTCTCCCAGTCTCGATCCTTTTTCGTCTGAATGATGTTTGTCCGGAAGCAGCAGGAGCCTGACCAATGAAGTTAAACCTGTTTATTTAACCTGCGCATTAGGAGAGGTTTCAGATGGACTCCATGTTGACTGACCAGGGCAAAGAGAAGGAGATGGTAATATGGGACAAAATGTTGTTTGGGAGGGGGGAAGGGGCTACTGTTACAACGTGTGGACAGAAACACATTCGCATTTCCTTTTTGGGGCACGATGGCTTCCGCTATGTGTAGAGTCAAGGGGCAGTTGTTTTAGAAAAGTGTTAGACACACGATGAATGTCTATAGAGTTGTGTAACTAGGTCAATTGATGGCAAGGGAATACAGCAGTATTGTTGTAAAAGGGTATAGATGAATTGTTGAATGGCTGGATGTATAGAAAGACACACTGATCAACTAACAGACAGACGGACAGAGACAGACAGGTAGACAGGTAGTCAGTCAGTCAGACAGACAGACCGACAGACAGAAAGACAGATAGATAGATAGATAGATAGATAGATAGATAGATAGATAGATAGATAGATAGATAGATAGATAGATAGATAGATAGATAGATAGATATTTGGGAGAACCAGGAATATAACATTTAAACAATCACAGAGCAAACATGGATATTAAAAGAGAAACTCAAGTGAGGACGCAACATTAATGAGACACAGAGATAATCAGATAAATAATATGTATGTATATCTACCTATCCAGTAGATGAATCAACTGTCTTTCTATCCATTCATACTATATAAATACTATAGGCCTTACTTGCAACGGAACTGTTCAACTTTCTCTTAATTAACCTACAGGAATTCTTGGAAGGTCGAAGTGCTCCATCTCACAAAATGATGTTGCTTCCTTGCTAGTGGGAATAACGGAAGGGGACAAAAGGATTGTTTCTAGAGTTGTCTTTCTTTCACATGTCATAAATCACGAACAACGTGTAATAAATCATTTTAAAGCAGCAGATATAAAATAATTGTCCTTCTTAGTTCATAAAAGCTGTTGCAAGGGACATAATCGGGTTTTAATTTAAGACTTTTTGTTAAGACTTGTGTAACCAGGAGTTGCCGGACATAAACATTAACCCTACTATCTTCGTTTTGTTATATGTCAGGCTTGACTTGTAAAACGAAAAAAAAGGGTAGACTTAGTTTGAAAATATACATGGGCAAATATTCACATACAGTACAGATGCACGTAAAGCTAAAAATAGATACTTTTTTTTCTTTTTGTCTCTGTGTAGGACAGTGTAGTGACAGTATATCACTTTAAACTCCAGCACTAGACTTATAATTTGTTAACTAGACTTCCTTTTCGAGCACTAGATTTCCAACTCGAGCACTAGATTTCCAATCTGAGCACTAGACTTCCTATTTGAGCACTAGACTTCCTATTCGAGCACTAGACTTCCAATTTGAGCACTAAACTTCCAATTTGAGCACTAGACTTCCAATCTGAGCACTAAACTTCCAATTTGAGCACTAGACTTCCAATCTGAGCACTATACTTACAATTTGAGCACTAGACTTCCTATTTGAGCACTAGACTTCCAATTTGACCACTAGACTTCCAATTTGAGCACTAGACTTCCAATCTGAGCACTAGACTTCCAACTCGAGCACTATACTTTCCATTTGAGCACTAGACTTCCAATCTGAGCACTAGACTTCCAATTTGAGCACTAGACTTCCAATTTGAGCACTAGACTTCCAATATGAGCACTATACTTCCAATTCGAGCACTAGACTTCCTATTTGAGCACTAGACTTCCAATCTGAGCACTAGACTTCCAATCTGAGCACTAGACTTCCAACTCGAGCACTATACTTTCCATTTGAGCACTAGACTTCCAATCTGAGCACTAGACTTCCAATTTGAGCACTAGTCTTCCAATCTGAGCACTATACTTCCTATTTGAGCACTAGACTTCCTATTTGAGCACTAGACTTCCTATTTGAGCACTAGACTTCCAATCTGAGCACTAGACTTCCTATTCGAGCACTAGTCTTCCAATCTGAGCACTATACTTCCTATTTGAGCACTAGACTTCCTATTTGACCACTAGACTTCCTATTTGAGCACTAGACTTCCAATTTGAGCACTAGACTTCCTATTTGAGCACTAGACTTCCAATTTGAGCACTAGACTTCCAATTTGAGCACTAGACTTCCAATATGAGCACTATACTTCCAATTCGAGCACTAGACTTCCTATTTGAGCACTAGACTTCCAATCTGAGCACTAGACTTCCAATCTGAGCACTAGACTTCCAACTCGAGCACTATACTTTCCATTTGAGCACTAGACTTCCAATCTGAGCACTAGACTTCCAATTTGAGCACTAGTCTTCCAATCTGAGCACTATACTTCCTATTTGAGCACTAGACTTCCTATTTGAGCACTAGACTTCCTATTTGAGCACTAGACTTCCAATCTGAGCACTAGACTTCCTATTCGAGCACTAGTCTTCCAATCTGAGCACTATACTTCCTATTTGAGCACTAGACTTCCTATTTGACCACTAGACTTCCTATTTGAGCACTAGACTTCCAATTTGAGCACTAGACTTCCTATTTGAGCACTAGACTTCCAATTTGAGCACTAGACTTCCAATTTGAGCACTAGACTTCCAATCTGAGCACTATACTTCCAATTCGAGCACTAGACTTCCAATTTGAGCACTAGACTTCCAATCTGAGCACTAGACTTCCAATCTGAGCACTAGACTTCCAACTCTAGCACTAGACTTCCAATTTGAGCACTAGACTTCCAATTTGAGCACTAGACTTCCTATTCGAGCACTAGTCTTCCAATCTGAGCACTATACTTCCTATTTGAGCACTAGACTTCCTATTTGAGCACTAGACTTCCTATTTGAGCACTAGACTTCCAATTTGAGCACTAGACTTCCAATTTGAGCACTAGACTTCCAATCTGAGCACTAGACTTCCTATTCGAGCACTAGTCTTCCAATCTGAGCACTATACTTCCTATTTGAGCACTAGACTTCCTGTTTGACCACTAGACTTCCTATTTGAGTACTAGACTTCCAATCTGAGCACTAAACTTCCAATCTGAGCATTAGACTGTAAAGATCTACATGCTGATTGATGAAGCCAGTAATTATAATTTCGATTGATCATTGATTTGTGAGGAAAGATGAGCACAGTATTATTGAATAATAAAGTAGAAAGTAAGTAAGTTTGACCAATCCTGATGACACTTGGCATGAAAGTCCCATAGATACTAACGGTTGTCTTAGGATATGTAAAGTCGCCCTTGCTTAACCGGATCAGAAATGAAAAGAAGAAGAATTGTCAGATAGTGCAAATTAGACTATTTATTAAGGCTAGGGGATGGAAGATAGAAGTGATACTCAAATTTACGGGTCGGTCCAAATCAACGTTATGGATACTAGAATTCGTTAGCCAAAATGAATATACGGGTGGGCGTTTTTATTATTATTGTTATAAGTAAAAAAAAATGGAAGTGCTCGTGAAAAAATCAATAATACATAGCATGGGGGAAAAAATCAACGGGCGTAACCGATGCGCAATGCAAGTAGTTCATATATGTATACATTTATGCATAATATGATAACCACAAATAACAAATGCATCTAGATCTACTTCAAAACAACTGCACATTTCGATGGCTGCAATTTCATTACCCAAAACTGTAAGTAAATCCTTGTGAAACATTACTGTTTCAAAGATAGTGTTCAAAAGAGACATTGAATAGCATAAACAAAAATTATATCATTAAAGTTTAATAATATATGTATGCTGCCCTTACCTCTAAAGCAGAGGTGGCGCTTATTACGTCCCCTCGGACACCCACAAGTATTAGGTGTGCCCCCAGATTTTATTGTTATAACTCTGCCATCTAAGCTAGTGCAGAAGGTGCGCACTGTTATAGACTAGACTGACAAGGATGTCAACATTAGAAGGAGGAGAACATTTCCCCCCCCCCCCCCCCAAGTCTAGAGCCGCCGATGTAAAGGGGCTGTGTTTCAAGGCAGATGTTGCTTTATGTACTTGTGATGTCCTGTAACTAAACATCGTTGCCTCGTTGAGTTGCCTCCCTTAAGTTATTACAATATGTATCTACAAAATGCTTATATATTTTAAAAAATAATAATTTTCAATATCTATATTCTTTAACGCTTAATTTTTTGTCCTTTTTGTTGTGTATAAGATATTGATGTAATTAAAAAGATACTGAATATTAAAAAAAAAAAAAAAGAAAAGTCCTTGCTGAAGACAGAGACAGAAGGGGAAAATAGGACAAATTAAATGTATCTGTCTAGTCTGCATTAAGTGTGACAAAACTTGCAGGCAGTTGTTGGGTATTTGTTGTCTGGATGGTCCAGTTGTGCAGGGCGTTGGGATAGGAAGAAATGATCATCATTTTTGAAAAGGCCTTAAAAAAAAACCTTTGGACTCAAAAACAAAACATAAAAATATATATGCTTTAAATCGTATTAGTTATCCCCCAATTAATAGTTAAGCTCACTTGTGTTTATAGCAGTAAAATTTATATTAAAAAAAACTGGCCACGTACACACTAATAGCTATCATAAGGAGAAATTAGAAAAGGCGAAGACTTTGTGAAAAGATGTATCTTCCATGAACATAGCCCCTGGGCGTTGCCTGGTATAAAGATCTATCTAATTTTTTTTTTTAAAGTGTCAAGCGAGATAGAAATATCTTTCACGCTCGATTGGATCGCTATCTCTGTGGGTCACACAACCTGGTAAGCAAATCAGGTGTGGAACAGCTTCTGACATTAAAGTTTGAAAGTTAGTGGTAAACGGAGTTTGACGTCTATTGTGTAAATAAATACCCCAGCTGGGACGCAGGGTCAGCGTATAGCGGGGGAGCTGGCTTAAAGAAAGGTCCAGGCCTCAGTAGGATAGTGTATCACGCTCAGGGCTAACAAATCTGCATGGAGTGTACAACGTGTCTTTGGGAAAGTCTCTTTAGTCACATGAAGTCAAAGAAGGGGGGAAGATGGTATTCTGAGACGTAAACACGCAATAGAAAATAGAATACTTTTTTTTTAAACAAAGCTTTTCTAGGGGAAGAAACTGGTACGTACTGCCATTTATATGAAAATTAATGGATTTATCTCCCTTTGTGCTATAAAAACAAAATTAATTAATTTGTACTAAATAATTAACTAATTAGTTAATTTTTAAATTTTTCGTTTATTGTTATCAACTATGAATAATTATGCCAAATTTCAACTTGACCCGAGAATGGGGAAGTGGTAGAAAAAAAACGTATCAAAAATTAATAAGGGGACTAAATTCATATAAAATCCACATCTCATTAAGTAGCATTTATTTCCCCTTATTTCAAATCAAACAAAATAAGTCATCACTAACAATTAGTTATTTCATGTTCTGTCAGGTTTAATGAATAATTGTGCAAAGTTTTAACTTAACGGAAAAAAATAAAATAGGATAAAAAAAAAACCTACATGTTTTAACATTTTACCAGACAGACAGAATGAGTTGATATGAGCTTTTTAAAAAAAAAATAATAAAGAAATTGACGAGTATGAAGATATTTAGCTCATATTTTTACTAACGGATGGCTGCCTGGTTGTGTGGTTTTCCGCTATAGATTGCTGCCCATCAGGAAATTTGAAATGGTGTGTGATGATACTGATTTCTGAATGAAAATTTGAAACTTAGAAGATAGTTGTAGATCTTAGACAAGGGGTGGCCAACCTATGGCGCATACATTAAAAGTGGCGCATTGCACAGTTACAAGTGGCGCATTTTATCCCGAGAAAAAATAAAGTAAAAGCATGCCTGTTTGCAAAAAAATTAATATAACCGATTTCTTTAAAAAAAAAAAAAAAAAAAGCTCAACAGGAATTTAATTTACTAGCTATTACACTTAGATCGACCGACAGGTTGATAAAACTATTCAGACCAAAAAATACATGTTGGTTTTATGTAGCCGTTTTCAACGCCGAGGCACATGTTTATATTCCGTTTTCGTATCTTTGGCATTTTTTTTTCTGTAACCTATTTAAGCTTTTCGTTATTAGAGGCATCGACGAAAATTTCAACATTCATAATTATGTATGCTTATGCCTTTCTAATTTAGTGCTCACTCTGTTTCATTGCTTTTTTACATCATATATTATATTATTTTATTTTAAAGTTACATATTTGGTATTATTTTAGTTCCTTTTTTTCTGCAGGAGTGACGTTAGAGCTTGTTAAAAAGGTTCGTACATAACGATCGGATATGAATTAGTCTTGATTTCCAGTCTAGATATACTATTTATAGTTCTGTGCTTTCAACTTCCTCCGAGAACGGGAAGAGAAAGAATTAAGGTGTACAAAATGTGTACCTGATAGACAGACGCAGTGAGTTGATAGAAAACTTTGTAAGTAAAGAAGTATATTGTATCAAAGCTGCCTGTAGTTGGATTTCGATATTTCTTACCACTAAATACAAATTGTTGTGAGTGTCCAAGGGCAATAACAGAGAGACATTTATAATAGTAGAATTCTTTGTATCCCCAATCCCTCTTTGAAAGCAAAGTAGAAGAAGTAGTAGCAGATTGATTTATTGGAATAGGGAATGACACGTGTAGGCCAATATGTTATATACGTGTATGTGTGTCAGCCAGGGCAATGGTTTTCTAATGTGCATCACTGTGTCCTGTAAACTATAAAGCCACGGAGACTTCAAAAACACGGTGCCCCTCAGATTTCTCTGCTGTGTCCGGATTGCCGCTTAGCGGGCGGATCCAATACACGGAAGAAAAAAAAGAGCACTGTGTATATGTATATGTGAGTTGTGTGTGTGTATATATGTGAGTTGTGTGTGTGTGTGTGTGAGTTGGGGGTAGAGGAGAGGGATCATAGGAAACTAATGAACGGTAGCGTCACGAAAGTCTTTCTACTGCCTAGAAGGGAGGGGGACATGGTCATGTGATAAAAAGGGTTTAAAAAAAAGTCCAGGAGACACAACTGTTAAATAATACAGTTCCAGCAGACCCCCCGCAAGGTTACCAAGCAGAACAATGGAGAGGGTCTCAACTGCACTCTGGAAAGACTTTCTCGGTTGGAATGTAATAATGGGTACTGGCAAAAAGTTTTGTGGTCCCCCGTGACGGATCCAGTTCACTAAGATGACTTACAGTTGAGGGCAACTTGAAGGTTGGATAACAAAACACTTAAGACATCAATAACGTCATTAGTACAGGGGATTTTCTTCCAACCTGACTGACAATGTTTATATCTAACATTTGCAAACAACATCATCAAGAAATAGCTAGAAAAAGAAAAGAAGATTTAAATGAGTAAAGGATAAGACAAGTCTATAAATGTATATTTGAATCTGTGACGGATATATATAAAATACAAACTCAAAACCCCTTTGGCTACGATCATAGAATTTTGAGTGAGTAATTTGTTTTTTTTTATATTGAAGAAGGGGTTTATCGTAAATTTTGGAGGGGGTTTTAAAATCAAAATCTTCCTTAACTGTGCTCTTGGAATTTGGGGATTGTCGTTTGCATTTTTTTGTTTTGTTTTATAAAAGAGGGGGATTTAACTGTAAAAAACCCTTTGTAGGGGGTTTTAAACCTAAACCCCCTGGTAGGGGGTTTAAACTCAAACCCCCCTGGTAGGCCTTATAGTTGTACTGGGGCAAGTGATGATTTATTATTAAAATCTTACATAAAAAAAACAAAATCAAAGCTAAAAATCAGTCACTAAATTCCGATCCCCCTCCCCTGGCTACGCCCATGATATATATTTATATATATATAATAATCTTTATGGTCCGTATCGAAATTTGTCTTAAACTTTGTGCATGACACCAAACAAAAAAACATTATAACTATAAGAAACCAATGTGTACATTCACACCAGACTCACTCATAATTTACATGTGACAAAGTTTATACCAGATTGTTCTTATTTAATTATTCGATTGCCAGAGGAACAAAAGAGTGTTTGTGTCTGTTTGTCTTTGCTATTGGTGTCTTGTATCTCTTTTGTGATGGTAAAATCACAAAATCCTGACACCAAAGGTGATTCTTTATTTCGAGGATCTTGTTAGCTTTTTTATAGATGTTTGTCTCAAACAACTGCCCAAATGGGTTTTGTTTTTTGCCAATGATTTTACCAGCAGCATTTAGGATTCTATAAAGTTTATTTTTATTTTTAATGCTCAGATTGCCATACCAGGCAGTGATAAAGAAAATTAAAATGTACATTCACACTAGACTCACTCATAATTTAGAAGTCAAAAGTTTATATCATATAGTTTCTATTTAATGATTTGATTGCCATATATATACAAAAGAATTTTTTATATATATATATATAGTCTAAGAAATTATTGTCAACATCCTTTAATTATAATAAAAAAGAATATAGACCTGTTTTTAATGTTATTAAGATATATACGGGGGTGGGAGGTAACATAATTCAACCCTACATCCCACCCCGCCTAAGTCCTGGCTACTCTCATAGTAAAGAGTTAATTGATTATCTAATTTTAGAAATCAACAATAAGTGAAGGATCCATAATATTTACAGAACATGCCACAAACGAATAATACACAGAAATAGTGCTAAAGAGGACAACATTGTTGAGGGGCAAACAAAACAAAAAGACTTACCTTCAAAGTACCTGGACTTGATCGACTCGTACGTGTTGTCCGTCTCCGCCCCTGAGCCGTCTTCGTTAAAGTTAATGGACACGTAGCTGGCCTCATCTTCTTCCTGCCTGTGACTGATAAAATATCGGACACACATGGCCATCATTGCTAGCCGGTTCTAGTGCCGGTTCTAGTGCTGGGAGTCAGGAGTCCACTTGAGTCTACATTAAGTTTTTCTTCTGTAATATGTAGACTCTATAAGCATTGTGCCTCAAGTATCCAAATAGAAGAGAATATATCCTTGAGTTTGTAGTGATGGGAACTAAACTAATTTTTTTTAGTTAAACTAAAAGTTAGCAACTTTTTAGTTAACTTTTGCCCATCACTATGAGTTTGTCATTAAACATATAAGTAGATGACTCAGAGTCGAAGAAGAATTGTAAGTACACTGGTTTAAAGATTTATCTTGTTCTTATCACACCGAAGTAGAAACAGTTGGTCTTTGTGATTAGATTAGAGCAAAATATTTATATAAATATATAATTTTAAATTATGTACGACGCTAGTATTACGCTTTTTCACACAGAACTCCTTGCTACAATATGATGCTAAGGTGAAACAAACAGATTTTTTTTTTTTTTGGGGGGGGGGGGGTTAAAAAGTTATTAATTTTTAAAGATACGCAAAAATGTTCGAATGAATAACTGTCAAAGGCAGAGGTGTCGTTAGTAATGGTGTCACCTGGTGAGATTAGCTTATAGTGTAGCCCACACACCACCCAGACACACACAAAGCGCCCCATCCCGAAGTAAACTTTACCAATAAAACTAGTCATTGGTTTATTCTTTTTGTGGACACGTAATACAAAAAAATGTTCCATTCCAAGGTCCGTACACTGCTGCACCTAGAGACTCCACTGCTCATAGGTTGCGAGGTACATTAGGATGTTCTGTTGATGAGTGGGTTCAGAAAGCATGAGAATAATATAGGTAAAGTAAGTGTACGTATTAGGATAAAATTGTGCATATATATATATATATATAGAGAGAGAGATAGATAGATAGATAGATAGATAGATAGATAGATAGATAGATAGATAGATAGATAGATAGATAGATAGATAGATAGATAGATAGATAGATAGATAGAGATAATATAACTATTTGAAAAGATGTAATATTATTCACCAGGATTTTATATTTATCATTTCAGGCTCAAGGCATAGCCCCCTAGTTAACCACTGGACGTGAACAGAATAGCCCCCTAGTTAACCACTGGATGTAAAGCAGACATCATCATTCGGGAGGTTATTACAGAAATGCTCATGCGCATGACAAGCAGACAGAGGATCTACTTAAGTGATTTGTTTTGAATGTAGGCCCAGATTTGAATGTAGGCGCAATTTTGCCCTCACTGGCACAGAGGAAAGAGCTGGCAGCAGATCTAAAAGAGACAGTTGGAGAGCTCTTACAAAGGCAACAGGACAAACGTTTGAGATTCAAAAGAAAGCAATTTTTGAAGACAGGCGCAGAAAACAACGGCTTTGTCGGCATGAAGTGCAGGAAAATATGCAGATCGCAGCTGGTTTTGCGTAGTCATGTGAAACACCTCAAACCTCCATAATCTTCGGAATCGAAGACATTGCCATTTATAATGTATATATTAAGCAATCAGTGTAAAACTCACGTTTCGTTTACCCCACTCGAATGGGTCGATGAGAAAGTATTGATAAACCTTGAAATCGATTAAACACTAAACAATAACTTACACGATACAAAAATAAATTAGTAATTATTCATCACCATTGACAACAAGCCACGAATAGTTCAACGCTTTAGTCCGAACAGACAGAAGTTACCACAATCCAAACTTAGAAACAAACGAACGAACCATCCAAGTGCACATCTTTAAAAAGCAGGTCTACACAAACACCAACATTCCTCAGAGGGAGATAAATATGTTCACCTTAAGTTAAAACTCATTTCATTTTGTCATTAAGCGAAGAGAGAAACCAAATTGTCTGCCCTTATCCACCGCATAGTGAACATGTGCAGGGAGGGGGTGTTCGGGATGCTTCTGTAGTAAGGATGGGGGACTGGGTTAAAGGGGGAAAGAAAGGTAGGGGAAGGGACTGAATGAAAAAACCCATTGATTAAGGCCCCTGTGTTTGAGCTTAGAAGCGATGATAGAGAAAAAAAAACTTGATTGGCTTAAAGCCTGTCAGTTAAAGAGATTTAACAGTGAATATAGACCCTACAAATCAATGAATGAAAGAAGTGTCCCCTATTTAAGCAAGATACTTGAAGCGTAATGCTCTTGACCTATGTCCAGCGGGCATTAGAATGTAGTTTTAGTGATCCGAATGAGAATGTTTCACATTTCTAAAATAGTTTTACTACAAAGAGCTGAACATATTAAAAAACGCTTTAAGCAAATATAGGTAACCAAGTCTGTGTTTTTTCATCTGTATGGACTTTTCTTTAAGATTATAATGCCACAATCCCAATCGTGAATAAGTATCCGAAATGAAATAATTATTAAAATATAACAAAGTAAAACGAACAACAGATGGGAATAAGTTACAACGAAACAAAAAGATTTGATTCAACATAGACACATCTTGATCAACTCGACCAGAATTAACTAAACCAACAAGTTATATAGCGTCAACTTTCCCAAATTAATAACTGTTCATTTGTACATCCAGTTCTGTGAAAACATGATTGTACCAAAGAAAAAAATAAAAACATTCAGTACTAATAGACCCTGGATGACCAACATTAAAAATTAACATTCTGTCGTCATCGAGAAGTACATAGATGTCTATTTGTAAAGCGCTGATTATGAGTGTGTATGTGTTTTTCGTGTGGGTATGTCGATCGTATGTGCATCTATATTGTGCATCTATATTGTTATTGTACATTAGTCACGCTGAGGTTATCAATTGTAGTCAAACCGAATTTCCATTTGATTGGATCAATAAAAGTAATCTTATCTTATCTTCATCACATTGGTAACTTCCACATCTTACCCAAAATGACAAATTCTCTAAATCGACTACATTCCTCAAATCGACTACTTCAATAGAATCGATGAGTCGGCAACTCCATTACACCGGTCTTTCGATCCTGATATATATTTTCAATTCCAATCACTCCTAATGCGTACATTATCGTGGGCGTAACAAGTAAAATGCTTCGGATGCTCCTTCAGAGTTGAAGATAATCTACTTTCTAATGCAAACCTCCTGCAGGACGACGGGAGGGGGGGGGGGTCATGTGGGCAGGGTATGAACCCGGTGCCGTCGAGAGTACCAAACGACAGTTGAACTCGCATAGCGCACGATCAAGCAGCCTAGACTTCTCTATGATTCCAAGCCAGAAAAAAATAGTTATATTTCAGAAGCTTTAAAATGCTAATGTTAGAACCATTCTATTGAAGATAAGTTATTTTTTTATTCAAGAAACCACATCTCTTTAAAAACAAAAAACTTAGCCTATTTCAGCAGCCTTACATACCCTAATATCAAAAACCAAAACCCATATTTTTAATTCAAAAGCATTATCCTTTTTTCTGACTACCTTATGGAGCCTAATGCAATGTTTATTTCAGAAGCTTCTATTAAGTACTTTTTCCCAAACCTACAGTCTTCTCATGATGTATAAAATAGCTCTCAGCCATGAGTGCCAGGTAATGTGGTCTATGGGCTGTACAAGTTGCCGTACAATTAATTAAATCTCTCGCCAGTAACGCATCTGCGAGTCGTCCCGTGCAATTAGCGATCTGTCACGTAGCTGGCTGGGAAAACAGTTGTCAAAGTTAGAATGCAGACCAGAGCTGTCAACCGAACTTTGGGCAGCCCCTGCTCAGCAGAAGTCTCAACCTAAACAGGAACGTTTGTACAGGGAACATAGATAAAACTTAAGTTCTGATGGAGTCATTACAACTTTTACGTGAGATTACAAATCTATATAATACAAATAGGATAATAAGACACCCGTCAAAGCCATAGGAGGCGCGGTGGCCGAGAGGTGACCCGGGTTCGAATCCCGGTGAATACTGGGATTTTTATTTTCGGGATCCTTGGGCGCCTCTGAGTCCACCCAGCTCTAATAGGTACCTGACATTAGTTGGGAAAAGAAAAGGTGGGTGGTCGTTGTGCTGGCCACATGACACCTTCGTTAACCGTAGGCCACAGAATCAGATGACCATCTGCCCTAGAGACCACAAGGTCTAAAAGGGGAACTTTACTTACTTACGTCAAAGCCATAAAGGGGGGGGGGGGGACGCAGCTTTATAAAGTAGTGCAAAAACAAAACAACATAAAAAACAAACAAAAAAAAACATAGGTTTTCAGTTTATTAGATGATACTTAGGTAAATCAAGGGCTGTACACCTACTATATATTTCTTAGACGGAACGAAAAAAGTAAGGTTCCCCTTTCTGGATAGACATTACGATCTATAAGGCAGGTGCTGTAAAGTTTTTTTTGTGGCCTACGGTTAACGAGGATGTCATGTGGGCAGCCTAACGACCAACCACATTTTTTAAAATAGTATTTTTATATTTTGCTTACTGTTTCACATAGAGTGACTCATAAACTTTATCGATGTCATGTAAACTTACTGACAAAATATTGAAAACATTTTTCAGACATAATTTTAATGTCTTCAAAAGTTGTACAGGGTCGTTGTGCGTCTAACAAGACCAGAAGGTATTCGCGACATTCAACTTATTGCTGACTTAAATGACCTTCCATTGTAGAATCTCTAATAGTACTAATACCTAAATGGCCTACCACTAAACCACTATACAATCACCAACGGCCCGCTGAATCTCTTTATAAATAAGTCTTGCTTCATGTATCATTCATGTACCTACTATCCTCCTTAAAAACTACAGAACAAGATCATACACTTGATTTCCTCGGCCAGCTTGCACGACATTCCACTGCATATATTTTTTATACTTCTCGCACCAGTTAACATCAAGGGGTGTTAATAAATGCGATCTTAAACCCTCAATTAACGCCCCTTAAAAAAAAAATATACACTTCAAAAAACGCACGTTTTCCGAAAAGAACAGTACTTAAACAAATACTCTCCCCTTTCAATTTTTCGTGTGACATTATCCTCTTTGATAAGTATTGAAAAAAAAAAGAACGCTATGATTGCCAACTTTCAAGTTTGATGTAGGCTATATTAAAAAATAAAGTAAAGATCTTTATCGCCTCTGAACAATTTGGGTAGAGAAATTGATACAAGAGGCGACATCATGTCCCCAGGCGTACATACATATGTAGCGAACGAGTTTAACGTTTGAAGCGCACTGCAAGCTCCACAAAACAGCTCAGTTTGAAATGACTAAGGAGATTGGGCGATATATATATACTAAGGGATCAGAACATTAACTGAGGCATTAGAGTAGATCAGTGGTTCCCAAACTGTGTTTCGCGGAAACCTAGTGTTTCGCGAGGCCTGAAAAGGTGTTCCACGAACTACTGGAATACTTACCTAATAGGCCACCAGAGGAATTAACCTCTATAAAAATAAGCAAAGTGTTCCGCTAAATACTCAAAATATGTGAAGTGTTCAGTGAAGGAAAAAATTTGTGAAACACTGAAGTAGACCAATAAATTATTTTTTTATTTTTTTATGTGAGATTAGGGCAAACATTACCTTAGGTAATAGGACAGAGGAAGAAAGAGAGAGAAACGGGGGGGGGGGGAGGAGTTAACAGACTGATGTTATCTACCTTTATTACAAGGACTCAGAAAAGATAGTTGGTCAATAGTTAACTAAATGTTTTTCTTCAAATCATAACATTTTGTTTGTTTGTTTTTGTTTTAATAGTTTCGGGTGTTGCTTCAGATAGAATATTATTACATCCTAGTTCAAATCTCACAAAGGACGGGCAGGCGGAGGGATAGTGGCACCGAGCAGGGCTCGAACCCGAGACCTCGAGACGACAGTCCAGAGCGCATAACACTCAACCAAACACCCATTCAATTTGTTTTGTTTATTTGACTTAAAGTATAGTTGATAAACATAGGAATTACTACCTTATCATCATCTTTCCTTTGCGTTCGTCATGGAACGTAGGGTCTCAGTAAAAACACGCCACTCTCCACGGTCTCTTGCTAGTTTTTTTTAATGGCTTTCCCAGCCCCTCCCTGTCCTCTCGACTTCATCAAGTCTCAGTAGTATTGACTTATCCATTGGATTTATCTCTTAGAATCTAAAAGCTGTTGTTGATTGTTTAAATTCACAATTGTATTATTTGACTTCAACGTAAGAGAGCTTCTATTTTGGGTATATTGTTTCCTTAACCTGTATTGGGCCAGTGATGGCTTCATTTGGGTAATCTCACTTGATCCTAATCGGCCAATGTTTGTTAGACTACACGGATGCAAGTAGAGCTGATGCTGTTTGCAGATTGGTATGTACTAGCCAGATATGCCAGATAGAAGGAGAACGCAGGCCAAATTAAAAAAAAAAAAACGTGAAGAGAACATCGAATTGGAAGTGGCCTTTGCCCTGTAAGAAACTGTTACAGCAAACACGTTTGTCAGTAAAGAAGGGGTTGTCTGGGTGATCGCTTTTTAAATGCATTTATGTTTGTTTTTTTAAGTGAACGACCTGAATTCGAAAACGAGGGCTAAAACCTTCTCAGCCTCCTCAAGCTGATACACTAGCCTTTGTGCCAGCGAAGTGCTTATAAAAATAGAATATGTTATAGTTATTGTTAATTTCAACTTAAAAACTTTAAAAGTATAAAAGAGATTAATTCAGTTTATACCACAATTTCTTTCCCTTGTTCAATACCAAAAAAAATTATCTAAAAGTTAATTCACAAATTGGTTAATTTCTTAATTCATTCTTGTGTTGTCATGTAAAAGAAATAATTATGCAAAATTTCAGCTTGATCCGACTTTGAGTGTAGGAGAAATAACGTGTGCAAACTTTTTACCAGACAGCTAGACCAGAGGTCGGCAACCTGCGGCTCGCGAGCCACATGCGGCTCTTTGGATGTTAAGCTGCGGCTCTTTAGTTCCATGTGCAAATATTATTTATTTTATGGAAAAAAAACTTTTAAAAATTGTTCTCATTCGATTCTATCTCTCAGCCACTTGTACTCGCTTTTCAGCGTACCCCTCTTCATGTCTTGAAATGTAGCATATTTGCAGGTGGAAGATATTCAATTTTCTTCTGCCTTATCACTTGATATAGATGAGTCCTACGACATAAAAGATACGGCACAAATTGGTCTTTTTGTCAGGTTGTGTGTTCCCAAGTTCCAAAAGAAGAACTTCTAGGATTGTCACTGCTCTCGTTACAAAATTTAGGAGAAGATAGAGCTAAGGTCGTGCGACAATACATTGAAGACAATAAAATTGATATAAATAAATCGTTTCAATAGCAACTAGTGGAGCCAGAAGTATGACAGGAAAAAAATAAAGGGGCAACTACGATTCTTTTGCGCAAAATTAAACCATGAAATTCTTACGTTTCACTGCATAATATACCAAGAAGCGCTTTGTGTCCAAATTATTTCTGGACGAAATAGTTGAGGTCATGAATTTGTTAATCAAGATTTTGAACAGCATCTTGTCGAAAGCACTCTACCATCGTCAGTTTAAAGAATTCTTAACAAAATGTTCGGAAAAAAAAATAAATCTTGTGGCTCTATAGAAACGTTGAAATTTTATTAATTGTAAATTTTGGCTCTTCCGACTCAAAAGGTTGCCGACCCCTGAGCTAGACAGACAGAATGAGTTACTATAAGCTTTGTAAAAAAATAGGCTTAATATTGTATGAGCAGGGATTAAAAGATATGTGGTTACGAGTCCTACACATTGCCCAGATTTTATCAAGATATTCATAAATGCCGACCAAAATAAATAAAAGTATTAAAGTTCCTTTTTTTAACAAATCAACTTCTGCCAGTCATTCTTATCTTTGTAACTTAATAATCTCACCATCTCTAGGGCAACTATTACGTCCACTGAATTTAAAGATTACAAAACAAACAAATTTGTTTTCTGTTTGACAAATCTCTTAGTCAAGATAAATTGCCATAGAAAAAAAAACCTCAAATATTTAAAGTATTTTCTGGTCTGACAGCTGCTTAAGCAGAACATATTAACAAGCTTGACGCCGAGTTAACAAACATATCAAAAGTAATACTATGTTCTTGCTAGACAAAGAAGGGTAATCAAAATATCAACATGAGCGCATAAAACATCAACTGCAAGGGGCAGGCTAATGCTCTTGTATCAGAACAAAGTTATCTGATCTTGTTTTTTAAATCATGTTTTCAGATCAATCCCTTAAAACAGAATGAATGCTTCGAGGTTTGTTTGTTTTTAACACTTGTTGGACGAGTGCTACTTAAACACAGCTCAATGTTTAGTGAACCTCTCTATGTACTCGCCAAACTGCAATGAAAAAAACATGTTTTACATTATACACATTCAGGGCCGGATTTACGTCAGTGCAGTACTGAAGTTATTACTCTAGCATTTTAATGGTGGGAATTTTCATTTAGGACTTATATAAATGAAAGGATGATTTCCATAATAATCACGCTTAGGTTCTTCATTTACTATCGATTAAGTCTGTTAATAAATATATAACTCAATGAATTAAAGCAGTTTACAATTATTTGTCAGGTTTTGTTCATTAACAATGGAAATAACTTAAAAAACTGAAAAAAAAGTGACCTTTCGGCATTTTGTACAGTACATTTCTTAATGTTAGTAACAGAATCTCTACGAGTTACATTTGTTTATTTCCACATGAGAATTTTTTAAAAAAAGGAATGCCATAGAATGTGATCGACTTGGTATTTAATTAATCCCATACTAAACGTCACAATTGGCGTTGTATTTTACACGCAACTCTCAGTAGACCAGGACGGGATGAAGGTGGTGGGTATAAATGTGCCGACACAACCTTCAGGGATAATCCGTCCCGGGTACGCTATTCTGCCTCATCGTGTCACCTGGGTGGAAACGGCTACTTGAGGGGGTAGCTAGGCTAAATGAATGGCGAAACATAACTCCCATGGGGATGCCCACAGGTAGACGAGAGTCAACCTCTTGCACGGGCGGGGTTGTAAAAAAGCCCCCACGAACATGTCACACATCCATGCGCTGTTCCTCAAAGGGACCGTTACATAAATGGCGAGTCCCCCACGGCTAGCTGGGTATAACGAAGGAAAATGGCGGAGGCTCCCGGTGTCCTCGGCCTTCGGCCATGTGCAGCCAAGCATGCGTCGGGGGCCAAAGGCATTGGAAACAGCAATGCTTTACATAGGCATTGACTCGGTCTCTCTCAAACAGAACTGTGTTCACACAGGTTGTTTTTTTTTACTGTTTGGCGTCCAAACATGTTTTTTTTTCAAACTTAGGGCTCGAAGAGCCTTCGGCTCAGCCCTTGGACATCAACAAGGGATAATTCGTTAATAGTTGGCAACATTAGACCCGTTGAGAACGGAAGCGGGTAATAAAATACCGTCTGCATCAAGCGGTGTCCCCTAATTTTTTATGGGGGTAACATTTTTCTCCTTCCCTAAACGGTGTAAATATGAAACGCAATATGTAATTCCTATAAATAGATATCTATAATTTTTAAAAAAATGTAGGCTGTATGATTTTATTAAAGAGAAGAGGCGGGATATGCAATTTAAAAAAACAAAAGAGCTCTTGAAGATTTTGAAAGCTAATCACAGCAATCTGCTCATAATCTTATATCTTATATGATAAAGAAGTTCAAAAAAGAAGATGATTACGTACTACGCGTCATTGTTTATATTTCGATTTCTAAGATCCGTTTCTCTAAAGGAATAAAAGAAGAGAAAATGTCTATGACCAATGTCGGAGTAAAAGGGAATCTAAAATAAAAAGCAAGAAAATAATAAGATTAATTTTAGGAGAGAGTCTGAAATAAATACATTAAAATAAACAATGTCAAGGACGCGAAATGGAAAGATCCCTTGCCAACTAAATACTTCAAGAGGTGCAGTTGATCTGCGTATCGCCAGTTCATACATTTCCTTTGGCCACATTCATAGTCTTCCTCTATATCGATAGTATTTTTGGTACGAAAGGAAAGGTTAAGCAATTTGATTCTCTGTGGCATTTTACGTCTCGATAGACGGTCTTTTGCCTTTGCAACTTCTTGTGAAACATAAGAGGCCAATCCTTGATACTCAGCTGCGATCACAGGTTGTGGGCATCTGTTATCACCAGGCACCGTTGTACTTTCACCCTTCTTTCTACTACTTTTGTATATGGCATCTGCAATCCAGTGCCACTTTTTCCCAGCTGTTAGTGTCGATATTGAAGGTCTTCATCATGGCTTCGTGTTACGTTTGCATACATCAGTATACCGCAAAAAAAATGGACGACCAGCGACTTTCCTGCTTTCTGTTAGATCACCATACAGAATGTATTGTGAAAGTCGACCAGCCAAGCCAGCCAAGCCAGCCAAGCCGTCTGCTGCTGATAACAGAGCGGAAGTCCTGGTACCCTGGTACTTTCACCCTTCTTTCCACTACTTTTGTATATGGCATCTGCAATCCGGGACCCTTACTTTATGCTCGCTCTCCTCGTGGATATATCCAGTGCCACTTTTTCCCAGCTGTTAGTGTCGATATTGAAGGTCTTCATCATGGCTTCGTGTTACGTTTGCATACATCAGTATACCGCAAAAAAAATGGACGACCAGCGACTTTCCTGCTTTCTGTTAGATCACCATACAGAATGTATTGTGAAAGTCGACCAGCCAAGCCAGCCAAGCCGTCTGCTGCTGATAACAGAGCGGAAGTCCTGGTACCCTGCTCTTCGTAGCACTTCCTCATTGGTTATTTTATCTTGCCACCTTATTTTAAAGATCCGCCTTAGGCATCGGAGGTGGAAGATATTTGGCTTTAAAAAAAAAGAAGTTAAATTCGATTCTACAGCACTTTTAAAAGCACACAATTAGCAACTAGCTTTTTTAAAAAGCATATCAACACGGAAAATCAGTTGTACCAAATATCTAGCTCTCTGTCATGAATGAAAGTCTTAAACGTTGCTTTGTGATTAGACTTGGTCCAATCGAGAGGAATCGTCATTGTAGGCCTGAACACTAGCCTACAACGTCACATCTTGTGGGCAGTGGAGACCAGTAGCTCGTTGCCAAGTCACAGGTCTATATGAACTTTTTTTTGTTTTGTTTTACATAAGACTAAGACTAAGACCAACACTAAGATTGCTTTGTTGATCCTTATGGAAATTTGTTGTGATTACAAAGACTCTTTTCACATCATTAAGACAACACAACAGATCAACTGCTGTCAACTATCAAAGTCAAGAAGCAAACCCATTCTAAAAATAAAACTACACCAACTCCATAAATTAAAAATTCGATAAATTTTCATCTGAAATATTCGTTCTGTACACCTCAACACTAGTCCGTCTCGCTATTCCCAACATACAATCAAGGAAACCTAAATAAACATTTTTTGAACGATTTGTGGATATCATGAATATATTGCCATACAGAAAACTAATGAGCACCCAGATCACTCCATTAGTCATACCAAAACTGTCGTAAGAATATCCACAAGAGGTTTCAATTATCAAAAATAATTATTACTGAAACTATTAACTACTTTATTAAATACCATAAACCTAATTCGATGAGGTTTCATTTATCAAAACTAAGTATTTCCAAAACAAATACCCACTCATCATAATCATTATTTCAATATTACCATGAGGTTTCAATCAGAAATAAAGTCACCAAGTAAGTCTCAGCATTGTATCCATAGGAAAGGTCTAAGCTATCACAACCACATTTCTATCAAGTTTTCGATTAATAAGAGTTGGTAAAACTCGAGAACAACTAAACATTCACTTTCCTTCATCCTCCAGTGTATCCGTTGCACAAAGAAATATCAAGATTTTTATCTTTCCTACTAGACAAAGAAATGAAAAACACATTAAGCTTGCCAGACATTGTAAACAACACCTTTAGAAACAAAAAAAGGTGTTTTTATTATCGATGAATGTAAGGCTTCATGAGCCCTACTAAAGATAGTTTCAAGGGAGAGAACAAGCAGAAATAAAGTACAGCTCTCCTGAATGCTAATCCCAGACATAAACACAGAGAGAAATAATTTATTGCCTAAATTTAAATCTTTAACTTAGCTCAACAATATGTTGAAATAAGGTCATTGAAATGAAGCATTTGATATTTGTGGCATATTTAGAGTGTCTCTAAATGTAGTCCAAACATCCAATATTCTTTCCCTACTTTTCGATTCCTTCTCATTTTACAAAGCCTATATCAACTTGCCTTATCAATTAACATGCATATCTAACAATTAACATGCATATCTAATTTCTGTTACAATTTCTCCAATTATCACTCATAGATCTAGTGAAAACTGTATAAACTTATTCGTTGTACCCAAAAAAATAAATCAATAAAAAATTAGCCAATTAGTTAATTATATATTGGTAAATAATTATTTTGTATGCTATCGAAAAAGGGAACTAAATGTTTTTGTATTGAGAGATGTAGCCTATATATGGAGTTATTTTTACTTATTACGTTTTGTACACGTTTTTTCTGTTCCTTTCCCCATTCTTGGATCAAGTTAAAATTGTGCATAATTATTCACATTCGATGGTGATACATGAACCAATACTTCTTCTTCTTCTAGCCAGCTTTTTGTTGTTGAGCTGTTGGCTCTTTTGCAGACTGCGCCAAGGAAAATAGTGTGCTGTTCTCTTCAGTTGTTCAGTACTGCCGTACAAGGTGTTGGTTATGTTGGGCTGTAGTGGTAGTGGGGTCTGCCTAAGGTGGATTAGGAAGGGGCATTCAAAAAGGATATGGTTTACGGTTTCAAAGGAGTGGACGCAGTGTCTACAAAGGGGGAGTTGAGTGGGATTTATTTTGTTCAGATGGTAATTTAACAGAGGTGTGTCTCCTGTTCTAAGTTGGAAGATTATGAACCAATACAAAAATTAACCAATTTTAACTAATCAATTAGTAGTAATTAATCAAAAAGGGTGCTGATTCCAGCAGTATTAAGATATATGACAGTGATTTTGCGGTTATTCCTATTAGATAAGCTTTGTTTTTAAAACATGTCTAATATTATCTCACACTATCGCCATAGTTGTACACCACATTGTGACAAAGACCAAAAACAAATATGATTATTTATTTTGACCTTTCATTATCATACCGAGACTAAACTCATGACAACTCATTTTATTAAAATGTTAGAAGGATCACGCATTATTATTCATAACAGTTAACTATACACGTATCATTCAAAACTTTAACCAGTTAGTTAATCACTTAGTACTAATTAATTAATTTTGTTTTATATAACAGATATTGAGCTTAACCTTACAATTTTCAGATAAATGGCAGTAATTAGCAGTTATTTCCCTTAGATAAGCTTTGGTCTTATAAAGTTGTTTTTGCTTGTTTGAGGCCTACAATAACGTTTGGCTGTGGTTTGTCGTACTTCCTGAATTGATTGTCGATAAATATAAAGAACTACGTAACTTGCGTACTAAATCAAGGTTTATATCTGGTGGCTGTAGAAAGTTTCAGCACTTGTGCATATAACTAACAAGAGAATTGAAAGAAAACAGGTCGTTACTGTAGATACTAATATAATTAGTATGTGTGTTTACTTTTAACCTCAGATGTATAAACTGAGTTGGACCTGTGGTTTGCTCGTTGCCACGTCATAGGTGAGTGTTCAGGCCTACTAAGATGATTGGTCTCTGTTGGACAGTGCCTCAAGTTTGAAAGCTCTAGAAACAGTCACTCCCAAGCGGTTTCATCAATATCAACAGACGATACTTTGCCCGAATTAAAAAAAGAAAGAGGCTTTGACATTGTTTTAAAAGGTGAATATGGTATAAAAGGCATAGTAGCACAATATGTAGCAAAGTTCTCTAATACACCCATAGTCAATATGTATCAAAAGATCTTTTAAGATAATATTTACCAAATATTTCTAATACAACCAAAGACAATATGTAGCAAAAATCTGTTAGACAACTTAAGACAAAATGTAGCCAAGAATTCTAGGACACCATAAGACAGTATGTAGCAAAGAACTCTAGGACACCCTAAAACAGTATGTAGCAAAGAACTCTAGGACACCCTAAAACAGTATGTAGCAAAGAACTCTAGGACACCCTAAGACAGTATGTAGCAAAGTACTCTAGGACACCCTAAAATAGTATGTAGCAAAGTACTCTAGGACACCCTAAAACAGTATGTAGCAAAGTACTCTAGGACACCCTAAGACAGTATGTAGTAAAGTACTCTAGGACACCCTAAGACAGTATGTAGCAAAGAACTCTAGGACAGCCTAAAATAGTATGTAGCAAAGAACTCTAGGACAGCCTAAGACAGTATGTAGCAAAGAACTCTAGGACACCCTAAAACAGTATGTAGTAAAGAACTCTAGGACACCCTAAGACAGTATGTAGTAAAGTACTCTAGGACACCCTAAGACAGTATGTAGCAAAGAACTCTAGGACAGCCTAAAATAGTATGTAGCAAAGAACTCTAGGACACCCTAAAATAGTATGTAGCAAAGTACTCTAGGACACCCTAAGACAGTATGTAGCAAAGAACTCTAGGACACCCTAAAACAGTATGTAGTAAAGAACTCTAGGACACCCTAAGACAGTATGTAGTAAAGTACTCTAGGACACCCTAAAACAGTATGAAGTAAAGAACTCTAGGACACCCTAAGACAGTATGTAGTAAAGAACTCTAGGACATCCTTAATATGTAGCCAAGGAATCGTAAGACAAAATGAAACAAATTAAGTGAACTGTAAACTTTATTGACAAATTATCTGCCCAATCATCGTGTCTAAATAAGTAAGAACTTTAAAAACTTTTATTTTGAACTAAACTTTTAGTTACATTAGACAACATGAAACAAAATTTACTAACAATCAATACAGTAAGAGCTGGGTGTTAAATTCCCCCGTGATAGACTCAGTAAGTATAGACATTTTGATCTCCAAGTTCAATGCATTAGTCTCTAATCGCACTACGACTTTCAGTAGCAATTCAAGAAAAGTTATCTTCTCCGATAATCCATTGTGCTATTATTAGCTAATCTGTGCCTCTGTATAAATACGATCGGCTAGATAATAAGGAAACGCATCATTCGTTTTATTATAAACCTTTTTATAGCAACAGATCTAGATACTTCGTATGTTCAACCCCCTTTTTTTTTCTACACTTATTGATTTCAATGTATGTCTGAAGTAATAAAGTTATTCTTGCTACAGATAGCACATTCAATGTCACCACAGGTAGCACATTCATCTACTCCTTTTAAAAGATGTTTTTTTTTTTCAGCTTGAGGGGAGCCATTTCTTTTTGATGTCAAGCAATGTAATTCAATTTACACACTCTTCGTGAGACTAGGGAGCCGTGCTGAGCTATTTACACAACTGTAGTGTACAATGGGGGAAACGCGAAGAGCAACAAGGTCTTTGTCGACTGGAAGTCTTTTAAGTGAAGTCATACAAAATAATGAGGCGATGGCAGAGCAGCGAGACACTGCTGTGATGAGGATAGGTTTGACACTGCTCTCTGACAGCTTAATGAGTCAAGAAAAAAAATTACCGACTTAATGTATTACTGCCAATTATAAGTGATTTTCATAATCAAGTTAATCACAGTAGTCTGATCTTATATACTTGTTGATTCTTAAGATCTGGTTTACAATCACAAGTCATCCGTTTTCAAGCAATAAATATAATAAGAAAAAAAAAAGAATAGAGAAATGTGGAGAAGGATTTGAGAGAATAGCAAGAAGGTGAAAGAGGAAGACTGAGATTTGGAAAACAAAACAAACAAATATCATGGAAGCTCTACTGAAAGATCACTGTTGGCAAAATATCCGCAGAAGAATTTCCCTGAAACATGAGAAACATTTTCTGAACAACAGCTTTGGTACATTGGTCAGGTGGAGGTAACCTTTGCTCAGACTTCCACTTCTCCCCAACTTGTCCAGTAAACGTCAATGCCAAGAACACAATCTAGTTTCGTTTTACAAAAGTTTGTGAAGCGATTCTTTGGCACTGTATGTGTTACTTGCCCTAAGTACACGATTAAATACATGCCAGGTACACGGTGCTTTTATTTGCCAAATAGTCTATTCACACACTTAACTCAGCTGAAGATGTGTGCATTCTAAAGAAGGAGCCTCGGCGATAACTTTTTATCTTCCCAGCCCTTATTCTTTATATTCAGTGCATTGGACTGTCAATGTATTCACTGCACTGGACTGTCAATGTATTCACTGCATTGGACTATCAATGTATTCATTGCATTGGACTGTCAATGTATTCATTGCATTGGACTGTCAATGTATTCACTGCATTGGACTATCACTTGCTTGTGTTGACTTCACACCAAGAATGCTAGTACTTGCTTGTGTTGACTTCACACAAAGAATGCTAGTACTTGCTTGTGTTGACTTTACACCAAGAATGCTAGTACTTGCTTGTGTTGACTTCACACCAAGAATGCTAGTACTTGCTGTGACGTAGACATGTAAGAATGCAATGGCTGCCTGATCGTGTTGTATACGCGCTAAACTACCGTTTACTGGTCTCGAAGGTCCGGGGTTCGAACCCTGCCCACTGTCATCCCCCCTCGTCCTGTGAGAGGTTTGGGCTAAGAAATAATTATTTTCTGAATGTGAAGGAACATGCCCAGTATTTTCAATTTAGTTTCATTCATCAATATTTATAAGATACGAATATTTGCTATCAATAGTGCTACCATTTATGTGAAATAAATTAATTTAAAAATAAATAACCACAGCTTGCCACGTCACATTGTCAGTGTTCAGACGATTGGTCTCACTTGAATATGCGCAGGATATAGTTATCTTCTCCTTTGAGGATAATTCAGTAACTTAGGGTTGTTTGTCAGCCTTGATTTTGATCCATAAGCTAATGAAATCATATGAACTTTCAGTTGTTTTTTTAATAAAATGAGTAAAAAAAATCATTGAAGAAGAAAGTAAATGTATAATATGTATTGGATAACAAGAAACCGACAGTAGAGTTTCCCAATGCATACATTTAAATTTGATTCTTGATTTGATCTCAACGACAGTATCTGATTGAACTTGATTTAGAATCTAGATAATGGATCTGCAGTTTTGAAGGAAGAAATGAAAGCACATTTTGTTTATACTGTGTCACAGATCTAGATAATTCATATATAGGTGGGATAGGTTTACCTTTTTAAAAACATTTTTGTTAAGTTAAGAATTACAAAATATAACACTTTCTGGTTTTACTATTCCAGGTGTGTTGATATTTCGATTTTGTATTGTTCAAAAGGTTTCTCATTTATTTTATATATGTGCTTATGTTACATTGTTTTATTTTGAATTTTCGCTTAATCCATAATCTTGATTAGAGCATGTTAATAATTACATTAATGGACATTAACAGGAATGAATGGTTTTCTTTTGAATATTTAAAAAATAATGTTTTTATAGTTAATATGACTCCGATCATATTCTATTTTCTTTTTCAAAATCAACCCAAAAGAGATCTTAAAAAAAAAAAAGCTTATCTAGGAGGAATAACTTCAGCCGTACAACTATATCTCTTATTAATTTAGAAGACATTTCCCTTATTCGATATTAAACTATATAAAGAATGATCAATAATTTATAATTATATGACGAATTGGTTAATTTGTTAATTGATTCATGTTTTGTTAGGTACAATAAATAATTGTTCTAAGTATCGACTTGATCTGATAATGCGGGTGGGAGAAATAGCGTTAACAATTATCTAAAGGGGCCCAAATAATACAAATTAGCCATATCTTTGAATATTGAAGGATTACTTTCCTTTGTTATTACCTATAATTAATTAACTTATTAGTTAGGTTTTGTTTTTTTCATTCATGTCTTGTCTATGCCAATAAATAATTGTGCCAAGTTTCAACTTGATTCAAGAATCGGTGTGGGAGAAATAATGTGTAGAAAGTTTTTACCAGACAGACAGACAGACAGACAGAGTTGATATAAGCTTTGTAAAAATATTGAATGACGCTAGTAGACTAATTAGTTATACCTAACCCTAACCCTAAATTTTATTTTTAGTCCGCGGGCTAAAAAATGTTCGAGTCACGAGCCACACCACCCGATCCTAAGCGGCTTCGGTATGCACTTGTGGGCATACGCTTCGAAGGGCCGGATAGCACCACCCCCACAGGTTTGATGTGTCCCGCGTGTCCTAGTTTGGACTCCATTCGTATAGGTCATTTCTGAATATTATATTGGTATGCACTAGGCAATAAAATAATGTTTAGTTACCAGCATTTAGTACAAGTTCCAGATGTTGGAAATGTTTTCTGTTGTTTTTAGTTTGTTTTTTAGCGGCCCCCGAAAGGGGAAAAGACGCTATTAGTTTTGTGTGGCCTGTCTGTCCGTCCGTCCGTCTGTCCCTCCGCCCGTCGTCCCGATTAGATATCAGAAACTAGAAGAGAAAATGAAAATCGGACATCATGATATTTAAGATCATTCAAAGTTCTGATGCAACGGCTACTTTTTTTCTTCTCAGAAAGTGAACCATCTAATTTTACAAATTATCTATGCAAGCAGATTTTTCATAAAAATACACTACTTTTACAACTATTCACTATTAATAGTTACCATACCATATTTTTAACACACTTATGCAAACAATTCTGTATCATTTATAAAAAAAAATATTTTTTTTTTTACATTTGTATTGCTAAGTTAAGTAAGTTCTGTCGTGCCAACTACAACATTTAAAAAAAAATTTTTTACTATTATTTTAAAGAGAAAAAATCTATTTAGTATGCATATAAGTTGGAGAGAATTTAAAACAACATTAATTTAATTAATTAAAATAGTAGCTATAGAACACACATCGACACAGTGTGAATATAGCAAATACTGCGGACATTTTTTTTTAGGATTTGAATAAGAGATTGACCATTTACAAAACAATCAGATCAATTAGATATTCATTATAAGACATCAGTTAGGCTAGGTTCACATCCAACTTCACATTCACTTTCACCTATCCTTTGGTCTAGAACCGCTGGGGCACCACACAAGATCTGTCAACCCTTTTCCTCAATTTTTCTCTGTCATGTGTATTTGATAAAAATTCACTCTGATGTCCCTTCTGAAAATATTGAAGCCAGCCCTTTTACCTGCCTGGGTTGTTACCACACAAACTGTCTTTGTAACCTTGTTGTTTTTGAAATGTAGATCTAGGTCAATCGTAATATTTCGTTGACTAAACAAACCCTGTTACGTCAGCCATTGAATGAGTGCAGATTTCGTTGACTAAACAAACCCTGTTACGTCAGCCATTGAATGAGTGCAGATTTCGTTGACTAAACAAACCCTATTACGTCAGCCATTGAATGAGTGCAGATTTCGTTGACTAAACAAACCCTGTTACGTCAGCCCTTGAATGAGTGCAGATTTCGTTGACTAAACAAACCCTGTTACGTCAGCCATTGAATGAGTGCAGATTTCGTTGACTAAACAAACCCTGTTACGTCAGCCATTGAGCAGATTTCTTTGACTAAACAAACCCTGTTACGTCAGCCATTGAGCAGATTTCGTTCTAACAGCTTGATGGATGCCCCGACTTTGCCAGGTCGACAGCGTAATAGAGCAGTGCGCATGTCACAGACCTGAACATGCTCACATCATCGTGATGACAGAAATAGTTGTCAACAGAAGGAATGTCAACGCACTGTGGCCTAGGTAGACCTACATCCCCGGCGTGTGACCGAGTTGAACAGACATGAGGAATTTCTCGGTGATAGTACCTAGCCTTACACACACGCCACACACACACGTGATAAATACAACCCCTTAAATTATGTTGTTTTTGTTAAAGTAAAACAATAATAAATCCTCTCAGCTACTTTAGTGACACGCTTCATAAGAAGAGCAAAAAGTTGTACAATGGTAGAAAACGAGTCCATATGTTTTGGATACTTGATTTAATGAATAGATGACAGTCTAGTAAGCAGAAGTGGAAGGTAAATACTAGAAAGGAGCCAGGAACTAGTAGCTTAGAGTCAGAAAACAAAAGAAGGGAGCCAGGAACTAGTAGCTTAGAGTCAGAAAACAAAAGAAAGGAGACAGAAATTAGTTGCTAAGAGTTATAAACCAAAAGATTAGAGACATTGACTAGTTGCAAGGAGTCAGAAACCGATTGATTGGAGCCAGTAACTAGTTGCAAGGAGTCAGAAACCAATTGATTGGAGCCAGTAACTAGTTGCAAGGAGTCAGAAACCAATTGATTGGAGCCAGTAACTAGTTGCAAGGAGTCAGAAACCAATTGATTGGAGCCAGTAACTAGTTGCAAGGAGTCAGAAACCAATTGATTGGAGCCAGTAACTAGTTGCTAGGAGTCAGAAACCAATAAATTGGAACAAGTAACAAGTTGCTTAGAGTTAGAAATCAATAGATTGGAGCCAATAACTAGTTGCTTAGTGTCAGAAACCAATAGATGCGAAGCATTAACTAAATGCTAGGAGTCGGAAACAAATTGATTGGAGCCAGAAACTAGTTGCTAAGAGTCAGAAACCAATAGATTGGAGCCAGAAACTAGATGGTTAAAAGTCAGAAACAAATAGATTGGAGCAAGTAACAAGTTGCTTAGAGTCAGAAACCAATAGACTGGAGCCAGTAACTAGGTACTTAGTGTTAGAAATCAATAGATTGGAGCCAGTACCTAGTTGCTAAGAGTCAAAAACCAATAGATGGTAGTCATTAGCCAATAGATCGAAATCATTAACAAATGGACGTAATCAACTAACCAGCGGATGTTATCATTAACCAATCATTTGTACAAGTTTTGTAATAATTTAAAAAGATTCATTTCAGATTTTCACACCACACACGTAAACAAAATTGTTTCCATTTTGCGATTGAGATAAAAATATAGAAAATACTTTAAAAAAAAAAAAATAACAAAAAAAAAAAAAAAAAAAAAAAACAAAGCTTATAAGTGTAAATTTATCAATTAGTTTGGATCAGTCATGTGATTAAATTTGTAATAGATCTAGAACTATTATTATAGCTTTTATATAGCGCTACTGTCATGCTCAGAGCGCTTTTGGTCCAATCTCATTTGTGGACCAGTGGGATGAGGGGGTATCTAGGAGTTGGTTTTCCGTGCTGCCTTTCGGCAGCTCAGTAAACACAACTCTGGCCGAGTGTCGAACCTCGAGCCCCTTTCTAGGTAGCCAAGCCAAGCCAAGTTCAAGCGCACTTGGCCTCTCGACCACGCTTCCCACTAGACTAACAATAAATCTATGAGATTATCAATATTTTTAGCAATTTTTTTTTGTTAATCGCTATCTCATGCTTTCAGCTTTCTCAGTGCGCAATGATCTGGACCAGTCAGGAAAAAAAGGGAGTATCTGGGTGAATGTTACTGTGATCGCTTTTGAAATGCATTATATAAAAGAAAAAAGGTAGCACGACTTCAGTTTGAACTGGAGGGCTCAAGCCAATACACTAACCACTGTGCCAGCAAAGTGCTTATGACAATAGAAGGTTTCAGGATTATTTGTTGCTAGTTTCAAACTTTTCAACGGAGACTGAAATACTGTAGGCTACACTGTACAGAAAGTTTAAAGGGGGCTAATTCAACCATCTGTCAAGTACAATTTCTTTCTCTTGTTCAATAGATAACAAATTAATTAATTACCAATAGTTAATTAACTAATTGTTGTTTTTTTAGCGGCATTCAGTCTATTAATAGATTATCTAGGCTTTTTATTTACATAAATCTCATCTGAATTTTCATCTACATTATTCCAAATTTATATCTTAGATCTAGATCTAGTAGATATAGCTCCTAAAAGTGCTAAATCGAGGGCTTCACTGTTGTAGATCTACATCCTCATTCTACTTCTATTGAAATGAAAATGCCAATAGCTCTTAGTAACTGTGCTGGGACACCAAGCAGACGTTGTTGAAGTACAAGCTCTGTTGGTAACTTTGCTGGGACATCGAGCAGACGTTGTTGAAGTACAAGCTCTGTAGGTAACTGTGCTGGGACATCGAGCAGACGTTGTTGAAGTACAAGCTCTGTAGCTAACTGTGCTGGGACATCGAGCAGACGTTGTTGAAGTACAAGCTCTGTAGGTAACTGTGCTGGGACATCGAGCAGACCTTGTTGAAGTACAAGCTCTGTAGGTAACTGTGCTGGGACATCGAGCAGACGTTGTTGAAGTACAAGCTCTGTAGCTAACTGTGCTGGGACATCAAGCAGACGTTGTTGAAGTACAAGCTCTGTTGGTAACTGTGCTGGGACATCGAGCAGATGTTGTTGAAGTACAAGCTCTGTAGCTAACTGTGCTGGGACATCGAGCAGACGTTGTTGAAGTACAAGCTCTGTAGCTAACTGTGCTGGGACATCGAGCAGACGTTGTTAAAGTACAAGCTCTGTAGGTAACTGTGCTGGGACATCAAGCAGACGTTGTTGAAGTACAAGCTCTGTTGGTAACTGTGCTGAGACATCGAGCAGACGTTGTTGAAGTACAAGTTCTGTTGGTAACTGTGCTGGGACATCGAGCAGACGTTGTTGAAGTACAAGCTCTGTAGGTAACTGTGCTGGGACATCAAGCAGACGTTTTTGAAGTACAAGCTCTGTTGGTAACTGTGCTGAGACATCGAGCAGACGTTGTTGAAGTACAAGCTCTGTAGCTAACTGTGCTGGGACATAGAGCAGAGGTTGTTGAAGTACAAGCTCTGTAGGTAACTGTGCTGGGACATCGAGCAGACGTTGTTGAAGTACAAGCTCTGTAGCTTACTGTGCTGGGACATCGAGCAGACGTTGTTGAAGTACAAGCTCTGTTGGTAACTGTGCTGGGACATCGAGCAGATGTTGTTGAAGTACAAGCTCTGTAGCTAACTGTGTTGGGACATCGAGCAGACGTTGTTGAAGTACAAATTCTGTTGGTAACTGTGCTGGGACATCAAGCAGACGTTGTTGAAGTACAAGCTCTGTAGGTAACTGTGTTGAGACATCGAGCAGACGTTGTTGAAGTACAAGCTCTGTTAGTAACTGTGCGGAGACATCGAGCAGACGTTGTTGAAGTACAAGTTCTGTTGGTAACTGTGTTGAGACATCGAGCAGACGTTGTTGAAGTACAAGCTCAGTTGGTAACTGTGCGGAGACATCGAGCAGACGTTTTTGAAGTACAAGTTCTGGTGGTAACTGTGGTGGGACATCAAGCGGACGTTGGCGAAGTACAAGCTCGATGCCTTGTTCTTTTTTTTTTTTCATTTACAAATCAATACCAAAAGATTACCTAAAATCGCTCGTCTGACGTATTGTACATATCCTGTAGTTGTCATGCCGTAATGTGTAATATATCTCTTTATCAATAATAGGCTATTAGTTTGTTATTTATTTAACAGCAATGCCTGGTCCTGCGGTTAGCGCGCTGGACTGATTATCTCGACGGTCCCGGTGTCATACCCTGCTCACTGCCATTCCCGGTCGTCCAGCGGGAGATTTGGATAAGGAACTAAATTATCTTTAACTTTGAAGGAACATTCAAAACATGTAAAACATTTTACAGGAAAAAAAAAACATTTTTTACAACGCCAAATGAATCTTCGAAACATTACTACTTTTGACAAAATCACGTCTTGAATATTCCTTGCGAATAGGCGGATCCGACAGAGATCCGACTACGACGGGGGCCGCCTATGAGTTTGCGTGACAACATAAACTCTCTTTGTAATCTTGTTTTTAATTGATTCTTGTTTTGCTGGGTTTAAAAAAAATTATTGTGCGAAAATTTCAACTTGATCCGAGATTGGTTGTAAGTTTTAAGAGAAAAACTTGTAAAAACTTTTTACCATAAATATAGGGTAAGTTGATATAAGCTTTGTAGAAAATAAAATAAAAAAAAAACACTTTGAAATGGATGGGCATTCTTGTTATTGGCCTAATGTGATCGCCCTCTCGGGGAAACAGAAATAAATGTGGGTAGCTTTATGACCTCATGGGAAAACCCACGTAGATGGGATAGCCAAAGGCAAATGGTGTCACAAGAGAAAGGGGGAAGGGAAGAAGAATGAGTGTTATTATTTTTTTTTTTTGTATTGGGGTTGAGGGGGGAGGGGTCGTTCAGCCAAGGTTGACTCTCCGAGATAAGACTTGCGATAAATATACGGAAGTCATTAAAGATAGGTCGCAATGAGTTTATATCACTATCACTGCATGTCAACATGGGAGACAAATCTATATAGTAACAATATCTGGGTTATTGGTATCATTATTGCATAAGCATGCTCTCCCCTGACAAACCTGTAACGCATCTAAGGATCATTTCGTGTGTTAATTGTATGTTTATATAGTGTTACAAATAAACAGTGATAGGTAGAGGTCAACGTATGACCCCGGCGAGATGACACAGCAGCGGGTGTTCTCTGGAATGTACATGTATAAACAAAGACAGGATGTGACGTGTCCTTACGTGTTGTTCCAGAAGGTACTAGCAATGTCCAGTGACAGATAGAGGTCACAACTTGTGACCCTGGCAAGATGACACTGCAGCCGATGTTTTCTGGAATCTACATGTATAAACAAAGACAGGATGTGACGTTTCCTCACGTGTTATTCTAGAAGATACTAGCAGTGTTTGTGCAACTTTGGAGGAGTGATTAGGGACTCTAATTAAGCCAGAGAGTTAATGTGAAAGTCAGTCGTGAGTCGTGAGTGAGCCGTTACAGTCGATACAGACGATGTAAGACGTGTGCGGCTCTAGTGGAAGAGAAATGTATACAACTCGATGCAAGTTAACTAGGGTAGAGTTAACTGGAGTGGACTACTGTCGTTAAAGTCTATACAGCGAACTACAGTGGACTTGAGCCGTTACAGTCGATGTAAGACGTGTGCGGCTCTGATTCGGTAGACTTGAGTACGACTTGGTTCAGCTTTGGGAGACCTGGAGCGACACTGGGAAGTGTGTCGTTGGTCTGTTCTGTTGAATACGGCTCGATGCAAGTTGAGAAGAGATGAATTGCAACGAAGTGAAGAGATGAATTGCAACGAAGTATAGCTAACTGTAAACTGACAGATATTGTACAGTCTTCTACGCTACATGTTACAGTGACGAATTGTTAGAGTTAATAGTCAATAAAGTTATATGAAACTGAAAGTTGAGTCGTCAAGTTCTTTGCAGTGTTTTTATTTGTGTGCCTACTAATACATTTAGCAAGAAGATTCAGAAATACGTAACAGTTGGGTATTTTTAACTACATACTCATAGTTAAATTTAATTCTATACGTTATATACATATCCGGATATGACCCGCGGGCCTTAATTTGTATATCACTCATCTAGTTTACTTTCAAAAATCGTATACGTGAAAGTAATGCGTGAACGTCGAATGTCAAATACAAATGTAGATGTACGATGTATGGGACATGGGATATTCGTGACATAGCTATTTAGTAACTAACTAACAGTTGGAATTTGTTTCAACGTACACTGAATAGTGAGCTGTGAGATCAACTAAGTCGATAGATAATGAGAAGGTCTTATATAGTAGTACCGAGGGGTCTTGAGTTCAAATCCCTATAAAGAATAGGATTTCGAGCTTCGGAATTTTTAGGATGCCACCTGAGTGCAAATGGTTACATTAAATACCTAAAGGCGATATGTCGTTGTGCTGGCCACATGACACCCTGGTTAACCTAAATAAATGAGCTTGTCATCATCTGTACCCATAGAGCTTAACTATTACGAGGATATAAAATGAGTCATCACAACCCCGTTCATCTGTTTTACAGTCACTTTAACTGCTATATACGCATTTAGATCGGGGGCTTTAGAAGGTGGGTTAGTCTTGAAGCGGACACCCCGCTGAGGCTGGAGGTTACTGAACAATTATCGTAGTGTAGCATAGCCCAGTCTACATTCTTGACTTTCCCATCTGATAAGTGAACAATCAGATGGTAACCATCACAATCTTTTATCAGGTGATTGTCACTAGCTTCAAGTTTCCATGAGATACAACGAATAAAGCAAATATTTATTCCCCACCCCTCCTTAAAAAAAAAAACACCACGGAAATTCCAAATAAATTGGCGTTGGCCGAGTGGTAAAGCAAGGCTTCTCTAGTTCAAATCCCTTGAAATCTGAGATATTTTTTTTACGACGATGAGTGGTTAAGCAAGGCTTCTCTAGTTCAAATCCTGTTAAAGACAGATTTTTTTTTATTACGACGCTGAGTGGTAAAACGCTTGCTTCCGAACCGATATCCCCCGGGTTCGAATCTCGGTGAAACTGGGATTTCGAAATTCAGGACTTTTAGTGCTTTCAACTCTTAAAGATACCTGATTTTAGTTGATCTTATGTCATTATAAACTGAAAAAAAAGGCTTACAACTAAATAGATTAATCTAAGTTTAGGTGTACATAATTTCCTATTACAGTCGTGTATTACCGTATGATTGTTGGCTCCAATATTAGAAAAGATCCATACTCTGATTCCAATCGACCTCCAAAATGAGAATTTATAAATTCACATTAAAACTCACTCTATTCACACTCACAACACACCATCAAAATAGTGCACACATTAATACTATAATGAATTTCTCCGCGTATAGACATTATCTGATCTAATCACTCACAGAAATATAGTTCCGATTGTTGCGTACTGATGACCTTTTACCATTTGGGCTCCACACTTGTGAATGAAATGTAGTCTAAACATTACGGACTACATCTATATGTATCTAAACGCCTGTGTAGATCCAACTCTATGCGAAATAATTATCATGCACTCATTGCCTCGTTTTTATTTTCAATAAGACTGCAAGAAAGGATTCAAACAAAACTATGTGAAGGATAGCCTGTTGGGCGAGCGGGCACGACTGACGAACGAAAAAAAAGAAAAAAATTCCCTTTGAAACAGAGAAAAAAAAAAGAGCTTCGTAGTCAGCCACCCAAGACACGCACCATTTTCCTCACTGGCTTGTAGTAGCCCAGGTTTTGTATATCCGACCTGTTAAATTGACTGTCGCCCGAAAAGGGAAGGGGAGGGGGGGGGCGGAGATCAGAGACACAAAAAAAAGGGAGGTGGGGGGGGAGGAGGGTCATGACTTCAGGTTGGCAATTGGTACTCCTGCTTTTGATTTCCACCTTCTGTCATAGTCTGGAATACAGTAGGAAGGGGGAGGAGATGGACATGTAGAGCTAAAAGGACATGTAGAGCTAGAAGGACATGTAGAGCTAGAAGGACATGTAGAGCTAGAAGGACATGTAGAGCTAGAAGGACATGTAGAGCTAGAAGGACAGATGGAAGAAAGCAAGGATAATAAAGGAAAGGGATGGGGTGAATGAGGAGGAGGAGGAGATGGACATGTAGAGCTAGAAGGACAGATGGAAGAAAGCAAGGATAATAAAGGAAAGGGATGGGGTGAATGAGGAGGAGGAGGAGGGACAGATCACCTGCGTTAGAAGATGATTTTTTTTCCCCTTCATGAGTGGGTTTAGTTAGTAGAGCAGCGGGGGGTGTTAAAGATGGTAGCAACAGTTGCGACGTCAGAGATAGGGGGATGGGGGTTAACTGTTCAGGGCCGTTTTAAGCGGGGCACTCCCACGAGCTCGTGTAAATAAAGAGAGAAAAAATAAATAAATATAATTCGATAAATGATAATATTAAGATTTATCATTGGTGAGGAAATGTGTTTTACAAGTGTACATTAGGAAAAACAAAACATTACAAGAACAAACGTTTCATTTGTTATTACATGATAGCACAAAAATATACGTTCATACCAGAGCTTCTCTGGCACCAGAAAGTTGGATTGTATTCTAAGATTCAATTTGTGTCTGTTTCTGTGATCTGCTCTGTGGCGGCAACATGTTACAAATTTTAAAACACACCCACTAGATCAGGCTTCTCAACCTTTTAAATTCGGCGACCCATTTTTATAATTCCTTACTATGCGCGACCCCCCCCCCCCCCATCGTAAAATTATTTTCGTTCACAAAGCCTAAGTAATCGTAATTATAATGTAAATATCTGATATGTTTTACCAAAAGCTTTATGCCTAATCACGAAACATTATTGATTCAATTTATGTTGTACCTGATCAAGAATCCTCGAGACAGTCTTCGCAAGATGATAACGCATGTCACGTACTGCATAAAGTCTAGTTCTGTAATTAGACTTGAGAACAGGCTGGAAAACTCATGTTTCGCAAAAAAATATAAAAAATTTATATATATATTATTGAAAATGGAAGAAATTGCGCAACTTAGACTAATCGGCAAACACTTGATCCAAATTTGTTAAACTTATATTGAAAAGAAATTATTTGTCAACGGAACATCTTCAATTCTGACTTTGAATGGACTTCTGACAAGTGCAAACGTGATGTCAGCGCTAGATTTGCACCAGGAAATGTTCTTTCACAAATATTATCATTTCTTTCAATGTCGTTTTCCTCCTAGAGAGCAACATGTAAACTTGTTTGCCGATCTGAAGTTTCATTTGGACGGATCGAATTTTTTTTCATACAAATCGAAGCATGTTGCATTTGATCCTTGCAGTGACGTTTTTAATTTCATCTTGTAATTCTTGCGGCAGTGTCTTTATTACTTTATTACGTCGATGAACCCCACAGTGAGTTCTTGTGACTTTTAGTGACTCATTCTTTACCAAACGTTGAAATCCTGACCATCACACTAACTTGGAGCACTATCAGTGCAGACAGCACTAATATTGTTCAAAGTGATTTTTTACTTTTCCAGACCTGAACCAACTTTTTGTTATACATTTAACATTATTTGGTCAATAATCAAGCATAGATTGAAAACTATAACTTAATTACAACTTTGTTTCCTTGCCCCTTGTAAAAAAAAAGGACTTTCTTACTACATACTAGAAAGTTTCACTCTTTTAAAATTAAATCTCTAACACGTCACCCTCTTCACTATCGAGGAGACCTATGGGGGCGCGCTACACAGTTTGAGAAACACTGCCTTATGCTATTGCTTATCTTACCAAGCCTATTAAACTACGAACCCTTGCAATGTATGGCTATGTTTCCCATAATTCTCAGCAAAACAATGAAATTGTCGTGGAGATGTAAAACCTGAACTCTGTCCACAACACAATCTAGCTGCAAAATCGCCCACGTACTCTAAACAACACCAATACTGGAAATCCAGAGGGTCCACTGGCTATTATCCAGTCTCGAGAGTCCATGGTCTAATGTTACATCCTGGACACGGACTAGTCAGTACCAGTCATGAGAGAACAAAGCTATTGGCAGTCCGTTGTCAAGTCCGTGTGGGCCTTCGGGACTTCGGCCATAAATAAAGGAACGGGGTGTTTTCAGATAGTGTCACGTGGTTTAGGTGACATCGGACCATTTCAAGGTCATAGCTGAAGAGCAGTTATAAACCAAGGATTGACAGACTTACGAATAATAGATAAAAAAAGAGCCTTCTAATAAAAACTCACTTTTTATTTCATTTTTATGTGTAGCACAGATGTTCAATGTTCTTTTACATTAATGAATATTAGAATAGCGCTAAATTATTCGATCTGCTATGTGGTTGATTGTTTGCTAATTCAGGTGTGCATTCTGAAAAATATACAATCGAAAAATAAAAAAAATGAGGTATGACTAAATCACAGAACTATATATAAATATTTTATCTAGACTAGCCATGGAGATCTTTTAACACTACAAAAAATGTGAAAATGTTTTTTAAAGTTGAAATCCTATCCCATATTATGGGGCTAATGAAGACCTTAAGAACAATAATTAAGATGTTTAGTCTTCCTTGACTGTAGTCTCCCTTGATTTCTAGAAACGTTGTTTTCGTTCGTTCAACGCTTATTAGGACCAAGCAGTCTAATATAAAATTAAACACAATGGGGCAGTGGCTAACTCAAGTCACACTGACGAATCAGTGATTGTTAAGTGTGCGGTGGGTAAGACTCGGTAAGAGAGAAAGAGAGTGTCGAAACGCACAAATACAGAAGAGACAAACAAGAAAGGCATAAAAAAAAATTTTAAAAAGCAAAAAAAAACAACAAAGGTTATATTAAGCGTAGTTGTATCAATTAGTTTAGATCAGTCTTGTAAATTTGTAATATATTTAGACTAACAAATAATAAATCTGTGCGATTACAAGTTGTTTTACCAATTGTTTTTGTTAAGCGCCATTTCATGCTTTTAGCTTTCTCAGTACGTTATGATCCTATCACTATTGTTAGTTTCAAACTCTTCTCTACAGAGAATAAAGGGGACTAATTGAACTTATACCACCACATCAGTCAAATACAATTTCTTTTCCTTGTTCTAGATACGAAACAAATCCTGATGCAGTCCCAGCTGCGATGGGCCGGACACGTCTGCAGAATGGAAGACCACCACATCCCTAAACGACTCTTGTATGGCCAACTAAGCGAAGGAAAGCGCTCGCAGTGATCAAAGAAAGCGCTCCAGGGACACCCTCAAAGCTTCTCTGAAGGCGTTCAGCTTAGACTTAGCCACCTGAGAAACAGAGGCACATGACAGAGCATCATGGCGTCGCGCTGTGAAAACTGGCGCACAGGTTGCTGAGGAAAATAGAACAACGCTGGCAGAAGAGAAACGCCAGAAAAGAAAAGCAAGACAAACGACACTAGCTCCAGCTGGAATAACCTACCCAGTGAGCAGCCGAACATTCCGGGCTCACATAGATCTCACCAGCCACGCGAGGAGGTATAAAACCCCAGTGCAAAGCCCTCAGCCCCCTGGATGACAAAGTGGTGATCATCGAACCACGATGGACGAACTATATATTTATTTTTTTCAATGTATTCTTGTTTTGTCAGTTCAATGAAATAATTGCCTGAAATTTCAGCTTGATCCGAGTTTGAGTGTGGATAAAATAACCTGTACAAACTTTTTACCAGACAGACAGAGTGAGTAAAAATAAGCTTTGTAAAAATCACACCTTCACCCATTTCATTTTTAAACAACGCGCGACCCCCTTAACCCTGTTCTCGATAAGAGACTCAAGAGAATTTCCAAAAGACCCCCAAAAATGTTTATTTCATTCGAAGAATGCCCCCATGATCTTGGTATAATCAGCAGGATAGGTGTCTAGAACAACGGCATTTTCAGATGCTTTTAACTACCCCTGAAAGCGGTACCAAGGAGAACAGATTCGACGAACATTGGTTGCTTAAGTTGTATTGCTATTTAACACAAGTCTTGCCAGCGATAGTTTAACAAAGTTGTTTAAACCATAGAAAAAATTTAACATAGTTTGTTTTTGTTTAATATCTAAACATTTGATACGAGAAGGAAATGGGAAAAACGTGTACAAAGCTTATTAAGGGAAATAACACAACATATACAGGCACATCCCTTGTCGATAGCCCAAAAACTATAAATAAAAAAAACTGCCAATAATGAATTATCTAATTGGTTAATTTTTTAATTGATTCATGTTTTTTTTTAGGTAGAACAAATAATTGCGTCAAGTTTGAACTTGATCTGAGAATTGGGTTTGAGAGAAATAACGTGCACAAACTTTTGACCAGACAAACAGAGTGAGTTGATATAAGCTTTGTAAAAATACGCAAATTGTACTATCAACCAAAGACGTATGGACAGACTCAGTCTGTTGCCCCTCAAGTGGATGATAGCATAACGGCAGTCTGTATAGATTTCTACTCTCTATCTCTAAATACAAGGAGGCAACAGAGAAAGAGTGCAGTGGATTGAATGGTGTGACTGTTTGCGCTCTGTCTACATCATGTCTTTGTGACGGCACACGGAAGGCACACTGGCCGTGTGTGAAAACAGGCAAGTCAAACTGAAAGCAGTGGATTCCCACAAGATAGTGAAGTAGCGACACACGAAAGGGGACAAATCCAATTCTGTTGTGGTTACAAAGAAAAGGGAAACAACTCGTTATATTTTTTTCGGCTGTAGAGAACCGCTGCTACGCGTCAGAGCTCACAGGTTTTGAATTGAATTTTGATCCTTAACACTAGATGTAACCAAGCTAGGAGGGGGGAGGCGTTGAGAATCACACATACCCGTTAGCAGAGAGCTACTGTAAGGTTTGAAAGGAATGATGAGATATGGTCCAGTTCATATAAAGTCGAGACTGAAGATTCACTCGACCATTTATTAGCAAGTATACTTTTAAGGTTTCAAATGCTTATTAATCTATATTCAACTTTTATTATCTACTTAAGCACAAAAATGAAATATGACGTTGCGATATATAGTAGGGTGTGTCAGATAGAACAATTTAATCTGTTTTGAAGCAAGAAACATGAGTCCAGTCTCTAATCAACTCCCCCAAACCTCTTTGTATAAAGTTTAATAAAGGAAAGAAAAAGCAAAAGCGTCCATTTACAATGGGCTATTTGAATACAAAACTCCTCACTTTTTAATTCAGTTTAATCAGAACTCTACTCAACATTTTTGGAATGTAGCCTAAGATTTAATAAAATGTTAGTCCATTTACAATAGAGAATATTTGTTATAAAGCACTTTATTCCTCGATGATATAATCTATAACTTAGTATAATATTTTTTCAAAGGTACATTGTGCTTTACGTTTCATAAATAGCATATCATAGTTACGTCATAGTTGCAATTCCTTCCATCGAATGCGGATGCGGTATACTTTCTAGTACAATAGTATTGTCTATTTAGTCACTTGCGTTTAAAAAGTGCATTTTATGCATTGCTAGACTATATTATATATCATTTTATATGATTAGAAAAATATCTTTTTAAAAATTCTTTGACTGTATAATCAATTACATAGTTCTTAACAACATATCGCGGTAATGTTTTTTTTTTAACATTATTACCATATGAAAGAAACACGATAAAAAGGGACGTAATAGAAAGTATATCTGTGCAATTTGATTCCATGAAGAGTGATTTCAGGGGAACATAAAAAACCAAAAAGATTCTAGAAATAAAAAATCACCCTTTGGGTCAGGATTTTGTGATTTTACCATCACAAAAGAGATACGAGACAACGATAGGAAAGACAAACAGACACAAAAACTCTTTTGTTCCCCTGGCAATCGAATCATTAAGTAGAAACTATCTGATACAAACTTTTCTCATGTAAATTATGAGTGAGTCTGGTGTGAATGTACACTTTGGTACTTTATAGTTACAACGTTGTGTTTGGTGTAATGCACAAATTGTAAGACAAATTCCCTTAAGAACAATAAAGATTATTATTATTACTATTATTGTAATAAGAAATGATGTTACTTGATTACACATCCCCGTCCTACTTTAGACATTGGGTCATCATCAGATGTAGTTTCTGAAAATATCAAGACCTATTAAATACCCTATTTCATAGTCACACCCTAACCATACTCACAAGTACAACAAATTCATTGTACTGTACCTCTAGCCGGTGGTAGTTATAAAAAAAAAGTAAAATCTTTCCTCCTGTAACAATATAAACCAAGGATAAGTGATAACTTAGTCACACGCAATGTCCACTTACTTCAGGATAAGTGATAACTTAGTCACACGCAATGTCCACTTACTTCAGGACAAGTGATAACTAAGTTACACGCAGCGTCCACTTACTTCAGGACAAGTGATAACTAAGTTACACGCAACGTCCACTTACTTGTACTGGCGTCCATCTCATTGGAGTCATCATCATCGTCCTCCACATCGCCGTCCACATCAGCATTCCGCTCATCGCCGTCTTCACCGCCGTTATCATCACCTAATGAAACGTCAGAGTCGAAATCTTCCACAACCACAAACGATGGGTACAACGATGACGGGTGGGTGTTGCACTCGTGGGAGCTCCAGGCCTGAATAGGTGCTCCGTGGTGTGCAGCTCTCCAGCTTTCTGAAATCAGATGAGGCATCCTCATTTTAAATGAATTAGTCTGTCTGCGGGCCTTTTAAAACGGACTTAAAATATAAGGCCTACAGTGTCACGTCATAAGATGCATCATTTGTTACTAATAGCAACGGAAGTTGTTTTGATGAAATTGCTATTGGAGAACCCACAACAATCTTAAAGTAGATTTAACAAGAGCTCGTAATTATCCGAAGGCGTTAAAAATAAAAAAAAGCTTTTTTTTAAATTACTCCAGATTCTGGTTATTTGTAGAACTTTAAAAATATACATTTAAATAAAAAAAAGGGTGGGGGGACAAGAAGGTTCAAAGGTCAGTTCTACATTCGTGCGTTCAGTGTTTATTTATTCATCCTTAGTAGAAGAATTATTGTACTTATTTATTCTACACATTAAGTTTCTGCAATTAAATAGTTCACTTTTCTCATGCGTTAATTATATTTCTTCACGTTATTCCAACGAATTCTCGTTACTCTAGACTAGAGTGTTAGCGTCATTAATTTGCCGTTAATAGTGCCGTAGAATCCAGTTATGTACTCCTCAAACTCGAGGGCAATTAAAGTTCCCTTCCGCCGACCTGTCTGGGAGAGATCCAAGGAGATGCAAATAAATTTCATCTGTTTCCAGTGGTTCTTATCCCAAGCCATTCGGGACTATATGCGAAGCCGAAGGACGAGCACAATGAGGAAACATTAACGTTTTTCTTCAATGTATCACAACGTGTGGATCGTACTATTGGGTCTCTCTTCCTTCCCCTCCAGTACAGTGAACAAAGTTCTTAGGCTTCCCAACTGGAGTCTTGTTTCTCTTTTGACCTAGTCATCAGCTCTAAGAATCGTTTTCTCCACTTTGAGGTTGGGATGAGTTGCTAGGGGTTAGTGCCACTACATCTCTAGGGGTTAGTGCCTCTACATCTCAAGGGGTTAGTGCCACTACATCTCTAGGGGTTAGTGCCTCTACATCTCTAGGGGTTAGTGCCACTACATCTCTAGGGGTTAGTGCCACTACATCTCTAGGGGCTAGTGTTACTACATCTTTAGGGGTTAGTGCCACTACATCTCTAGGGGTTAGTGCCACTACATCTCTAGGGGCTAGGGTCACTACATCTCTAGGGGTTAGTGCCACTACATCTCTAGGGGTTATTGCCACTATATCTCTAGGGGCTAGTGCCACTACATCTAGATCTAGAATCAATACATTTTGGAGACCACCTAACACCAGCGTACCATTCACCAGTTCGTGTTATTCCTCATTCCAACGACCCCAACATATTTTTCTTCTTGCAAATCAACAAACAATCCTACCTTATTATGTAAACTTCCCATGTAATGTTTGAGTGAGACTTGTATGCATGTACATTTCGTTTGCCAGCATTATAATGTTTTATTATACGTAAAGCACAAACTGTACGAGGCGCGGTGGCTGAGTGGTAAAGCGATTGGCTTCCGAACCGGAATGTCCCGGGTTCCAATCATGATGAAGACTATTAATGCTCCATAGTTGTACAAATGTTGTAGTTGTATGAAAAACTGCTTGCATAGTTGATTTTAACATTTAAATTTGTCGCTTTCAGAAAAGAAAAAAGGAGCCGTTGCATCAAACTTTGAAAGTTCTAAAATATTATGATGTCGGATTTTCAATTTCTTTTCTAGTTTACGAGAGCTAAACGGGGAGGACAGACATTCCACACAAAACTAATAGCGCTATTCCCCTTTCGGGGAGGGGGACAACAATTTTCTTCCAATTATTCAATTAAATATTTATAATTCATTATTTCGTTTGGTACTAGGAGTTATTGAACACAGTAAAACAAAAGTAGGAGTTATTGAACACAGTAAAACAAAAGTAGGAGTTATTGAACAACACACAGTAAAACAAAAGTAGGAGTTATTGAACAACACACAGTAAAAAAAAAATTGGAGTTATTGAACTACACACAGTAAAACAAAAGTAGAAGTTATTAAACAACACACAGTAAAACAAAAGTAGGAGTTATTGAACAACAAACAGTAAAACAAAAGTAGGAGTTATTGAACAACACACAATAAAACAAATGTAGGAGTTATTGAACAACACACAGTAAAACAAATGTAGGAGTTATTGAACTACACACAGTAAAACAAATGTAGGAGTTATTGAACAACACACAGTAAAACAAACAATACCATTCCTTCTTTGTATACTTTGTACACCAATCTGTCATTGAACAGCTAATATATTTAAATGTGTATTTCGCTAGAATCTGTTACATGACTGATTAAACGTGACTGGCCTTTAGTTTCGAAAAGCTGTCTTATAGTTGGCACCTTAGTTCTCAAAAACAGATCCTACTCTTTAATGTATGTTTATGTTTACCAATAAGAAAACTGTAACTTTTGTCTTCATAATTCAAAAACTTAATTTTTTTTCCATTCCACATGTGAAGCTAGTCTGTATTGTAAAATGATTCCTATAATGACAAAGCTAAAATTGAATAGCGCAAGTGCTGAGGTTTCCTTTAATTAAATAAAAATAAATAAAAAAAACGGCCTTTTTTTTTCAGGTTCTATAGACGTACAGAACAGTTTTGTTTTTAATTGATCTATATTAGCAGTTCTCATCATACAGGTCGATTGACTCATTTCCAGGCGAAAATTATGACCATCGGTAGTATGTGCTTTTTTTTTTTTTACAAAGCTTATACCTACACACCCTAGCTGTCTGTCTGTCTAGTACAAAGCTTATACCTACACACCCTAGCTGTCTGTCTGTCTAGTACAAAGCTTATACCTACACACCCTAGCTGTCTGTCTGTCTAGTACAAAGTTTATACCTACACACCCTAGCTGTCTGTCTGTCTAGTACAAAGCTTATACCTACACACCCTAGCTGTCTGTCTGTCTAGTACAAAGCTTATACCTACACACCCTAGCTGTCTGTCTGTCTAGTACAAAGCTTATACCTACACACCCTAGCTGTCTGTCTGTCTAGTACAAAGCTTATACCTACACACCCTAGCTGTCTGTCTGTCTAGTACAAAGCTTATACCTACACACCCTAGCTGTCTGTCTGTCTAGTACAAAGCTTATATCTACACACCCTAGCTGTCTGTCTGTCTAGTACAAAGCTTATACCTACACACCCTAGCTGTCTGTCTGTCTAGTACAAAGCTTATACCTACACACCCTAGCTGTCTGTATGTTGGAGTGTTCAGATGAGTAGACCAATACATGAGATGAACTACGCAGTGGATTCCAAATCAGGGAGCTCTCCATATAGTTTTCTTTCTATTGGGGTGTTTTGGGGCCAATGTCTTATACGGGCCTCTTGGTAAAGAGAGCAGTTTTGGAGGACGTGGTCGGCATTCTCTGGTGATACTCCACATGAGCATATTTCACTGGTTCCAATTTTGAGCTTCCAGTACATGTGTTGTCGAATTCTGTTGTGTCGGTCCTGAGTCGAAAGATTAGACGTTGGTCTTGTCAGAATAGCTTATAGTAAGCGTCATCTTTCTTGTGATTTGGATGAGAGCTCGTCCATTTCTCATTTATTTTATTTACAATTAATTTCTTCCATTCTTCTGGATAGAGTGCAGAGTTTATTTGTGAGTTAGTTCTCCCACTCTTGGCGAGTGTGTCAGCCTTCTCATTTCCTTCTAGTTGTATATCAGACCATTGACAGTTATTAGGCCTATTTTTTCTTATTATAGTCACTTGAGGATAGATTACATACAAATAAATCAAAATGACTTTCAATATTTACATTGCCGAAGAATAAATATTTAAAAAAAAATATAAAAAATGTAAGTAAGCGTTACTGATACTTTTACCTTGCGCACATGGTCGGTCAAAGGCCCCGCGTAATCCTATCGAAGTTGTCCAGAGAGAGAGAGAGAGTGGGGGGAGGGGGTGTGCGGGAGTTCTAGCTTAGTGGCAAGCAACAACATGGTCTGTTTGTTATGCTATCTTATTACCGGACAGTTGACCGCAGCCAGGTCTGGTCACCACAGCGCTTGCTCAGAGTAAATCTAGGATTGCGAGAATCTAATGTTGTCGTGGTCCCCGCTTGTGTTGCGCTGCAAGTGTTATGCGCAAACACTTTTGTTACTTCCCTTTGCGCTTTCTAAATATCAGATTACCTCCCTTTAGAAAACTGGATACGTTCTAACATCCTAAAGAAAATAAGCAAAATATAAAGCAAATCTTTTTCCAAGGGAAATACCTCCGCACTAGCAACTATATCTCTTAATTAATGGATTAATTGGTTAATTTTTAATGGATTCATGTTTTGATAGGTACAATAAATAACTATTTCAAGTTTTAACTTAATACGAGAATGGGTATGGGAGAAATAATGTGTTCAATCATCTAAGAGTACAAAGTTTTTCATATATTGATATATATATTATATATATATATATATATATATATATATATATATATATATATATATATATATATATATATATATATATATATATATATATATATATATATATATATATATATATATATATATATATATATATGACATGTTCGTCGGATGGAGGACAATCGCATCCCAAAAATCATTCTGTACGGGCAACTTGCGTCTGGCTCTAAAAAACTGGTCGCCCCCACCTCCGTTACGTTGATGTGATAAAAAAGGATTTTAAATCGGTGAACATTGATACTGACCATTGGGAAAACATAGCCTTAGACCGCACTAGTTGGAGAGAGACGGTGAGCAAAAAAGCTATGGACAGCGAGAAAACATGGACTGGATTCTTGAAGAAAAGCGTGCCACACGGAAAATGGCCAGCTCCTCTACCACCAAAGCGAAAGCAACCTTGGCATGCAATATATGTGGACGGGAGTGTCTCTCCAAAATAGGGCTCCAAGAACCGCTCCACAAACCGCCTGCTTCAGATCTTATATAAGACTTTTATCTGTACTAGTCAATGTCTCTATAGAGTTTCTATAAATTTTGAAAACTCCAAGAAATTACCTAGATTTTGGCTTCGCAATTCTTCTTCAACTTATTCGCGATGCCTATTGAGTGCCAGATTCCGTTTTGAGAGAAAAAAATGATATCCAAGATTCTTTTCAGGTAGCACTATCAGATTTTTACCCTTTGGACCGTTTGATCCCTACCGTCAACCATTTCAACCAGAGATAACAATCTCTCCGTCTGAACTCGCACTATGCGCGCCAACAGTACATTTCAGTCTTGAGCAACGACCATAATATTGTTTACATTAAAGTATTACAATTAACTGGTTGTTGATCATTGTCATTACTCGATGGTCATTACAATTTACAAGAAACTATGAAGAATCATCGTGAAATGAAAATAAACAACGATAATTATTCTAGATTTTGAGTCTAGAGGCTTAAGTTCTAGATCTAGATGAAAGCAGCATACCGAGCAATGAAGTAACCATGTGCCCCAGAAGAAAATGGGCATGCAAAAGTGTGTCGCCTTAATAAGAGGTTTAAACAAATCTATTAAATTTGATACAACCTGGTCTGGACCTTGCATTTAAGAAAGATCATAGGTGATGAACAAAGTAGCAAAATAATTAGATTTGTAGTAAACACTTCAAATACAGGTTTGTTTGTTTTTTTCATATATGTACAATGTTTTAATTTTATTGAGAAAGTTTATCCTTAGTTTGATGCCCCTCACCACTTGATGCCCCTCACCCTTTGATGCCGCGTGCGGCCCGCACCACCCGCACATTGCTTGCTACGCCACTGGCTAAGGGTAATAACTCTCATACAACAATACATCACATACTAACAGATTCTTGTCTTGTCTAAGCCAATAAATAATTGTGCAAAGTTTCAACTTGATCCGAGCATGGGTATGGGAGAAATAACGTTTAGGCTACAAGACAGACAGACAGACAGAGTGAGTTGATAAAAGCTTTATAAAAAAATACTTGGCTTTTAAAAATCTTTCCATATCAAGTGTAAGTGTGAGTAATCTGCCCTTGAGTTTGTATTATCGTGTTTATTTGTATTCCAATGTTTAAGTCCACCTGTTTAATTGGATAAAGAGGGAGAGAGAAAGACGGATTTTTGTGCGGATGGGTGACAATGAGTGTTAATGTGAAGAAAGATTGAATTTTTAACCAAAATAATTTTAAACTCTTTTTTAACTCTTAACTTTTTTGAACAAACTAACCTTGAGAAAATTCCTGGGATTCAGCCGCCCCCATTGTCCAGCCGCTGGTCTCCTCTCAGCCTATTGTTAATGTCTTCCTTGTCCTAGTGTGGACACGCCAACTTTTTTTTTTCTTTTTCCTCATTTTTGTAAACATGACACAGTCGGACTTTCATAGCTTTTTCATTATATTTCAACATCAAAAATTTACATTTCCATTTTGGCAGTGTGGACCGTTATTTTGAGATTATTGAAACCTAATTCGTCATTTTAGATCTTTGAATTACAGTCGATCCTTCGCTTTGAGTATACAATAGTAACAATACCGAATCTTTCTTAGAGATCTCTTTATTTTCAGTGTGTAAATTCTATCAAACTTCTAGTAATTTCTTAATCCTTATCCTGTATAGAATTTAATAGAAAATAAAGCAATTTTTCTTTGTATAAAAAAAATTTTGTTTTTAAAATAATTATTTTTTATCGTTTCTTAATTTAAAACAACTGATAATACGAAACCAGAAACCGAGCAAAGAAACAAGCATTAATGCAAATGCAAAACCTAAGTTAGAATGATAACAATAATAATATCAAACAATTTTTGAAATGTTTTCAAAACCTCTATAAACGATAGACAATATTATTTAAGGAATATGAACATTGATGGTTGGTATATAGCTATATAGCAATAAGCATCTAGCAAAAAAATAATGTAGCCTACTTTTTTAGACATGTCGACCAATCAACTAATCCTAAACCTAACCTATGTTTTCGACACTCCTGCAAAAATGAAGAGTATTATGTTCTACATGGGCGTAGCCAGGATTTTTTTTCGCAGAAAAAAAAATGTGCGTGTGTGTGTACATAATTAATCTTTATTACATTCTGACCCTTCATTCTTTCGGAAGACGTTTATTGTACCCTAAAATATGTTCTTCCTGGAGTCAGTGGAAAAATTGTAGACTCCCCGCCGTGTTAAGCAAGGGGACGCTGTGAGCTCCCCAGCACTATTTCTGGTATTGAAAGCAAACAAAATGCATCTTCTGGGGTATCAACAGTGCATTATCCTGCTATTAAAAAGTTTTATTTCAAAAACCTTATGTGCTATTCCTACTGACTGCTTAGATTCTCCCGCGCCGTTCGGCGCATTAGGCGGCAAGCTGCTTCCACAAAAATTTGTCACTGGCAATGTCTAAAGCCTCTTCCCACCAGCTGTGAGGACTTACATAGAAGTGTGGCACCAAGTTGTACTAGGATGTCCCTGTTTGCGCTTTCCTCTTAATGGCCTCCATGTATCACAACTCTTATTATGCGTAATTCATTTTGACGGAGATCATGTCCCGCAAACCTCACGCGACGCTCTGTCACAACCTTACTAATCCAGTTTGGCAAAGGATTTCCTTGATTGAGACCCGATCTCTATAACTGACTCCGAAAATCCATCTTAGCCATCTTTGTTGAGCCACATTTAGTTTTTTTTTTCAATTTCGGCAGATGACTATTCACTGCACTTTATTAATGGAGCCCAGTCACTGGTAGAATTTGTAACCTCTTTTGGCTTCGCTCTTGGAATTAGGTGGCTGTAGTTTGCTTTAGATTTTATATCGAAAGGGAAGTTTTAAACTAAAAAAAATTTGGATTTTGTCTTTTTTTTTTTTCAAATTCAAAACCCCCTTAGCTACGCTCATAGAATTTGGTGACTGTAGGCCTAGTTTGCTTTAGAATAAAATTGAAGAGGTTTTCAACCTCAAAACTCTCTGTATGGGGGTATTTAAGCTCAAAACCATCAGGAAGGGTTTTAAACATTAAATAAAAGCCCTCTGGAGGAGGGAGGTTTAAACTAAAAAACCCACTTGGATTGGCTACGCTCATAGAATATTGAGTGTTTAATTTGTTTTTTTTAATTTTTATATTGAAGAGGTATTTTTTAGATTCAAACCCCGCTCAAGGGGGGTTTAAACTCAAAACCCCCTATGGCTACGATCATCGCAGTTTGGGTGTGTAATTTGCTTTTTTTATAACCCCAACCCCACACCCTGGCTACTCCCATGATGTTCTAATCAAAACCTTATGCGGGACGGCATAAGTAAGAAACGGTGTGGCGGGGGGGGGGGGCGGTCGACTATCGTGATGACAATCCGAAGCGCCAGAAAGCCAGTCCTGAGAGCAACGTTACCACAGTAGCTTATGAGACAGACAGACGGCAATAAAACATTTGGATTGACAGAGTAAAAAGGAGCACTCCAACAAGAAGGTACGTCTATAATCATTACACCTTGCAATAGACTAACTCCTACGGATTACTGCGACACCTTCTTGATATTAATTAAGATTATAGCGTAAAGTAAGTACACATTTAATACACATTTGAAATAATATATGTTCCTTAGTGTTTTTGTTTAGACATAGTTCTTATAGCCAAGGCCCTTCAAAACATATAGATCAGTATAGGCCTATTTTCATTATAAAAATAATATTTAAAAAATGTTTACAATATTTACACGAAAAAAAAAACAAGGTTACAAAGACAGATTGTGTGGAAAATCGGCCCCCGAAGTGGTCTACCTAGAGTCTTCACCAGGAATCGAACACTGGACTTCCAGTTCCAAGTGCTTTACCCGTCAGTTCGATATTTTTGAAAATTATAACTAAAACGAAGATAATTTAATCATTATTTTTTAAAAACAAAATTTGAATCAGTATTCTATTCAATGAGTTAGTTAATAAATGGGAAATTTATTTTATAATGATCCATTGACACTTTTACCATTGTGATCTTAGCTGCAATTCTTTTGTACCAATGTGCGAATCTATGAATGAAGCTTGACCATGACCTTTTAAAATTTTTTACCTCCCCTGAAGTTTTTCATTGAAAAGTGGTGTGATTATTGGAAAAATCTGCTTGCATAGATAATTTTAAAATTAGATGGTTCACTTTCGGAAAAGAAAAAAGTAGCCGTTGCATCAGAACTTTGAATGATCTAAAATATTATGATGTCCGATTTTCATTTTCTTTCTAGTTTCTGTGAACTAAACGGGACGGACAGACGGACGGACTGACGGGCCATACAAAACTAATAGCGTCTTTTCTCCTTTCGGGGGCCGCTAAAAATCACTCCAAAAATATAATATTCCGTTTGCACTTAAAAAAAAAAACAACAACGTTAGAAGCAACAACATAAAATGGTAACGAAATGACTAGATATGTTATCAGTTTAGTATACCTCTACGTGAATATGTACATCCAGGATGTACTAGCCACTGAATAAGCTGATACCTATACACATGCATACAGGCCTACACTTTGTATGAATAGAATGAATATCCTATCCATAATGGCACTTAAGGCGATCAATTCGATAAAGGTTACATGTAGTAATCTCAGATTTCATGTATTATTTTTTAATTATTAATTTATATAATATATTATATATTATTAATTTGTTTGGACTAATAAAATGCTCTTATCTATCCTAATTTATATATAATTTCTCTCGTTAATCCAAAAAGTAAATCCAACATAAGGAAACAAAACATTGAAATTCACGGAAAACACTTTTGTTCGTGAACTGTTGGAGAAATGCTGTTAAGTCCAGGCAAAAACAATATGTGTGTGTATGCTGTGTGTTTGTGTGTGTGTTATGTGTGTGTGTGTGTAAGTGTGTGCTTTAGGAGCAGATTAAACATCTGCTTCGACGAGCAATCCGAAAAACGTCTGGCGGGGTGAGGAAGGGGGAACATTTTCAGGATCTGACCAGTTCAACAAGGTGTCCTGGGGAAACAAAGTTTGACCCTCTGTCTAAGCCCTAAGGTGAAGCACTCCTGAAATCCGGAACAGAGTTTTTAAAAAAAAACAACAACATCGTCCTAGAGGAAAAAAACAACAACAATTTAACTTCATCGATTGATTTTTTAAGCAAGCCTGCACCCACAAAACCAAGCTTAATATCAACTCACTCTGTCTGTCTGTCTGTCTGGTAAAACGTTTCAACATGTTTTTTCTCCCATGTCTCATTATCGGATCAAATTGAAACTTTGCACAAAAAGTACATGACAAGACATAGCAAGACACGAATCAATCAACAAAAAATTAGACAATTAGTTAATAAATTACTGGCGATTAATTATTTTGTTTGATAACGAATAGGGGAATAAATGCTATTTAATGAGAGATGTGAATGTATATATGGATTTAATCCCCTTATTACGTTTTGACACATTTTTTCTTCGACTTCGCATTCTCAGATAAAGCTGGAATTTTGCATAATTATTCATAGCCAATGACAGTAGACAAATTAGTTCAAAATTAACCAATTAGCTAATCCATTAGTACTAATTAATTAAATTTGTTTCATATAGCAGAAAGGGAGCTTAACTCTGCCATATTAGAAATTAGTGATTCTTTCCATTAACTTTGTTTTTAAAAAAGTTTTTTCTATTGCTTATTTTCTTCTTGTTTGTTTGTATGTTTGTTTCTTATCTTATATAATACAGACGTTACTTCAAAAAAGAAGATGATTACGCCCTACGCGTCATGTTTTTTTTTTCGACATTGTAATGTGCGTATGTTTCCATATATAATGACACTTCGAATAACTCAGTTTAATAAAGTTAACTTCGAATTCCAATAGTGATATTAGGTCTACTACAAGTTTGTAATATACGAGACAATACGAGTTTATAGCAAATCATTTGTGTATTTAAGTTTTCTTAAGTTCTCATTGAAGTTACGATTACTAGGCCTGCACCCCAGATCAAACCTCCTGCAGGACAGAAAGTGATGGTAACGGGAAAGTTTCGAACCTTCAACCATCTTAATGATAGTCTGGTGTGCATAACTCACGACCATTGACAAGTACATATACTTATTAAAGTATTAGCAGTAACCTACTACTACTCCGGGTAGTTACCAGAATACATTTTCGTATGGGTATTTTCATTATATCGTTACGTTGTTGAGGAAATTGTGCGCTGTCGCGTGTATTATTATTATTATAGTTTTTATATAGCGCTACTTTCATGCTTATAGCATGCTCAGAGCGCTTTGGTCCAATCTCATTTGTGGACCAGTTGGGGGGGGGGGGGATTTGGTTTTCCGTACTGCCTTTAGGCGCTCTGCCCGAGTCGGGTGTCGAACCTCGAGCCCCCTTCTAGGTAGCCTAGACAAGCCAAGTTCAAGCGCACTTAGCCTCTCGACCACGCTTCTTCTCATCTCGCCAGGGGCATAGGCCAACAACCAGCTTTCTCCAGGCGTGACGTTTCTGGGCAGTGACATAGCTAGGGTGGGGGGGGGGGAGAACTTGAAAATCCCTCTGGCCCCGACGTGAGGGGTGCTCCCAAAATGAGTGTTTGAATTTTTTTTTACATTACATATTAAATATTACGCAAAATGCAGGGGCCCCCGAAGGGGTCAAGCCTCCTGGCCTGAAATGAAGACCAATTCCTAGCTACGCTGCTACTTGTTCTGGGCAAGTTTTGCCTAGTACGTCTAGCCCACCTGCCTAGTATCTGCTTCCAAATCCTTCCACTGAAACAATCTCTCAAGGTACTTCATTTTCCTTGTGACACTTGGCAGTTTTTGGCCTTCAATACTGATGTCCATTTCAAAGCTTTTTTTTTTCGCAATTAGTCATAATGTTTGTTTTCTTGCATTGATTTGCTGCTTGCATGCCATATGCTGCGGATGTCTTCGTGACTCTGTGTCTTTACGCATTACGGTTTTACCAAGTCCGCTATCTCCTCCTTGCCAGACCACTTATTTCATCTAAATTACTTCTTCCGCAAATGTTTACAGTACCTTCGTAACCATCAAGAACATCTCCCAATTATCCGTCAAGGAAGATATTGAAATGTGTTGGAGGAAATTAGATAGCTTTGACCAGTGGCGTAGCTAGCCATGTGCGGGTGGTGCGTGCCGCACGGGGCATCAAGTGATGAGGGGCATCAAACTGAGCACAAAATTTCTCAGTAAAAACTGCACGCATTGAACATACATGAACAAACAAAAACTGCTGTATTTGATTAAATAATTTATTTATCTTGCAACTCTGTTAATATTATGGGCTTTGCTTAAGATTGATAAGTCTGGCTGGCGCTCACAGTGCTAGCTCAGACGGAGAAATTGTCTTCTCTGGTTAGAATGGTTGACGGCAGGGATCAAAGGGTCCTAAAGGTAAAAATCTGATAATAAAAAGAATCTTTGATATTATTCATTTTTTCTCAAAGCAGAATATGGCCCTCAATGGGCACCACGAACGAGTTGAATAAGAATTGTAAAGACAAAATCTCTTAAGTAGGCGGATTGTTAGTTACCATGCAGTCTTAATTTTCTCACCTATTATGGTTTCTTGGCCCTTTCCCTAGTCGGAAGGGCAACGCTAAAGCCATTATTACCTTCAATGAAAGTATGGGCTCTGATCTGAGGATTTGTGCAAAACATCAAAGGCGTATTGGCCACAATAAAAAGAAGCCAAGCGAAAAAGGTGAAGATTCTGTATAAACACATAAGAACGAGCTACGAACTGAGATTTATTCTTCCTTGGACGTGATAGTTCAAGAAATAATTACCCGATATGATCATATCATGATGTGGTTGGTGAGTATGAATTTTGTCGCTAACCCAACTATTGAATCCTCAGATTGAAATCAATCCTGATATAGTCATAGCGATATTGACAAAAACAAATTTCTTCTGGAGCGAAAGAGGCTTCAACAGTTTGTGGCAATTTCTTCAGAAGCCTTTGAACTTCTCAAACAAGGACCTGTTTCAAATCTTGAATTAAAAATAAATAAATAAAAAGATATCAGCTAGAATGCCAATAGATGATTCAGTTCTAAATATGATCGAAATATTGTCTAAATATTCGTGATGCCTATTGAACACCAGATTCTGTTTTGAGAGAAAAAGAATGATGTCCAAGATTCTCTTCAGGTAGAATTAGCAGATTTTTACATTTGCGGTAAGTATGGCTATATGCGAACGATGTTTTTCAGACTTAATTAAGTTGATCAAGAATTAATACCAATCAGTGATGCTTTTCGCTATCTAGGCAATTGGTGGATAACAGATTTCGATAAAATTATTGTATAATAACGTATTTTCGCTGTTTTATATCCGAGGGGGGGGGGCATCATGAGGAGATGCCGATCTAGGCATCAAACACCCTAGCTACGACACTGGCTTTGACTCACTCCAACTGAACTCAGTCCCCAATGTTATTGTTGAGTAGGCCTACACTATGCTCTTGTGGTCTGCTAGTGAAGGTTATTGATTACTTAAACTATGTTTTTGTTTATATTGTAGCCTACTTGTCTATTTGTGACCTAGAGTTCCCCATGCCAGACTGGCCCAGACTCTCTCGAATGCATTCTTTAAATCAACAAAGAGAGATTCTGTTGGTGTTGAAGGTATTTCTCGCTGAGTATCCTGGCTTAGGATGTGTTCTGTTGTACTGCGGCCTGCTTGTTCCTTTTGGTATAATTCTGTCTGCTATCGGTCTTAGAAGGTTTAGTTCAAATTTTAAGAGGACTTGGCTTAGATGGTTTACCTATGTCTATGAGTGCGGTAGTTCTGGCAAGGTGCGAATTGTCTTTGACAATCTGATGGTGAGACTTTCATAGTAAATCCATTCATTCATGCCATCTCAAATTTATATAGTTCAGTTCAGTTAAGCAATGATTTATCGATAATATATTAGTAGCAAAGTACATAATATCAATAATCCTTAGAAATTGACTATAGATGATCTAGATCTAGACTATATTAAATATTATATATAATAGGCTATTTATTTTAGGTGTGTGATGCATAGAGACTAAACTAGAGATCTAAAGCAAGAGCCTGAAGAGGTCTAAATCATTATAGTGTAGTAATGTAGAGCATGGAATGGGTTGCCTGAGCTAGCCAGAAAAACCAGTGACTTGAGTGACTTGGCAGAATTTAAGTCATTGGTTAATATGCATGACTAAATGCATGACGCGTAGGACGTAATCATCTTCTTTTTTGAAGTAACGTCTGTATTATATAAGATAAGAATAGGGATAGTTATACTAGTTATACTTATACTACTTATAGCCTTTGCCGCACTGTGACTTTGCGTTGTTATTTGTAACTTGTAGAAAGAATAAGAATTCTAGTTCGCCATCATACGTTTGTCACCGTTTATGTAGTAAATAATAATACATATAAATTATAACATAATAAAAAAATAATAGTATAATAAAGTACTATAGACTATAGTCTTATAAACTTATAGTACTCAATGTATTATTGTTGTAATTAACGGCACTAACGGTGTAAGGGTAGATCTACTAGATGAGTAGAGGAGGTTCTTATATAATAATAATACATTTTGAACACTCCATCGAAATCTCCTTCCTTGAACGGGTTGCTTTTTTGTTTTTAATTCACATGTTTTTATGTTTGGAGCTAAAAACAACGTTTCAGGACTGCGCATGTCCAATTTTAGTTAAGTTCCGGTAATTTTGTTCCGTTTTTCCAAAGCAGTGCAGTTGGCAGTTTTTTAGATTCTCTTAACCGTGTATGTAAAGCTGTTGTTTTAACCTCCCCCGGCAATTCATACCCATATAAGGGATGAAGGCTATATTATGAGCCTGTCTGATCGTAGGCTGATGGGCATATCAAAATAAGCTTCCAAACATCTTTAGAAAGACATTCCAATCACATTTATACCGTTAGCTGTTAAATAAAATTTAAAAAGGGGGTGTCCAACGAATAATAATGAATTCAGCTCATTCTCCTTCCTTGGACACAGCAAAATCGTAATAAGAAATATTATTGGGATTAATAAATCTATGATTTTTTCAATGAATAAACGTGACCTAGATCGAGATATCTATAATATATATAGTTTATGAATGAAAGAAAAAGTGCGGGTTGTTAATTTGAAGCCTGAGACCATGCCCACTGCAGGTTATCACTCCAGATGAGCTGGCGGTGAGGAGCAGGTATACACTAAGCGTTTAGTGGCACAAACTATCAAACAGGCAGTGGAGGGAAGGGGGAGAGAGTCATGAAAAGAATTATAAGTATCTATGGGACGGAGGGGGTCTTAATGTGTCCCAAAACAAACATCCCAATTATAAAAACAAGAAGAGGGTCCTTGGATGGGAATTAAAAGAAAGACAGAGAAAATAAAAGTAGCCAACGTAGCCTAGTAGAAAATATCATGTTTATTAAATTATAAAAATTAATTTATGGATATATAATCTATATAGATTTATTTCTGTCTGTTTCTATTCATAGATTACATAGGTATATAAATAATAAACTATAAACGATATATATATAGAGAGAGACAGAGAGAGAGTATATGAGGTAATAGACTATAAATACATAATTGCAAAAGTGAATCTACTTCTTTTAATACAATCTAAAAAAATTTTAAGTAACACAGATATAATTTATTAGCAATTACATTGTGGTGTTCAACGACGGTGCTAACTGTCCAAGTGGGGAGAATGCCCAAAAACTGTGTTCAATATAGGAGCATGAAGTGACCCACTTTATTTTAAAATAAAATCTTGACTATGAGTGGTAATTCAAAGGAATACAGCTATTTTTATAGTCCTTTAGTTACAGAATAAGAAGCTGCTTTCAGTTTTTTTGTAAGTTAAACCTTCACCCAATAAAAAAATAAAATAAAAATTTGACCTAGTTCCAGTAATTTGGTGTTCAGATATATAGAATCTACTATAGATCTCATCTATCAGTATCATCTACTAGATATCTAGTAAAATCTAAAAAATGTCTTCTTCTTCTTCTTCTAGCCAGCTTTATTGCTGCTGAGCTGTGAGCTCTTTTGCAGACTGTGCCAAGGAAAAAAAGTGTGCTGTTTTCTTCAGTTGTTCAGCACTGCCTTACAGGGTGTTGGTTATGTTGGGCTGTAGTGGAAGTAGGGTCTGCCTAAGATGGATTAGGGAGGGGCATTCAAAGAGGATATGGTTTAAGGTTTCATTTGGGTGGGAGCAGTGTCTGCAAAGGGGGAGTTATGTGGAGTTTACTTTGTTCAGATGGTAATTTAATAGTGGTGTGTGTCCTGTTCTTAGTTGGAAAATGGTAGATTGTTCTTTGCGCGGGAGGAAGTTAATACTGTCCAGTTTGTTAAGCATGTTCATTTCTTTGTACATGGCTCTGCCTGTGTTTCCTGATGCCCATTGGTTGAGCCACTCCTCTTTGTGATTGTTGACTAACATTAACCTTAGGGTGAGGGAGGTAGCTTACAGGTCTGTCTGGTTGTGCCATGGATGAACCTGCCTTTGATAGCTTATCTGCCTTTTCATTTCCCATGATGCCAATGTGTCCATTGATCCACTGTAGTGTGATATTGATATTTAATTTTGATATCATCTGGTGGATTATCACAATTAGTGTTGTCAACTCTCTTGGGCTGTTTGAGGTGTTGCTGTTAAGTGCTTGCAGAGTGGATTGGGAGTCTGTAAAGACAAACAATATGTGATGGTGATTGCACTCCTTCATATAATTTTTTTCCACTGTCTGTAGTACTATGGTAATTGTCTCAATTTCCGCTTGAAAGTTTGAGCAGTAATCGCCACACGTGCACTTATATCAAAGTGTTTATTTTTAGGGAAGACCAGGAAGGCACCAAGACCAGCATTAATGGTGGCTTTGGAAGCCGATCTGTCAGTATATATATGGATAGCTGTTTTTGTTTTTTTTCAATTGTTCAAGCGTGCCTACTTTGAGCTCCAGTGGATTTGATTCTTTTGTTAGGGTGTTATTTAGTAAATGTGTTTTAATGGTTGGTTGTCTGTAGTTTGAAAATCTGGTAATTTTTTCTCTGTTACTGGGTAGGTGGTGTTTTAGGGCTAGTTCGTCAGTAAGTTGAATTAGAGTTCTTTGCTTTTTTTGGTTGTTTTTCCTATTTCTCTGTGTTAGTAGTTTATTAGGATTATTGTTCTGAGTCAAGGTGTAAGTGTAGTGGTGTAGTGATGTAAATGTAGAGTAAAAAAGAAATTATATATATATAAAGAAAAAAAAAGAAAACTAATGAAAATAAGTCAGTGAATAACATTTTTTATATACAAAAACTATGAAGTTCATTAGCACACTGATAATGTTCATTATAAGTTACAAAATGGAGAATGGTGTTTGTTAATGTTAGCGCTGGACCTCTTTGACCTGATTCGATCCTCTTTGACATAATATTTTATTGTAACTATGCATAGCGAAACAAAACAATATATTATACTTTTAATGACAAATGGATGACGAGCTTAAAGATTCTATGTTTCCAGTTTTTTCCTAGGACTAACCACTACAATTCAAACTTAAAAATTGTTGAGGCAGGACTTTTAACCTGTTTGTTATCAAAAATGACTACATTAGACAGACTTCAGGATAGAAGACTTAAAAGTAAATTAGATCTATACATAAAACACTGGACCATAATCTACAAATACAAAAACAAAATTTATTAAAATACTCAGAAAGACACAAAGAAAAAGGCACATTCCTCGTTCCATATGCTAGGACAAATTTGTACAAATGCTGCTTCTTCCCTAGGACTATTAGAGCATGTTCCATGTAATGGGTTGCCTGAGCTAGCCCGGAAAACCTGTGACTTGGCAAAATTTAGGTCATTGGGTATATGCATGACTAAATGCATGAGGCATAGGACATAATCATCTTTTTTGAAGTAATGTCTGTATTATATAAGATAAGATGAGATTTATAAGGTAGATGTAGTCTATTTATTGTAGGTTGATAATTAAATGGCTCTTATTGTCTGCACTGGTTAACTAAAATCTAATATTATATACTACTCTACAGACTGTCATGGGTCTCTTACTATTGTTAGTCAGTATGAGTAACTTAGTAAGTGTAACAGAATAATCTCTATCTAGATCTCTACAACTGCTATCTAGGTCTAAATCTATATAATATATATTATATATAGATCTAGATTTCTAGACTTGAACAATGATTCTGTCAGTCTGACTGAAGTAGATTGTAACTACTTGTCTTTCATACTGTGGCTGTAACAGTAGATCATCTTTATCTAGATTCTAGAAGCTATTCATTTTGATATTGTTCAACTTAATTGAAGCAATGAAGTTATCATTAATCATATATTATATCTAAAGCCTAAGGGATCAGATTTAGGATATTTATATGGAAATGCTTTCTGGATGCTAAATGGCTAAATGCCATAGATATAGCCTAGATATCTAGACTAGATCTAGTATAGAGATCATTTTAGATATATAGTACTTTTATATTGTTACAAGTTTTAGTTCATGCGGCAGTGATGATCCTGATGGCTGTACTTAGCGAAATCAAATTAATAATTAGACCAGCTCTAGGTCTAGACCTATACTCTAGATTAGATCTAGACTCACATATGATATATATATCTTATAATGAAAATATAGAGTCTATAATCTATAGTCTCTCTATATATAAAAAAAATAAATAATATATATAAATATATTATATATATATATATATCTTATATTACATCTAGAACTATAGACAATAATAAGGATGGCTGCCTGGTCATGTGCTATGCGCACTGGGCTGTAGTTTGGTCATCTCAATGGTTCCAGGTTCATACCCCACCTCCTGTCATCCCCTGTTGTCCTGCGGGGAGGTTTGGACTAAGAAGTAAAATCTTAACTCTTAAGGAACATCTAAAACATGTTTAAAACATTTTACAAACAACATACAGTATAAATATATAGATCTAGATTGTTCTTGATAAAAAAAGATTAATATTTTTATTATTCTAGATCTACTAACACTTAATTGAGTATCACTAGAGATATATCTAGGTAGTTTGATTACAATTTCAAACTGACAATAATAAGGCTTGTCTTCAAGGCTAATTTATTAAGGAGGAGTGCAGTAATTCACTTGGCTACGCAGTCCCATCTGCCACCTACATATTTTGCCCATATCCAGTGCAGACATAACCATTTTCCACTGGTGGTTGATTCAGGCTCTCTTTTCTCAATCTCCATCTGTCTAGTTTGGAAGCCGCCTGCTGCCAGTTAAAGCAAGTTGGCACCTAAGCTTGTATTAAAGTGTTTCTGGGGACACTTCTGCTATGCCAACCGGTATCTGGAAATTTAGGCACCGGAAATTTAGGCACCCGGAAATTTAGGCACTTTTTGACAAGGCGGAAAATTAGGCACCGGATAATTAGGCACTCTTTAATTAGCAACCTTAATTTTGAAAGTAGTTTTAAAGTGTTAACGTATATGTTATCCTTAGGCTATGGGCTATCGGTAACGTTATCAAAAAAATAGCAGCTAAAACGATTCTTACTAAATTTTCATGATATAAAAGGAAAGCTAACAAAAACGAGGAAAAAAATGACAATCGTGAGAATGTGTGGAAAAAATGACTCCAGATTAATAGTCATTATAAAATATAGACCTCACAGGATTCAGGGAAAGGGAGGTAGAGTTGATTCTCCTCTCATTGCTTCCTGACCTTAGCCCTTCCTCCTCTACGCACTCCCACTAAAAGGAGAGGATTTGTCGCTGGTAGATGTTGAATTAGATCGTGAAAATGACGTAATGAGTCTCAAGGCTACACACTGGAGTACAGTGCAGGGTACAGCATTGTACATAACTGCTAAAATGGAAGTCTGGAGAAAATTCTTATAGTGGGAATGGGAATGAGCAGGAGGGAATTGTGCGCGTTACTTATAGGAATTAAATATGTTGATAAACTAAAGCAGCATACATATTTTATAATAGCATTAATATCTATTACCAACAATCCTTCTTCTATATTGTTAATGGGTAACCTCTTCAGGAAGATCTATTGTGTGTGTATAGGTGTGTTACGTCCTTCAAATGTGGTAATTAACTTTTATTGAATATATATGTAAATGTATGTAATATAATATTTATATAAATTGCAATGGAAATCGCAAAACGGCTAGAAATTACGATAAAATATAATGCTTTGAAAATGTAAAAAAAAGTTTATGGAAAAGACAGATGAGTTAAAAATTTAAATATCATTTTTTTGGAATATTGATCTTTTATTAATACTTATTCTGCTTATAGAAGATTGTTGATGTTCCAATTTAAACACACCTTCTTTATCATAAACCAAACATATTTTCTACAATTTTCGAGAAGGTATAATTCCCCCATTCCTTTTGTGTTCAGTACCATATACAATTTTTTTTTCTTCAGAATAAAAAAAAAACGACAAAAAAGGTTTCATAAACACATTATTAAACACACACACACACACATATATGATTAAAAAAACAACAAAAAGACAAAACGTTTCCCTTTCAACACTGCCTTATGAAATTTAACTACCTGCATTTCCCTTATATATTATTATTATTTGTATTACTGTAATTATTATTATGATGGTTTTAACAGAAATGTGTCTACCCAAGTTTTTGGAAGGCCTCTAAAATATAATCCCCAGACTTCCATTGTAACACCTTTGTGTTTCCATACCCTTTAGTCCAGTGTGTAGCCTTTAGATTCACTACGTAACTTTACGACCTAGTTTACATCTACCTGCGAGAAATTCTCTCATCTAAGTGAGAGTGTGTGCGCCCCACCTCTCTCATCCCATTTTAAAAGTATGACTCCTCCCTTTCCCACAAGCAGAGGGCGATTGCGATTATATTTATCGCCAACACTCCCTGACATAACAAAAATATTTTATAATACTTTTTAATTCTAAGTATTTACATTAGTAACTAAATATTTACACAATTTGCATAATCATCAATTTAAAAAAGTCACCAGTCAACCTTAGGGGTTGGTGATGGACGGAAGCAATGAGCAGAGAATCATCTCTACCTCCCCTCCCCTGAATCCTGTGATGTCTATATTATATAATGACTCTTTTTTTTCACACATTCTCATGATTGTCATTTTCCCCATTTTGTCAGCTTTTCTTTAGTTAGAATCGTTATAGTTGCTATTTATTATAACGTCACCGATAGCCCTTAGCCTAAGGATAAAATATACGTTAACATTTTTTTTTTTCAAAACAAAGATCGCTTATTAAAGAGTGCCTAATTTTCCGGTGCCTAATTATCCGCCTTGTCAAAAAGTGCCTAATTATCCGGTGCCTAAATTTCCAGGTGCCTAAATTTTTCAGGTGCCTAAATATCTGGTGCCTAAATATCCGTAAATACGCGGTGCCTAAATATCCAGTGCCTAAATTTCCTATATTCGTAATTCATGCCAACCATCTTTCAGCTAACCAAAAAAAGATTGCCTTGGCATACAGTTGTCCTTCATACGGGATACATTTCCTGACCAGTTGTGGAATTATAAGCAGTCCCTCTGTACTGCAATAACATCATTATTTGTAGTGCCGACTTGACTAACAAAGGTTTTCAACAAAACCAAATTTATCCTTGAATGACTAGTAGACGCGAAAATATTCATTTTTTTCTCAAATGCATTAAATAAATATCAGTCATAACATTAGACTACCATGCTGGACAAGTACACAAGTATGCAAGCACAGTGAAGCAAAAGTCTATACTATTGTAGTATACATACACTAATGAAAATAAGGTCAAGATGTTCTGACCCGTGGTTTTGTAACTTGATTGCGTAATGGCCATATGTTGAGTGAACTTGATTAGTTGATGTTGCAATAGCAGAGGCAATGAATGGGATTAACATATCAATGTTTAATTTCAAAGAGGAGACAGTTTTGTTTACAATGTTTTGTTGTTTTTTTTTCTTCTGGCTGTGATATCAAACTGCCTAATGTTACTATTTTTCACTGTTATTAATACAATACTATTAATAGCTGTAGTATTGTTTATTTGTTGGGGTTTCCTACTGCTAAGATTGAAATCTAAAGAGTGTAGAGATTAAAAGTAAGACACTGTAGTCTGTATTGTTGTTAAAGTTTAATTGGGTATCATATGAATAGACGTATTCATAGATAAGAATTGATTAGAAAGATAAATCTAGGTAGTAGCTATACAAAGTGGTTGTTCCACAAGAATTCGAATTATAACATTTAAAATCCAAATTTTCTTAAATCACTTTGATTTCAGACTCCATTGGTAGCACAAATATATATGCATTAGTTGTTTTTTTTGATACACATACTTTTCTTTTTAAAGATTAAAAAAAAAAAATGAAGTTGCTAATTTGATTTGCTTTAGTGATTATTGTTATTATTTAATAATGCTTTAACATATTGTAAGAGATTGAATCTCATGATATTGCTTTCACTTATCATTATAAATGTTTTCCCCCCAGTTCTTAAGTTTTCACAATGGTAGTGAAAAAGAAAATATCCAAGTGAGTGAGTTGGTCTGAGAGCAATGGGTTGCCTGAAGCAGTTCTTTCAATTTCCTTTTTGGGTCTTAATTTTCAACTGCTTGTTTGTCTTGCAAGCTGGAGTTCCACGCATAAGGAATGAAAACCACTGTCATCACACAGTTGGTCGACTTCAAGATGTATGTATTTAGTTAATGCTTCTTTCATCCAGCTGCATGTCCTATAAATTATGTTAATCTAATTTCAAGACTTCTAATGTAGATAATAGAGTTTACTGTTTATAAAGCTGAACTGTTTTTAAAGCTAAAGCTTTATGTGGACCTAGAGTTTTTTTTACCCTAGCTGGGGGGGGGGGGGATACTGGTGTGTGATGAGGTTTTGATATAGTTGATCTTGAATTTTTTCCAACTAAACATCCCCTGAAAAATATATTATAAAACAATTAGAGACATCAATAGACAAAATTATGATTTGAATCTGAGCCTTCAATTTTTGTCATTAGATACTTGGTCTTTAGATAATTTGTCTTGATATGTTTTGTTTAGATATTTTGTCTTTGCAAGCCTCTTATCTGTGTATATTTTTATAAGCACACTTGCTAGTTACTTTGCGAGATTACAAGAAAGCAGCGAGTGACACAATTTTTTGTTTTGTTTTGTACATTGCATTCTTAGCTCTGCTGAAAATATTATACAAATATTTTAATATTTAATCTTAAAATTTTTTATGTAAATTCCCAGGATGTGTTTTATAACGTCCAATTGGACTCAGAACATGTGATAAGGAAACGTGATGCTGACCAACCCCTTCGTATACACTTACACTTTGATGACAGTATATCTGAGTTGAGTTTGGAAAGGCAGATGGTCGTTAAAGTGAGTTTATTTTTCCAGTGTAATCATTCACTTTTACACATTAAAGACAAGGTCATAGCACAACAGAACAAATCCTAAACCTTTGGATACTCTGTGAGAGCTTCAACACCAATAGAATCATTTTCATATCTTTATTGAATTCAAGAAAGCTTTCAACAAAGTATGACATAGGACACTCTAGGCGACAGTACAATGTAAATCAAAACACAATAATAGTAATCCAGAACCTCTATAAGTAGGCCAAGTGCGGTTCACTTCAACAATAACATTAGAGACAAGATTAAAATCACAGTTGGAGTGAGAACTACTGGCCAGAATTGCACAGTCCACAGCAGCACTTGCAAAAATGAAAACAATCTGGAAAGACACTGGCATAGCCCTCGACACTAAAATCAGACTATTGCGCTCCTTGGTCATGGCCACATTCTTATTTTATGTTTGCAAATCTTGGACGCTGACTGCAGGTCTCGAGAGGAGGATTCTAGCAATGGAATGAGATGCTACTGAAAAATCCTAGGTATTACTTAGTTACAAAGACTGCATCAAAAACGAAGAGGTTAAAGACAGGATTAATACAGCAATAGGAACCTACATTTACCTGCAAACTACAAGAAAAAAACGCAAGCTTAAACTCTATGGCCACATCACAAGGTCCCCAGAATTTTTTAAAATGAATGGGCTAAAAAAGTGTAATAATTAAAATAAATTATTCAAAAATTTTTTTAAATTGATTTTCAGCTTAGCACAGAAAACTTAAATATATAAAAACTTCATTAAAAAATTTATATACTGAAAGATTTAACCTTTTAATTAAACATTTAATCCATAATATATATTCAAAACTAAACACATTTTAGCACTTCAAATTTCATAAAAGATGAAAAAATTCACTAAGAAATTGTATTATTTATATTTTTCGGGTCCTAGGAAATAAACTAAAAAGAGGTACCACTAACCTCTTTTTTTTTTAAACATGTTGGTCCTGCATCCAATTTTCTACCAAAAGAAAGAACAATCACTTTCATATCCGGAAAATAAAAATTGGGAGAAATAAAAAGTTTAACATAAAAAGTGAAATAAATCTTAAATACCATGTTTATCACTGAGACTAATGCCTCACTGAAAGAGTTAATTAATACTTAACCCACAAACTTTCATCATCATCACCCGATCATTTTGCTTCTGTGGCATTCCAGCCAATATAATTGAGCAACTTTAAACAATTAATTTTTTAAAATTCCAATTCATGTTTGAAGTAGTCAATTTTTAAACTCTGAAACATATCTGATATATAAATATTATTTTTTTTTAAGGCTCATGTACAGGAAGCAGCACATTTTTGGGAGTCAGCCCTCAATGTTCGTCGCTCTGCAACACCCATCAGACTTCGCCGAACATGCATGTATGGTGTTAGATACAATAAAAATTCAACCTATTGTTTGCAAAGCTGTAAGGAAATAACTCTATGTGGTGCTGTCAGGGTTCCTGAAAAACATCTGGATGTGAGGAGATTTTTTTTTTCAGTTCTCTCACCTGTTCTGATATTTAAAGTTACTTAAAATAATAAAAGAAAGTTCCAACATCAAGATGAATAATTCTATAGAGTAGTTTATTTAATCCAGACATTACATGAATTCGAACACTCGCTGTTTTTGTGGTCATTACATCTTTATTTTGATATTGGCGCGCTGTATAATGTGCTTGTCCATTTTCCAATGATTCTTACCCAGTTTCCTTCTATTTAGCTATCTTTATGTAAGAAAAAAGAATTTCAAATGTGTAAGTCAGGTTGTTGTTTTTTCCTATGTTACCAGGATGACTTTACCTCTTCCTAGGTTTAAGACTATATTTTTTGATTGGCTAAATCTATGGTAATGAGCCAGGCAATATTTATTCTGTTTTTGGGGCTGATTCATTTGATTCATTAGCAAAGTTGTTTGATTCCATAAAAAAAAATTAATAGGGTGTTTGAATTAAATTAGGATTTTCTTACCAAAATTTATTTCAAACAGCCAGTTTTGGACATCAATGTTAATGATCTTATATTATATTTTTTTGTTGTTGTTTTTTGAATGCAGTTAAATGCCTAAATCTAGATCTACTAGATAGATCTAGATTTATATAGAGAGAATAGAGAGGATTCAGCTATTTAGGCAAGAATGGCTATCCTAACCTGTACTATACTACAAAAGATCATCTGTATTAGAAATTTATTAAATTAATAAACAAAAAACACAAACATTCAAAACACATCTAATCATGCAAACATAAAATAAGTCTAAAAGTCTGTGTAAAGGTCACTATCCCAGTGACCTAATTTTTGTAGAATAAGTGTGTTCATATTTTTATTTTTTTGTTCATATTTATGCATAATTTGAAAACATCTAAATGATTTCATGTGAGGGGATATGCCTGGGGATCTTAAAATTAAGTTAATGTTAATAAAGAATTAAAATCTGAGTTTATTGATGCCTAAATATAGAGACTGTCTGAAATAAATTATGGTGTCCGGAATCAAATTTCTTCTTCTTCGTTCTCATTGTTATGCTGGAGCGTTCAGATGACTAGACCAATATATATGATGAACTGCGCAGTGGTTTCCAAATCAGGGAGCTCTCCATATAGTTTTCTTACTATTGGGGTGTTTTGGGGCCAGTGTCTTATACGGGCCTCTTGCTAAAGAGAGCTGTTTTGGAGGACGTGGTTGGAATTCTCTGGTGATACTCCACATGAGCAGATTTCACTGGTTCCAATTTTGAGCTTCCAGTACATGTGTTGTCGAATTCTGTTGTGTCGGTCCTGAGTCGAAAGATTAGACGTTGGTCTTGTCAGAATAGCTTATATTAAGCGTCATCTTTCTTGTGATTTGGATGAGAGCTCGTCCATTTCTCATTTATTTTATTTACAATTAATTTCTTCAATTCTTCTGGATAGAGTGCAGAGTTTATTTGTGAGTTAGTTCTCCCACTCTTGGCGAGTGTGTCAGCCTTCTCATTTCCTTCTAGTTGTATATGAGCTGGTATCCATTGAATAACAATTTTTTTGCTGTTGTTGTTGAGCTTTGTAAGTGCTGTTCTGAGGTTTTTAATATAAGAGGAATCAGAGTTTTGCAAGCTTTGGGGGGTTGTTTTCACATCGGTTAGAAAGACAATCTGATTGTGTGGGGAACTTGGATGATTTGCTAGCATGGTAGCAGCTAGTGCTAGTGCTTCTCTTTTTGCTCTGTGGCTGTCAGAGAGCTTTCCAGTTGCAATGGTAAAGACACATTCAGAATCAAATAATGTGGGTCAAATTTGTCTGAATTAAATGAAAACACATGGCCTCTTTGACCTTAAATATAATAACAAATATAGAATAGGTGTACAAATATAAGTAGTCATCCTTATTCTCCTTAAACTAAAGAAGATTTTGTCATTTTCTTTTCTATGTTGAACCATTGTCAAATAATGCACTGTCAAAGTCAAACTTTGAAATTTTGGCCTATAGGTGTCAGAATAGCGTAAACTACTCTACCAGGTCTAAAATTTCTAATATTCACAAGATCTATGTTATATGATACAGACTTTACTTCACAAAAGAAGATGATTTAGTCATGCATATTAACCAATGACCTAAATTCTTCCAAGTCACTGGTTTTCCTGGCTAGCTCAGGCAACCAATTCCATGCTCTAATAGCGCTAGGGAAGAAAGAGCATTGTCCTAGCATATGGAACGAGGAATGTGTCTTTATCTTTGTGTCTTTTTGAATGTTTTATTAAATTTTGTATTTGAAGATTATGGTTCAGTGTTTTATGTATAATTGCTACTTTACTTTTAAGTCTTCTATCCTGAAGGCTTTTTAAATTTAGTGATTTTACTAAAGGTGTTACTCTAGTCAAATGTTAATATTCATTTGTTATGAACCTCACTGCTCTATTTTGTGGCTGTTCCAGTTTCTTAATGTTTTCTTGACTTGAGAAGTCCCAAACAGAGGATGCATGTTCTATTATTGGCCTAACCAAGGTTATAAGATAAAGTTCGGACCAATGTCATCACATCCCATTTCTTTTATACTAACTATATATAATGACATATTGATAATGTATACATGTTTCTTGTCTCAGTTTTCACTAAGATCTAAACAGGTTGGTCTTAGATATATTTAATTTGTAACCTTTGATACAATCTCTACCACTATTTCATTTTTTATTTAACATTACTTCTTATAGGTGTGTAGGTATTGGGATCGAAACTTACAAACCTACATAGATGATGTGTCCTCATCACCTGGGATTGATGCAGATTTCATCCTGTATGTTGCCAGCAAGCATTCAGAAAGGTGTCAGCAAAGCAAAGCCTTTGCAGCTCATTGTCAGCAAGAGGCAGCGCTTGATAGGTAACGTTTTATCTTGTACTTTGTATACCTATCACTTTATAGATATAAGGAAATCTGTTGTTTCTTTTTGTTTCTGTAAGCTCAGAATTGTCCATTATATGGTCCACAGTTTCAAACTCGCTCTTTTCTCAAATGATCTTAGGTTTATTCATCTTACAGCCTGTGTATAAATGTACCCTCCATATTCAACTTTATATTTTAAACTAGATGATGCCCATGTTAGCTACGGTTGAAATAGTTGGTTGGTAGGTATATATATATTTATTGAACCTGGAATACTCTAAACTCTTTCTCTCCTAATCAAGGATACCATCATTGATTTTTATCCCATTTTGCAGCCTAATGAATGATATTATCGTCAATGCTTAAAAAGTCAGTTAATTTGTTTTCTTCACTTACAAAATACTTTAAATGGCTTAAATTGCTTATAAATAAATTGTGAGTAGTTTCCCTTTGAAAAAAACAACTGAATTTTTCATTGTGTATTTACAAAAAACTATGTTTTTTAAGAGCGGGGGCTAAAAAAGGCTCCATTTTTCTATATTAAATTTTTATAGGGGGTGTGACATGGGATATTGGCCTCGAGACAATTAATATTAATGTTTTATATATGCTATTTATTAAGTTTTTGAAAATATAATTAGCTATCATAAAAAAGACTTTTTTATTCGATATGGATCATAAAATATTGCCTAGATCTAGTCTAGATCTAGTTTTAAGGGAGACTTATCCACAGTTTGTAATTATTTTTTTAAAAATATCATTATATAAAATAAACTTTTATTTAGGTTTTATAAACATCAATTTGTATTTTCTAAAAAGGGTGTGCATTCTCCTTTAATAGTATACCAAATATAACATTTTTTAATAACAAACAAAAAAGTTATTAAAGTTTAATCATAACAGGGTAGTAAAATATAAATGAGCAAAATGAGTAATTCCGTTGGAACGTGGAAAATAATTACGGAGAGAAAAAGCTAAACCCATCCATAAAACGACCTGCATTACAATGCTTTCCCATCCCCAACACAATTTTCTAGCCCTCAAATTCTTTGTCCTTTTTTTTGTTTCTTTCATCCTACAAATGAAAGGGCCCACAAGCATGCACAAACACTTCATGGGCCCATATTTATTTTTATTTTGTCAGTCATAGATCTAGAGAGGCACCATCTTCACAAACTGTTTTTTAGGCCCTTAAATTCATTTTAAAATTGTTCTACACATTATCGTTAACTACATTGTAGTTTTTAAGACAAGCGCAGAAGACAAAAAAAAAACTAGACCGCCAGCGGACAACAGATTTGTCTGCACGAAATGCAGAAAAATATGCAGGTTATACAGATGTTAAAACACATTTGATGTAGAAAAAAAACAACACATTTGATAATCAACAATTACCAAAGAGGGTAATCCCTCACTGTGTCACTCTGACATTTATCTATACCTAGAGGAGAGCTACATGAAAGTTCTAGAACTGTGAAGAAATATTCAAAATAACAAAATGGAACGAAAGAAAGTTATGCACCCAAAAAAAGTGCTTAAGCAGAAGAAATTATTGTTTAGTTCCTTAGCCATTAAAGTCTCCATTTTGTACGTTACTTCTGATCATTCCAAACATAAAATCATTTTTGGTCATTTGAATCGCTCCAGTTTTGATCTTGAAAATGGCTTAGTTGTCCTAGGCTTATGTTAAGTAAGAATAGGTAAAATATTTTCATTTGCTGTTGTAAAGAACTTTTGTCAGTTCTTAGTGGGGTGAAATACGATGCCCCATCTGTCGATCATTAAAAGTGTACAAGTATTATAGGTATGATACTAAATGTATAGAGCGACACTGAATGGGTGCTGGTCATTTTAAGTATAACGAGTGCATGTTGGTTTGTGTTTAACACCCACGGCTAAGGGTATGATTCACTATTTAAATTCAACATGAAGGAGATGCCACAGTGGTCAATTCTTTTATATTACTTATTGGTTATTATAGATCACAATAAAAAAAGAAGTAGAAACTTAGTATTTTTTAACAGCATACAATGGGTCACGCACATACACAATCATAATATACTAAAAAGTATTAAATGTGCCCAAATTAAATATTCAAGGGTGCTTAGACTAAATTTAATAATGTATTATCTTAAGGTATCATCAAACACCTTAGCATTACCAAAATATTACATGCACACACATAGAAAGAATAATATTCTTCTAAACAGAATAACCCAAAACAACCACCAACACCCTACTCAGACCAGGTCAGCTCTCCAACTGACTAGACTGACCACTGGATACACTTATTACCCCCCCTTGAAAAAACGGACATAAAAACAATTCACATCTCACTACTAATAAAATAATAAACACACACACAGTCTCACATCTTACACACCCTTTCTCTTAAAAGTTGTCCACAGAAAGCAGGAAAATTAGTGATTATATATTAGGAATGACTAGGACCAAGAATTGTATATTGTGTATATATTTATATATTAGCATGCCTGAAACTATGAAGTTTTTTAATAGCTCTGCTTCTATGTTTTGCAGCTCCTTCCATGTCTCTCTCTCTCATCTGTCCATTGACTTTTGTCGTAGGGGTGCTGAGAGCTCACGTCACCTAATCCCTCCATTTTCCACCATTAGCAGCTCTTCTTAGTAGGATCTCAAGAGGGAAGCCAGTTCCTTTCTTTTTTATTGTCCAATCTACTTTTTTTTCGGACAACCTAAAAATCTGAGTGAAATACATACAAACTATATCGTTAGACATTCTTTTAATTAAGCCTCTTAAGCATAAATGTTTGATGGACTCAAGTTTGGATCCTGTTTAAAAATTAGCAATTTGTAATGATTCCTGGTTACATTCAGGTCCTAATAGTCATTAGGTGTCAGGTTAAATTTTTGTTGGCTCTTCTGTCTGCATATACAGTACCCTCATGTGTCCTCGACCTAAACAACTTGCTGCTCAGGTAGGGTAAAAGTACCCTTTCAGAACTTGCTGCTCAGGTAGGGTAAAAGTACCCTTTCAGAACTTGCTGCTCAGGTAGGGTAAAAGTACCCTTTCAGAACTTGCTGCTCAGGTAGGGTAAAAGTACCCTTTCAGAACTTGCTGCTCAGGTAGGATAAAAGTACCCTTTCAGAACTTGCTGCTCAGGTAGAGTAAAAGTACCCTTTCAGAACTTACTGCTCAAGTAGGGTAATAGTACCCTTTCAGAACTTGCGATGAATGGCAGCAACAATGGCCGACAGGTTCTGAGGGTATTGTGGCTAGCACAAGGATCAACACCCTTTAACTTCCTCTACGCATGTCAGGTACCCATTAGGGGTGGACGCAGGAATGTCTTAAAAATCCAGAAGTTCAAAATCCCAGTCAGATGCTTTACCAGCCACCATAACCCATACTAGGAACATAAAAGGAAAAGTAAATAGCTTTTTTAAAAATTCATAACATTTACTTTCTACATTTAAAGAACAGAATAACTGCCAAAGCAAATAAACTGCTTTTTTTAATTCTTGGAATGCACAAATATTTAGGTTTTAATTTTTCATTCACTTTTATTAATTACATTCTTAGCACTGAATGTTAAGCAGAAAGTTCTGAGCAGAAACAGAGTACTTAAGATAATCCATGCTGGACTTAAAATACATTTCTTTCTTATACAGGCCTGTGGCTGGCTATTGTAACATATGTCCCAGCATTATTTTAGCCTCTGTCTACAATACTAAGCAACTGCTGACTACCATCAAGCATGAGATTCTCCACGCTCTGGTCAGTGTTAGTTATTATTTCATACCATAAAACCTTGACACAAATGAAATATTTTCATAATGCAAGGAAAGCTCTGATATATGTTTATTATCATTATTATTTGTCTTATTTAATAAAGACATTTTCTTTTATATCGATTTTTTTATAACCGTATATATATTTTCTTGTCACAAATCTTTGTTTCTAATTTAACATTAGGACATTATTTATCAATTTACCTTATACTAGTAGTATTATTTTGATTTTGCTTTTGATGAATATATTAATTGCTGGCTCTATTTTTTGTTAATATTATTACAAATTTGTATTATATTTATTTAATTATAATCATATTTTTTATATATTACAATTTGTTTAAATTAAATGTATCATACAAACAAATCTTTTGTTACTTCTGTATTTCTTTTTATGGTAGGGGTTTACATCTGGACTTTATGCATTTTATCGCAATTCACTTGGTGAGCCTCTTACTGAAAGAGATCCTATAACTAGACAACCAAGGAACTTCAGTGCTCAGTAAGTGTTTAGGCTTTTTCTTTTGAAATATTAACTGTAGCACATAAATATTGGTTTCTTTTGGAATTTTAACTTTTTACCTTAAACATTCATGAGAAGGCTTGAGTCATGAGTTTAAAATCAGGTCGTTTCCCCCCCCCCCCTTTTTTTTTAAAAAAAATAAATGCTTTTAAAAAACGATTATGGTAAAATTCACCCAGATATCCCTTTCTTTCTCTTACACACACACACACCCTTAATTTTCCAAACTGGGCCAGATAAGTGATAGGAATTATAGCATATTAAGAAAGCTTAAAAGAATAGGTAAAAATATTTCAAATCACACAAATTTATTGTTGTTGGTCTAGATCTATTACAAATTTAATTATATGACTGATCCAAACTAAGTGATACAACTATACTTTGTATAAACCTTGTTTTTTTTTAAAGCATTATTTATGTTTCAGAATGAATGTATTTCTTGTGTTTAAGAATGAATGTATTTCTTGTGTTTCAGAATGAATGTATTTCTTGTGTTTAAGAATGAATGTATTTCTTGTGTTTCAGAATGAATGTATTTCTTGTGTTTCAGAATGAATGTATTTGTTGTGTTTCAGTATGAATGTATTTCGTGGGTTTTAGAATAAATGTATTTCTTGTGTTTCAGAATGAATGTATTTCTTGTGTTTCAGAATGAATGTATTTCTTGTGTTTCAGAATGAATGTTTTTTTATGTGTTTCAGAATGAATGTATTTCTTGTGTTTCAGAATGAATGTTTTTTTATGTGTTTCAGAATGAATGTATTTCTTGTGTTTTAGAATAAATGTATTTCTTGGGTTTCAGAATGAATGTATGTCTTGTGTTTCAGAATGAATGTTTTTTTATGTTTCAGAATGAATGTTTTTTATGTGTTTCAGAATAAATGTATTTCTTGTGTTTCAGAATGAATGTATTTCTTGTGTTTCAGAATGAATGTTTTTTTATGTGTTTCAGAATGAATGTATTTCTTGTGTTTCAGAATGAATGTTTTCTTAAGCAGTACCAACACAGTGAGATCAGTTCTCAGACCTAACTGGCATCAAATTTCGGGTGTAGCCACCAAGAAAATTTTCATGATGGTCACACCAAAGGTTGTGGTAAGTTTAGAGTTTGTATTACATTATGGAAAAAAAGTACCATTTCTCATCTGCCAACTTATTATTTTGAGTTATTGTATATAGCATTTAACCCAACATCTATTGGGGTAGAATTTGGTACAATGTGATATAAAGCTACCAGTAGTTATTTTTTAAACTTTAAGAATAACTCTTCAGGTCTTGTTCAGAATGAGAATATAAACAGAGGGTTATGAACGGTCGTTGACTTCTATCAACAAACTGCTTGTAGACAACTAAACCGCTGTATGCGTGTTATATTTCAACTTTAAAAAGTTGAACTAACTTCTTTTAGAACAAAAATAAGTATAACTTTTATTACAATATAGATAAATTTAACTTGAGATGAAATGAAATAAACTTATATTTTAAAACAAATCTAACACACTATCACTCTGGCAATCCTAAAGTTGTCTGTGTACCCTAGACAGCTTACAACAGTGCTGCTTATCTTGCATCATTCACACTGCACCAACCAATTGCTAACTTCTTCCTGCTGTCACCATAGAAACATACACACACACACACATACTCCATAACACAGATATACATTTTTTTATATTAAAAAACCCATTGATTACAGTGCTTTTTTTCTGTTTCGGAAATTTAGTTATTGTGAAGCTTGTTTTTTGTTATAAAGCTATTAAAAAAATATATATTTGTACAAAAAATTGTTAAGAATATTCATTTTAAAATTGAAAAAAAAACAAGAACTGTTAGCCATACCTTTGACTTTCATATAACAGGAAGAGGTCAGACGTCATTTCAACTGTTCTTCTCTGGAAGGTGCCGAGCTTGAAGATCAAGGGGGTGATGGCACAGCCGTGACCCATTGGGAAAAGAGAATTTTTGAGGTAAGAGGATCTTTAACTATCTCATCTCTGCATGTTTTCACATTAAACTTTTGAGTATTTTTATCCTCAATCTATAAGTTTCCCATTGGCCCAACTTGCATTGTAAAATTTATGTTTTTAATATTCCTACACATTTTTAGTGCTTTAAGGGCATCTTGATTTATAAATAAAAAACAATTCTATCATTGAATAATTATTTTAATTTAAGTTATATTTAAATAATTTACATTTTGCATCAAATTTAAAAACAGCAACTAGATGCATGATGTGTAGGAAGTAGGATCATCTTTTTGAAGTAACGTCTGTACTTAATAAGTAGATAATAATAATAAATTCAGTGATTTGTATTAATTGACAAAGCTTTAATAATTTCCCCTAGGCTATTGTCTAATCCATTTTGTTGACATGTAATTAAAAAAGCCACAAATATTTAATTTGCATAGCTAATCGCAATGTTATCGTAAGCTCAAGTTTTTTAGGTCATCAAGTAATTTGTAAAATAAAGTTACATGATAGAAACAAATATATATGTGTGACTTTGGCATAATGACTTGTAGATAATTAACGCTACTTATTTAATTCAAAGGCAAGTTTCAACTAATACTAATAGAACCTAGACATGATAATGAGTTATTTTTACCTTCTGCGCTAAATGTTCATAATTTCCTTCTAAGCAAGTAGAGATTGAACTGTTGACAATATATAACCTCGAAACATTGATCATTCCTTTCTGAATGCTGCAATTATCCCACCTCAGAGAAATCCTATGACAACAACCAACTCTAGCAAACACTCTCAATGACAAGGATAAGCAGTTGTGAACACCATGCTATTCTACTATGATGTCAACTTAAAAGAGACTCAGCAGTAAAAAAATTGCTAGAAGCAACAGAAACTCTTTTCATATTTTTGCACCTGGCTAGAAACAGCAGTAACTCTGTTCATATCTTTGTTCATAAATCTTTTCTCTGTGTTCTAAGGATAACATTATCAACACTACAATTTTTTTTTTACAAAGTTTATTCTGTCTACAATTTTTTTTACATATTATTTCTCCAACTTCACATTCTCGATCAAGTTGAAACTTTACACAATTATTCATTGTTCCTAACAAAATATGAATCAATAAAAAAAAATAACCAACTAATTAATTAATTAGTTGTAATTAATTAATTCAGTTTGATATTGATTAAGGAAACTAAATTTTACAGTTTGCTATATGTAGCTATGAAAACACAGTTCTTCCCCTTAGATAATCTTTGATATTTGGCTTGTTTTTAAGTTGTGAATGTTTTGTATAGTCGCATTCACTTATCTAAAAAATTGTAATTATGTATTGTCAGAATGAAGCCATGACAGGAACCTACACACACAACTCTATATTTTCAAGGATTACATTTGCCATGATGGAAGATACAGGGTAAAACTTTGAGTAAAAAATATTGCAATTTATAGGGACCATAAATTAGAACTGTGCAATGACTGTCTCAATGTCCTAGTGATCTATGACCTTAATGAGCACTTATAGAACTTATTAATTAAACAGGACGGCAGGAAAGTAGGATGTGTGGCCGAGAGTCTAAGTAGGCCTGACACCTGACTCAAGCTTGTGTTTAATGAGTGTCTAAAGGCAGCATGGAAAACCTTCTCCCATATACCCTCCCTCCCCTTACTGGTTCACCAATGAGATTGGACCTTAGCACTCTGAGCATGCTATAAGCATGAAAGTTGCACTATATAAAAGCTTTTTTTTTTTTTATTTCTCATTTCAGAGCTTGCAATGCTTAGGGCTGATAATATAAAGGTCATCTGTTTCTGTGGCCCATGGTTAGCAAGGAAGTCATGTGAGCAGCACAATGACGAAGCTCCCTTTTTTTTTTCCCCCAGATAATGTCAGGTATCCATTAGAGCTGGGTGGACTCAGAGATGCCCTTAAGATCCCAAAATTAAAAATCCTAGTCTTCACCAGGATTGGAACCCGGGACCCCTCAGTTCAGAAGCCAAGTGCTTATTCAGCCACTGCAATACAATGATTGTTTTAATTTCCTAGTAATCTGTACTTTGATGACAACCCATATTTTATTAACTATACAATATCTGTTTTTAATTCCTAGTAATCTGTGATTTTTTAATACAAGAGTGTAGAATTTGTTTACTATACAAGTCCTGTCTTAATGTCCTAGTGATTTGTGTCTTAAATGAGAGAGCATAGACGTGATTGCCCACAGTGGATATTGTTTGACAACTCAGGGAGAATTTGGATAGAAAGTATTTGCTCAATTTAATGCAGGGTCTTTTAGAGTTGATATTCTGTGGCACTGATATCATGTTGTTAATACAATTATGCACATTCAGAATGAAAATCAGGGCACAAAAAATTAACTATTTATAGTAACTTACTTGACTAAACTACAGATTCCATTATGAATTTTACTAACCTTTTTGTATACATCTTTTCTTTCAGTTGGTACAAGGCAGACTATTCCAAATCTGGTGAATATGAATGGGGTAGGAATCTTGGCTGTAATTTTGTTCAGGACAGCTGTTATAATTGGATCAATGAAAGACTGACTAGGTACAAGTTAGCTGTGGCAAATTAAAATGTAAAGTAAAATTTCTTATAAGTTATCATGCTACTGGGAAACTTTCACTTTGATGGCAGTGTAAGAAATGGAGATGTGCATTGTCAATATACTCTATCCATTTTTATTTTCTTTAGGTTATTTTTGTGTGTGATATGTTTTTGCAGCAATTATTGTTAAAATATTTATTTAAATTTAGATTTAGGTCCTCCTGCGCCGTTCGGCGCATTGGGCAGCAAGCTGTTTCCATAAAGATCTGTCACTGGCAATGTCTGAAGCCATCCATTGTTAATTTTTATTAATATTAAATTAAATTATTAAATTTAGGTGATGCATATAACAAATTACAATTTATAAATTCTTCTTTGAAGCATTCCCGTTGCAAATAATTTCAGCGTAGGTATATCTATTGTAGAACAATTTATGACATTTAGGAGTTGACCTATTTCATCTTTAGTGGAAATTACTATCTTCATTTGGGACTGAATTGACTTTTTTTTTTCTGAATACATTATATGTTAATTTTTTAAATATTTAAACAAAAATCTTTTGTTTAGTGCATTTTTTATGCTTTAGAATTCTCAGTGAACATGTGGAGAGAGGGGGTTATCTGGGAGGTTTCCATGCTACTTTTAGGCACTCAACAAACACAGCTCAGCTCTAGTCAGGATATTAACTCCAGAGACCCATTGATAGGTAGCCAAGTGATCTACGTCACTTATAATTGACTTAATTATTTCTATAAAAATTGGTTGCTGATTAACAGTTGGCTTAGACATGTATAAAATGTTTTAAAAATTCAATTAGATTCAATAGAAATGCTTTTGTAATTTTCTTTTACCTCAGGGAGCATTCCTTTGTCTGCAGTATTGTCTTACATATCCTATGCTATTTTTTTAATTGTATAAATACCCGCTAAGCAGGGCCGGAGCGCTGGTCCCAGGGTAGGGATAAGCATAATGTCAAAATTAAGATTTTGTATTAGAAAATACATTCGTCTTTAGAATAATTTTTTATCAAATGAAAGCTGACGATGCCATTTTTTTTAGCGAGCGTAGGGTTGGCACCCCAAAATGACAATTTTAATTTTGGCTATTTTCCAACAGATTTTTTTGAGTTTTCTAGAGATTTTATTTCAGATTTCCAGAACTTTTAGTTATATTTTGCAATTACATGAGATTTCCAGTAACCCCTGGAAAATCAGGAAGCCACAGAAAACATGTTATTCTATATAAGTTTTAATTTCAATTTAATAATTTACACTTCGCATTAATGCGAGGCCTATGAAAGTGCGGGGCCCACTGCGACAGCATAGGTTGCTGTGGCCTAAGTCCGGCCCTGGTGCTAAGAGCCTACATTTTTTAAAATGTTAGTTTCTGGGTTTTTCTTTTGTGTCTTAATACGTCTGCAGTTTTACTTATAAATTTGTCTCAGTCTATCAGCTTCATGCAGTTTGAGGATTTTAGTGCAGACCTACAGCAGTCCATGCTTGTTTATGTGCAGTTTTGGCATACCAATTTCTACTTTGTCGGAAGACATCTCTTCATTACATTAGTCTTTAGTGATTCTAAATGTGATATAGGAAATTTCAAAGTGATAATTTGTAAAAAAAAAAAAAAAAAAAGAGATAGTGTTAACATTGTATTCGGACATTCATTTACAATGTCTAGTATGTTTTGTTTGTTTGACTTTTAGAAGGGAGAGCATCCATCCATTTTGCAATCTGGTGAAGAGAGGAGAACTCTGGACTGATTGCTCGCTGGACAGAAAGTCTGTTGTGATCTGCAATCTGGTAGAGTACAAGCAACCTGTCAGTGCTAGATACCAGGTGAGTAGAACAAATGTTGTCAACTTTATTAGACTGTCAGCGTCACACTCCAGGTGTTGACATTTTATTTGACTGAGCTAGACATTCTTTACGAGTTTTATATTTTAATGAATTATTAAATGGATCCTTTGGGCCTGTACCTGTTTTGAGCTTTTACCACCCTTTGTTAAAAAAAAAGCATAACTCTATCAGTTATCAAACTCTAGGGAGCCTTAATGATTCTTCATTTGGCAATCGCTTGTGTTATGAAAGAAAAGAAAGTTTGAGAAATTGTTTCATGGTTTAGTTGACCTAAAAGTTCTCCAGGTTTCTATAAGGCCAGCACAATGACCTAATGCTTGTTCTCAAACCTGAGTACTGTGACATCCAAAAATTCTAGTTTGAAATGTATTTTCTGACATGGATGATTGGCCATGCAGTTTGAGCTTTAGACTGTCTTTATGATTGTCCAAAGTTCCAATGTTGCCCACTATCCTGCTGGATTAGGTTTGGGTAAGGATGAAGGAAATCCAAAGTGAAGTTAATGCTTTTAGAATTCTTGCTTCCCTCTAAATGTCTTATCAATCTATTTAGTGATATGAAAACATGTTGTTTTTGTTTTTATCCCCTCAGTATTTTCATTCTCTTCCTGGTATTCCAACTGACTCTGTTTCAAGATTTGCTGGCTCTGTAGAACTGGCTGACTATTGTCCTTTTTTGCAGGTACTGTAGACACTTAATTGTGTTAAATTATGTTTTAAATTTCTCCTTTACTCTTTTCTTGAAGCTCACCAAGTCACTTTTCTGTATGATTTATATATTTTTTTCTTCACTTTTATATATTGTTATATTTTTCTACTATTAGATGAATTTTAATGTTGTTAATAATTTAACTTAAGTGGTTTTGAGATACCAGTAATCTTTATAAAAAAGAAAAGCATTTTTAAAAATATATAAAAAAAAGCTATATCTCCTTTATAGCATGTCTTATAGAGCAATTATTTTCCTCCTGATAACAAATGAATGTTACAAACTGAACATTTTTTACCCTGGCTCATTCCCCCCCCTCCCCCCCCCCCCCCCCCCCAATAAAACATCCTAGTTTAGTCAATGTATAAACCTATTAGACTTTATAATATTCCAATGATGGCCTTTAGATTTAGACTTAGAAGATGATGTGCAAAATGTTCCTGAACATGAGCTGATTTAACTCTTCAATGACTAATGATTAATTTAAATTAATATCTTTTTATACTTTGAAAAATTATAACGGTCGAATTAGTTTTTCCAGTGTGGGCAATGAGCTTGTAATTCTTTTCCCAACAATATACATCAGCTTTCAAATTTCAAGGAAAAATGGTTAGAGCCAACATAGCCCAACTAGGTTCCTCTCTGAAAGCGTGACTTGAATAGAGGTATTATGAAAATACAGATTATGTAGTGTCTAATCATACTTATTTAGAGTGTGTATGATTATTGGAACAGCTTCTGTATCTTATATTGCTTGGTGGCATTCAAAATGGTAACCAACCATATATCTGGAACAAATCTGGCTGATTCATGACTCTAGATAGATTCTAGTGATGCTCTATCATTGTTGTTCATTTAGTTATGTCCTTATTAGCTTGTATGGCATTATGCATTTGTATTCCTCTAGGAACTGAGCTGGTTGAATGAATTGAATGTTACAGACAGAGGCTCCAACTGTCAGGACTCTAATAATAATATTAGTGAGTATGGAACAAAAGTTAATGACCCATAAAGTTTAAAAAAATCAACAAACAGCTGATTCATTTGTTTTGTTTTGATGTATTTAAATGATCTTCTTTTGTTTTTACTAGAAATAGGATAGTTGGCAGTTCATGTGGATATGCTCTTCCCACTGTTGCCGCTCTGGTCCTAAGCTTGAACTAGGCCTGCTACTGTCTCCTTCTGTCCAGCAGCTTTGAGCTAGGATGTCATTATCTTTTCTGAAGGAATGTCTGAAACTAACAAATAATTTGAATGGAACATTTTGCTTATATCTTTGTTTTTATAGCTTTGTGATGATTAAAATGTCTTCAAAACATCATCTAGAATGTAATAATTTTTTTGGCTGACTTCCTGACAGACTCTAGTTCTGGTGTTCCTGCTTCTTTCTGTAACATTCTACTAAAACATGGGTTTTCCTTCTCATTGGCCAATGATACAACAGGATCTGTCTTACCAAACCTTTTCAGAATCCTTCTATGAAAAAATGTTTACTTCCCATATCTTTAAAACATCATCATGGTGGGAAGGGGGGGGGGGGAAGCAGTCTTCTTTGAAATTTAAGAATAGAAAGAGTGTGACAAGAGGGACAATAAGGGTGGCTACCTTTATTTTTTTAAATTAGAGTTAGCCCCCTTTATTACATGACTTAAGTCCCTGTCAACTGTTTACAATTGCCACTCTCTCTTGAGTCTTTCAACTGACCAGTGTAGCTTGAACTAAATCTATATAATGTTTGACTAATACTTGTGTTGTACTATTGTTGTGTTATTCAAGAGGAGTGTGCCACTGTTGTGGGAAGAGTATTTCGATAATGAGCTAAGTAGACTTTATCGATTTGTTAGTTGATTTATGTAAATGGTATAGGTCTACTTAGTCTCTTATCCTCTTCTGTATGTCTTTTTTTTTTAAAGACATCTTTTGTTTAGATAAGAGACAGTAGTGTGTCTCATGAATGACGTCATTTCATTGTTGATGCATGTCTTATATTATTGTAAACTAATGTAAACCCTCGCTTTGGTTTTTGACATAAAATGTCTCATGAATGACGTCATTTCATTGTTAATGCATGTATGATATTATTGTAAACCATCTTTTTGGTTTTTCGGATAAGACATTATTGTGTCTCTGTGATGGTGGTCCTTTCATTATATTGACCGGAAACTGTCTTGCTACTTTGCTTTGTTTCATTATCATTTTCTTTTGTGAGCCGTTATTGCCATTTATATTTTTCATGATCTTTTTCTTTTGTTTGTAAATAAACTCCTTTTTTTTGTTGCAACTGAAATCTCAGAATTATTAATTGTTTGTCTCAGTAGTTTTATACATATAGAGGCTATAGTTATTAGCCTAGATAATATAATTGGGACCACAAAGTACCGCTGGACTAACTTGCCGGTTCAGTACAGGTCACTGGTCTTATGACCTATTCTATTTTTAGGTCACAAAGAGCTTATGGAAAATTTTGGTGTAAAACCATAGCCACTCTAATGACTACTTTCTTATTCCCTTGTGTTCAATTGTTCACTCTTTATGAAAGGACAAACAGTTGAAATGATCTTAAGTGGATCTTTTTTTCCTGGCTAACAAAGTTATTGCATGTGTATTTAATGTCATGTGAGCATTTATTTTATTCATTGGTCGTCAATGTTTTCATTGTATGCTATTTGTGTGTCCTGTGCTAGGAGATGAAAGAAAGAACTATTTTGGAGAGCTCTATAGCAGCAACAGCCTATGCTTTGAACATGCTAGCAAGTGGTATTTACACCAGTGTGGCTCTATACATAGTCCTCAACATTCTGGAAGTGGCTGTTATCAGGTTTTATAAGCTTTGCAATTTTTATTTTGTTTAATTGATACATTGTATTTAAACTTCTGAATAGTAAACCAGTCACTTATAATTAATGTTAAGGAGTGTGTTGGCTGAGTGGTTAAGTGCTTTGTTTCCAGACCTGGGATCCTGGGTTCGAATCTTAGTGAAGACTGGGTTTTTGAATTTCTGGATTTTTAGGACGCCCCTGAATCCACCCAACTCTAATGGGTACATGACATTATTTTGAGGAAAGTAAAGGCGGTTGGTCGATGTGCTGGCCACATGACACCGTGTTTGTTAACTGTTGGCCAAAGAAACAGATGATCTTAACATCATCTGCCATGTAGATCGCAAGGTCTGAAAGGGGAACTACAATTTTTGTGTCTGGGAACTGGGAAATATATTATTTTTTTGGAATTAATTCACAGCAGTTTATGAAAAGTGCAGGCATAATTATTTTTGATAAAAAGTATGTAAATAAACAAAAGAAAACATTAAAAAATACAGTTTTTTAAAAGACAATACCTCCATTACACAAATTACAATATAAAAAAATAATTAATGAAAAAAATATTTAGTTTAAACTGGGTATTGAACCCTTGATTTTGACAAACGTCAGCTGAATGAACGTGCGCTGTTCAAATTCGACCAGCGGTCTATGCATACTTTTGCGATTATTTATTGATATTATCATTATATAGACATCTAGATGTAACACTAGACCAAAACTTCTGATTTAGAACTCTTAAGATCTGGTCTAGTCTAGCCTTTGAAGAAAGAAAAAAAAAGATATCTTTTTCACTTCATTTTGTCCTCAGTATAGCTGTGTGGCTGGCATTGGACTTATGATTCATGTACACAACACTACCTATCAGTGTAAATATACCAAGCAAGTCATTAACTTTGTCTTCAAGTCCAGTACATATTTACACCAAGGAAGCTTAGTCTGTCCCAACTGTTCAGACCTTTGTCCAGTAAGTTTAGTCTGTCCCAACTGTTCAGACCTTTGTCCTGTAAGTTTAGTCTTAAACTGTTTAGACCTTTGTCTTGTAATTTTAGTCTGCCTAAACTTTTTAGACCTTTATATAGTTTAGTCTGTCCAAACTGTTCAGACCATTGTTCAGTAAGTCTAGTTAATCTAAACTGTTCAGAGCAAGATTAATGTATTGAAATGTCATAAAGGGATTGTTTTGTTTACTTGCACTATAATATAGAGCTGCATCTTTATTCCATTTCTATAACTGTCATAACCACTTTATAAGACATGTACTCAAACTTTGTAGACATAATGCAAGAAATGTACTGTGAGCTTGAATATCTGATATTAAAATACCAGTGTATATGATTTTGAAATGAGTGCAACTGTTTTAAATATTCTTGCTGTTACAATATATCTGTTGCCATCTCATCTCTGCTTGTGGTCTCTTCTGGCGCATAGGCCACCAATCAGCTTCCTCCAGGCGTCTCGGTTCTGGGCGAGTCTCTCCAGCTGCCCCAATGTCTTGCTCATCTGCTTGGCATCTGCTTTCAAATTGCGGGGTGGTCATGGTAGGTCTTTGGCCTGTCAGCTTTCAGATGACTCTGGCTTTCACCAACATGGTTTTCCTACAGGATAAGGTAGCTAGCCCTAGGCCCAACCCTTCTCCTTTCTCAGCCCGGCTTGGTACCGTCCTATGACAGAGTTCTATTGCCTATTTTGTAAAATTTTTATGTTTTAGCTCTCAGTTGCTTTGTTGATAACTCTGATATATAACCTATTAATTTGTATTTGTTTTATCAGAATAGATGTTTTAAAAATGCAATTTTCTTATAATGATTTTTGTTTAGCTTTCTAATCCCTTGATACACTTCCCATTTATAAACATCTTCTTAAAATAATGTTTCTTTATTAGTGTTACATTTCATTATGCTAGAGCTCTAATTAATCATGACTCCTGAATACTTTTTTTGACCACTTAATTGTTAATTATGGTCTCTTATTGCCGTTAGTTTACACAGAAAAGATTTGCTTGTCTCCTCCATGTTTTCTTGCGTCTGCTACTAAAAGTACTCTGTCTTGTTATTTGCTATGATGTGCTTTCATTTCAGAGCAAAGGTGTGATCTGTCCTCCAGAATCTAATCCATCAGTCTTTCATGGCATTGTAATAGACCAAAGGTCACCGTGTAACAATGGCAACAGAACTAGGCAACATAAAGTCTTTCTATTGTGGATGGTACTCTTATGTCTAACATTGATAATGCATCATTTGCTATTGACTGTTGATTACACATAACGAATGCTGAGATCTCCTGTTGTGTCTGGTGGACAGCTGCTGAGTAAGCAAATTTTTGCTGAATTCATCAACATATGTAATTCTAGTTATTTCAATAAGTTGTCATAATGGTTATTGATGTCAGGTGACAATTTTATAATTGTAATCACACTATGTCATACTACATGTCACAATGGGGCTTATATCTTGTCAATATCGTGTTGACAAATTGTACTTAATCATATCTGGCCACATAGTTTTATTCAATCTAAATTATATTTTTCAAAGCTAAATGGGTCTTTTGTTAAAACAGGTAAAATTTAGTACTTAAATGAATTTATCTGTTGTTTTTTTCCTGTCATTTAAGGATACCTAATATTTAATTGGTTAATTTAATTTTTTCAAAAGTATTACTTTGAAGCGTGTTTAAAAAGAATAATAAATTTGCATATTATAAGATGCAAAATAATAACTCACAACTTCAACTCATTACCACATAGAAATTCTTTGTAGCAGCAAAGTTTAGTTCTTTGTAACAAGATTTGACCACACCCTACAGTACATGTTACATACTTTGCCTTACCATTGAAATGTTGAATTTACTATTCATTTAAGAGTTATTAAAGTGTTGTTCTATTAAATAATGTCCCCATTAGTGATGTCACTTACATATAACTCTTTTTTTTATATTACATATTTTGTTGTTGTAAAAACATGCATGTTAGTGAACCAAACATACACATGTTAGTGAACCAAACATACACATGTTAGTGAACCAAACATACACATGTTAGTGAACCAAACATACACATGTTAGTGAACCAAACATACACATGTTAGTGAACCAAACATACATTTGTTAGTGAACCAAACATACACATGTTAGTGAACCAAGTATACACATGTTAGTGAACCAAACATACACATGTTAGTGAACCAAGTATACACATGTTAGTGAACCAAACATACACATGTTAGTGAACCAAGTATACACATCTTAGTGAACCAAGTATACACATGTTAGTGAACCAAGTATACACATGTTAGTGAACCAAACATACACATGTTAGTGAACCAAACATACACATGTTAGTGAACCAAACATACACATGTTAGTGAACCAAACATACACATGCTAGTGAACCAAACATACACATGTTAGTGAACCAAACATACACATGTTAGTGAACCAAACATACATTTGTTAGTGAACCAAACATACACATGTTAGTGAACCAAACATACATTTGTTAGTGAACCAAATATACACGTTAGTGAACCAAGTATACACATGTTAGTAAACCAAACATACACATGTTAGTGAACCAAACATACACATGTTAGTGAACCAAACATATTTTTATATTTAAGCTGAACATTAAGAGATAGGGTTGGTCAAATGAAAACTTGCAGATTACTATTTTAAGAAACTAAAGTGTATGAGGATTGTTTATAGAATCTGCTAGCCACCCCTCTTGACCTGCCATATTTTGATTAGATCGTCTTGCATCTAAGAAAGAGGCTTTTCTGTTAATTAATAAGTCATTGTTTTATGGTTGTGTCCATTTAAGAGATGGTTTTTCTACAAGCTATTTTGATAGAAAGATATCAGCATCAGTCACTTAATAACCATTTCATGAAGGTTACAATAGTTCAGTGTTTCCCAAACTATTGACCTATGCATACCTCTTCTAGAATTTTCATAACAATCAGTACCGCTCTCTCCTCCTCCTCCAAAGTATTTATTTTAATAGCAATCAATTTTTTTTTTGTAGGCCTGCATTCAAAAAATAATAACTACTTCATCACAATAAAATATTCAATTAGTGAGTTTATTTTTTGCATGCTTTAGAGGCACATCAAATACATTCTGATAAAAATGGAAACATAGTTTTTACAATAAAAAAGTTGTAACATCCCTATCCATTTCCGGATCTTTGTAGAAGAAAGTAGTCTCCAAATGTACAAATAGCACCGTAATTGAGTTTGTTAAAGCTTAAATAATAAAAAGGATTTAAAACTTATGATATTTTATTTTAATTTATAAACTGAATGGATATTTTTAAAAAATCAGCATAGTTAACTATGTGCAACGCAGACTCTTCACGTATTCCCGGGGAATACACATACCCCAATTTGGGAAACACTGCAATAGTTTGTTGGTGTTTCAATGTATTTCTATGTTGAAATCATCAGAATCTCCAATACTGCTTTGTGCCAAACAAATATTTTGCTATTTATTTCTAGCTTTGTTATTCTTTATTGTAGTCATTATGTGACTGATTTTTGTATGCGTGACATATGTTTAAATATATATTATATTCTAAGATGTTGGCAGGGCACTTGCTTTCCTTGGAAGGCTGCCTGGTCATGTGCTGTATGTAATAATTTTCATTTCTGATTGAAACTTGTACAACACATTGCTAAAACATAGCAACAAACTGGAGTTGAAATCTTTGAGTTCAGAAAATACAAGAAGTGAATGAGATCAATAAAAAAAAAAACAAGAGAAAATGGAACTATTTGCTGAGCTGGACGCTCAATATTCTCATATGCTTTGAACCTCAGAAAGTTAATGTAATGAAATGTAGATAGTAAGAAAGGTTATTGTTAGAGGTAACTTTTTTTTTTACAAAATTGTTTTTTTTTTAATTTTTTTTATAAGTGCCATAACTAGTATTTATAGCCCTTGTGTTCACCAGATAAAAAAGGTGAGCACTGGACAATTGTAATTCATATACATAGATAGAGCTTTTTTTTATTTTTGTTAAATTATTACATTCTATCCTATATTTGCAGTGTATCAAAAGTTCACAATTTTAAACATTATTTACATCATGTATATATTGTGTGGCTGTTATTTTGCATACAACTTGAAGCATATAGTTTTATGCTAATTTTATATTAGATACCCCATTCCTCCTACTGGTCCACAAATGAGATTGGACCTTAGCGCTCTGAGCATGCTGTAAGCGCTATATATCTATGGCCTCCTTCAGTTGTGAAGCGACTATTGATCATCTCGTGGAAAAGAGATGAATGCCTGGACATCAGTTTCCCCCTCTCCACGAAGCTAATGTATTCAAAGGAACGGCAATGCCGATACAGTTTGGGGTCAGCAGCATTGCAGGCTGCCATGGTATAGCACTGGGTGCTGCAAACTGCCTTAGGGTCACCAGCTCCTGATTTTTTCTCAGGGTTGACTCCCGAAGCCTTTCCCATGTTTGGGTATAGCTGCAAGGCAACAGAGGTTTGAATTCAGAGTTTTCCTTCTCCTAGGTGGGTAGCCAGCCATGGCTAACGAGTTACTCCTGCGCAATAAAAGCTTTAATAATAATAATAGTTTACAGAAGTACTTTAAAGAAAATTTTAAAAAATATCTGTCTCGTAGTGGAAGAGAAAGAAGTTGTTTGGGGGTGGGGGGTATTTCTCAAATAGCAAGGCAGTTATTAAGTTGGACTATGAAGGCATTCCTCATGGTCACTGTCTCTGGCTACTAAAAGTGATCAAAAGCCCAGAGGTCAACAGTTTGGATAATAGTCTCGTACATTGAAAAAAAATGTTCTTACAGAATGAGGAATAAAGAGTTCCTGGTTCATGCCTGTCCACTGAGAGAAATCCTTCCCAGTGGTCAGAGGGCTCTGGAGGGACGCTCCAGCTCTTAATGAGCATCATTTGAGATTGTTGTCTAGTTCTTCAAAATTACTTTGCTAAGAAGGAAGATTAGGCTGAGTAACCCTTGTTTAGTGTTAGTCTTACTTTAGTTTGGTTAACCCTTAAAACGTGCGTGGTCGTTAAGCCTCAAAACTTCAGAATTGTAATTCCATTTTTTATGAACTCATTGTAAAACAGCTCAGCACTTTAAGGGTTAAAGTTATTAAAGTGACAGTATTCTGATGGTAAAATTGAATGCAACTTGATCTATGAGTAATTTAGATAATATCTTCCTCCCAGGTGTGGAAGATCTGTTGCTTCTAGTATGTTTATATTGGGGCACATATCATAATGAGGATCACAGAAACTGTTCTGCTGTTGTTGTTTTTATATTATTATTTGTTTAATTGTTTTAAATGTCTCTTAAGTGAATGCATTTAGGCCTTCAATGCTGTTAAAAGATGCAATATTGTTCACTACTTACCTCCCTTGGTTTCTGGCCAGTAGAATATTTGGTGCTATTTATGTCAAACTAAGGTCTTCTTATTTATTTTTTTTATGTTTCACTAGTTCGATCATCTGTTGTGTTTGCTTATTAGTATGATTCTTTGTCATAATATATTTCCATGACATTTTGTTTAATATGATGCTTTGATTTATACACATAGTCTTCATTCAGTTGCACTGCATTTCTACTATTCAGAGAGTTAGGCCTTTATGCAGGCTTGGATTTATACAGTATACAATTTTAGGCCTTACTTATCCATTTACCAATCCTTCTATTTCTAACACATTATTAGCATTAAGAATATCATTAATATGCTAATTATTAAGTCAATTAACTTTGACAAACAGCTAGTTTTTGTTTTTTTTATTGAAGTTTTTCTTAAAACCCTAAAAATTAAAGTTGTCCCCCTTTTTTTCTGCTCATGTTCTAGAAAAATATTTCAATGGTTACACTGAGGTCAACAAATATTATTTCTATGAAGTGATTTGACTTGTAGCTGTACTGTCCCTTCCTAGATCTAGTAGAATTATTTCTTTGTCCATAATAGAAAAATGTTATTGATCAAGCTTAATATTCTGATTTTCTTTGATTCTAGCTGTTTTAATGATGCTTTGTTTTCTAAAAATGTAAGCATTTTGTCTACTATGTCTTGAATATTCAACGCTTGTCAAGCTGCATTTATAAGACTGAACTTGTTAGTTTAATTCTTGCATTCTGAACTTCTCTGTAAGTATAGTTGACACCAGAAGTTTTAAAGTGGAACATTACTTTCAGAGTTTAAGGTCATCATCTATATAAGTCAGTGCATTTATAACCAAATGCTGAATCTTATCCAGATTTTCACATATCAAATTTCCTGACTTGACCAAGCCAATAAAGCTGGCTGAGTAGTCAAGAGCTTGGCTGCCCATGAGGAATTCCCCAGTCTGAATCTTGCTGAAAGGTGCAATTTGATTTTTACATGTCCCAGAGTCCAGCCAGGTCTAATGGGTACATATTATTTGTTCAGGAAAATAAGGGTATTTTGTCATTGTGCTGGTCACATGACACCATCCTTCACCAAAGGCCATAGAAACAGATGATGAGCTTTATATCATCTGCCCCAATGTATTGCGTGATCTTAAAATGGAAAACATTTTGTGTAAATATATTGTTTACCAAGGTGTAAAGTGAACAGTTTCAAGTCCAAAATTGTATTATTTATGTCAAATCTTTTTGTATAATTGGCTTTTTTTTTTGGTCCTCTTCACCTTTAAGCCCCCACCATCTACAACAACAACAACAAAAAAAGCTGCTGCTTCTCTAGCGTAAGAAAATTCAGACCTGCCAGTTAAAATGATTCCAAATTGACTTTTTATTCATGGATCTCATTTGGCTCACATATCCACTTATGATTTGCTTAGTTCATGTTTTTGCTATCACCTTTGAAAACCAATGAAGACAATTAAAGATTAGAGAAACCAAAATTTAAAAGGGATTTTTGAGCTATGAGTAAATGGAGATGAAATGTTCTTGGTCAGGTTTGAAGTATTTAGTGACATTTTTATTTTTACTTCTTTTCATTTCATCCTGAGACTAGAATGCAACTGCTTGTTATGTATTCCAATGTAAATAAGTGAAAGGATAGTTTCCTTCTGTCGTGTTTGCTTGATACTAGATGTCAAACATTTTAGAGAGTGTGTGAATCAAAAACAGTTTTTGTGAACAAATGTTCATGACATACTATGGCAATTAAAAACATTGTAATTGTTTTGCTTTGATGTTTATTGTTTCTTGTTCCATGACTTAGTTATTTGAATTGGGGAAGGATTCATCAGTGTTGACATCAAGTAACCTAAATGTATGCTGTGTGCCCATGGCTCTTAATCACCAGATTAAAGAAAGAAATCAAATGACATGACTCAGACCAAATGACATGTGCTGGATCAATTGACATGGATAAGAATATTCAACATGGACAAGGCATGGTTTGACATTGAAATGACAATAAATCTTGGCCGTTTCACAGGACCTTTATTTTCTAAAGCCATATTTTTATGGAGTAAGGACATTATTGTTGTATAGGATTGTTGATCTTGCTTCAAATTTTGTGTTTAGTACTTTACGTGATACTGGTCTGTAGATTCCAGAATCAGATTTATCTACCTTTTTAAATAGAGGAGTGACATTAGTCTTACTCAGGACGGTTTTTACGAAGCTTATATCAACTCTGTCTGGTAAACAAAATGTAAACCTATTGTTGTAACTCTCCTCCCGTGCCACACTGATGGTGTGCATCAAAGCACTATTCAACACAAGTAGTGGCGACATGTTTATTGTACAGGAAGAAGGCCTGTTGTAGATCCGGCTGGAGTTTTGGGAGTCTGAACAGACTGTGGCTAGGTTCTGTCCTGTGTGATACTAGTGAACTGTTTGGGAGACCTGGAGCGACACTGGGAAGTGTGTCGGTGGCCTGTTCTAGTATTAAGTAGGACTCTTAGAACTTAAGACATTACTCCCTGTGACTTGATAGCGGAAGTCAAGTCTAACTATTTGTTGATAGCTTCTAATAAATGCATCGTCTTGTCTATTATTACCTCCTATCTTTCGTTGAGTTGCCTGGCTTAGATTTACAACACTATTTGTATACTCCCATCTCCCATTTTCTGATCAAGTTGAAACTTTGCATAATTATTGACTGTATCTGACAAGACCTCAATCAATCAATCAAATTAATTGTTTAATTAATTATTGATGATAAATTTTTGTGTTTAAAATTGAAATAATGGGAAAAACTGCTACTTGTTGAGAGATGTTGATAGATGAATTTTATCCCCTTATTACATTTCGACACGGTATTTATTTAGATATTAGGGATACTTAATTACTTAATCCTGTGTACTCCCTGGGGAGCATAGGGCCGCAACCACACCTCTCCACCGAACTCGGTTCTGAGCAGCTTTCTTCATCTGCTCCCATGTCATTCTCGTACCCTCAGATTCACTGATGACTGACCTCTTCCAGGTTTGCTTGGGTCTGCCCACTTTCCTTGTGGGTTCCAGTCAAGTGCCTGCCTTGCAACATTGGTAGCTGGTTTTCGAAGGGTGTGTCCTATCCAGCTCCATTTTGTTTTGTGATGTCTTGGACTATGGGCTTTTGTCTAGTTCTCTCCCACAAATCGATAGTAGTTATCTTTTCTGGCCACCTAATTCCTAATATCCGGCGTAGGTATCTGTTAATAAAAGTCTGGAGCTTTTCCATATTTGTTTTAGTGACTCTCCAAGTTTCTGAACCGTATAGAAGGACAGACTTGTATTATAGATTCGTATTTTGTTATGTAGAGATAGTGCCTTAGAGCGCCAGATTGTTTGAAGAGTTGAAAAGGCAGACTTAGATTTATTGATCCGAATTAGTATATCATCATCAGCTCCGCCGTCTTTACTAACTCTACTTCCCAGATAAGTGAAGTGGTCCGTATCAAGGATGTTCTCTCCCTGTAGCATGATTGGGCTCTCTTGTCTGTTGTTGATCCTCATAACTTCTGTTTTCTTTTTGTTGATTAGAAGTCCAGTCTTTTTCGCTATTTCTGAGAGTCTGCTGAGTTTGGTCTAAGCTATTTATCGACATCACTTTGGAAAGTGCCGCATGAAATAAAATTACTAACTGATCATTTAATCACATCTTTTTTTCGTAGTCACGGCTCCTTGGGATATTATTGCCCGGTAACGCCTTTTCTGACGAGTCTGGAGGTCGAATGTCAGATGCAAGTCATTTATATTCCAACAATGCACTGCCACTCTCTGTATCAAGGCCACCATCACAGCTAGCGACAACCGCGATGAACGGGAACGGTTAGCGAGCCTTTCTTTCTTCCGTACTTCGAAATCCCTACGGAGGTTATGGTTCATTCTCTATTTTTATTCTCCATTTTCTCTTATGAAAATGCATAGACCATGATGTTTGGCCATGATGAGGACTGGAAAATATTTAATACCGTACCAGATTATGCCATCAAATTTTTCATCTCTTTGTTCTATTCAGAAATTCCTGCAATGCTTACTTTGGACTTAATCCAGGAGATTCTTCTTCATCTTGAAACTGTCAGGTAGAGTTGAGCCTTCGGCTCTTGTAACTCTAAGGAGGTCTTCTTTCAATGGAGCTGAGTGATGGCAAGCAGACATGCTTTAACTCTACCTCTTCATGTGATTAGCCTGTAATTATTTTGTGGTTTTTAGTTTCTAATTCTAGTATAGAAAAACGTAGTAAGTAGCAAAGCCTGCATTTTTTACTTGCATTGAACAGTGAGCCCATAATCGGGCCCACCGGGGCCTTGGAGTTTGTGTAAAAGGAATTAATAAAGATCTAGAGTTTGCAAGTGAGTGACTGTAATAGTTGCCAAAGTTAGAGGAGTTACTAGAATCAGTGTCAATTAGTGAAATTAAATCCGAAAAAAACAACTATAATCGGTAATTAGACTTTTGAAATGTTTTGGCACGAAAAGTAAATATAATATAGATCTAAATCATGATCTAAACGAAAAGAACAATTTAAAACAGTAATCTTCTGGAGTTAATTTACTTTTCATTAAAAACAACAACGGAACGACCTATGATCGACAATGGCATTTTTGCGTCATTTTAGCAAGAAAATTAAATTGAAAATAAGTCAAAAGTAAATAAAATCCAGAAGAACTTATTTTCAATTATTAGTTGTCTTTCTTTTTTTCTTTTTTCTTTTTTTAACTACCTTTTAGCAAGAGATTTAGATGTTATGTAAATTAGAAGAACAATATCATAAAGTTATTTGACGTTACTTAGATCTATTATCGATAGTGAAATTTTTAATACGTTTTGGCAATAAAATAAATGTAAAGTATGTCAGAAGAGCAATGTCCAATCATTTTCAGGAAGTGATTTATAAAAAAACAACAAAAAAAACGAAACAGTTTATTAAACTTTGGCGATGTTTTAGCAAGTAAAAAACCCGTTACAACCAATTATTGTTTTTTTTTTTTTTTTTTTTTTTGTTTTTGAAAGAAATTTAAATGTCAGACTTTTTCTAAAGACAAAATTTGGAAGCCCGTGGTCGCGAACGACATGCCAAAGCACGAAACTTGCTGCATAATATGTTATGGTATTTACACACAAAGTAGGCTACATTCTTAGTTTTTGTAATACAAATTTAATGTTTCTATTCCCTTTCAGTAGTCAGTGTAGGCTGTAATAGAAAACATAACATTAATTAATATTTATCATTTTTTTGTAAGAACTATTATTTTGCACACACACACACACACACACACACCGGTTGGACTTTACCTTTACTTCTTTTACTTCGTCTGCTGAAGTACACGGGGTCCAAGTATGAAATTGGTAAGTAAAGTAGAAAGTAAAGTTCCCTTTCAGGCCTTGTGGTCTATAGGGCAGATGATGTAAAGGTCATCTGTAAATTGGTAAAGACATTCTATTATCTGTACTCTTTAGTGTATATCAGAGAAAGGATACAATTCTACGTTTAACTTTTTAAAGGCTATGTTTATATTGATGATGTAATTCGTTTATGTGTAGTGTATAATGACGTGTTTCGCTTTTTCTGTATGCATCAATAACTTATCGCCAGCAGACGTCACAGGCAGTGTCGTAGCAAGGTACCCTTGGGCCCGGGTTCAAGAATATGTTGGTGGACCCCCTTCCCCCAATAAGATGAATGTAAAGGGAGACAAAATAATTTAGTAATTTGAAAGTATTGGTACATTTATTAAACGACATTACAATGCAAGTAGTGTACCATTTTATAAAAAAGTAATTAGTAACAATGTCATCACGTTTGATTCAGTTAGAACTCAGACAAGTAATATCCTCTTAAAAAGTCAATGTTTGTGCAATGTCTTAACAGAATAAAACGACTTGTAGATGTTTCAAATGAATAAAGAAATGTTTTATGAGTTCTACATGTAACATATACATTCCTACAATATACTTATAGGTGAAAACTTTTAAAATTGATATAAACTATAATTAAATTCTACTTCCATTATAGAACAGAAAATAGATTGAACATTTTTCTGGCCTTCTAAGTACAAAAGTCAGTAACTAGTACAACTATTTCTAAACTTTTGTCTGTTTCTCTCTCAATGGAAAGAACACCAAGTGAAGCCAACCTGCTCTGTGCCACAGAAATTCTTATATAATTTTGAACAACCGAAATACTGAAACTGACGCTATGCTGAAAAAAAACTGATACAAACAAAGTGAGAAATAAGATGCATGCTGTGACATTGTTTGGAAAACATAATGATAAAATGTAGCTGTCTATGATAAAAACAGTCAAATCTCACATAGCATTGTAATAAGCAGCCAAATCTCGTACAAAGACTTTTTATATCGTTATGAAAGGCTTCTTTAAAGGATTGCATTCCTGAACAATAACCTATGGCAATATCATCTGGGTCAGGTGCGACTAAAAGAATGGAGGCATCATACAGCTCTGTCGTTTGTACTTGAAATGAAACTGGGCATTAACGACTCAAACATCATGACAATGTTTTATGTCTATGAAATCAATGAAGTAATTGTGAAACAATGACAATGATAATCCCGTGAAAAACGTTGATTTTGAAAGTTGATTTTGAAAGTCTTCTCTTAAATCTTGAATTTGATTTTGGCTTCACAGTACTTAGTGGTAGGCTGATCGAAGTCCCTAATAACTTCCAGCAATGGCGTAGTGTGAAAAGACTGTATCAACAGCCCAAGATCGAGCTACTTCAGTTCCACTGCCGCATTTATTACTTTTTAAAAGTCATTTCTAAAATGATTAACTTCAATCTAGTTCTTCAATTGACTTTCTGTTTTATGGTCTTGCTGCTTACTTTCAAACATTTTCGACACAACTCTGGCTGCGCTTACAATTTTATACTCAACAATAAGCTGAACAATATTATCGAATGTTTCTAATTTAGTACTACTGTAGTTTCCAGGCGTTTTTTTTTTCCTTTGAGAATCACAAAGTAATTTGTGTTAACAGCTTTAGGACATCAAAATATCTCATAGGTGTTAGAAAATCATTCCTTGATGATCACCTTGTGGACAACCTTTTTTAAGTTTCCTATTTATTTAAGGGATATTTCATTACTTAGAGCGTTTGTTTAGCCAATTCTGAAATCGTCTGGTCTCATAAATATGAAAAGCTAGAAATGACTCTTTAATTTCTATTTTTTTGTGGTTTTAACACATCGAAGATTACAAAAATATATATAAAATCATGCTATTTTAATTAACTTTTGATATGTCTTGAGTGCTCTTTTCTTAATGAAAGAGAAAAATGGCGCGTATTTGACTTCCTATAGTACCAGTATTTTTGTCCGAACTCCATCGCCCAACAGGTGTGTTATTTCGTTTTGAATCTGTGGGGCTTTGTTTTCATGTCAGATTTCAATATGTATAGCAATTTTAAATAATAAAGTCTAATTAGAGGTTTTTGATAAATATAATGGTATTAATTTTCTTTAAGAACTACAAACCAAACTAAGCATTGGTCAAAGAAAGACAGTATTCCATGATCAATTTAGACATTTCTCTATCTTTTAAATCTTTGTTATAAACCTGCTCTTCAATCCTGTTTCGACATTCATTGTAAAAGCCACAAGCACGAGACAGATGGAACATACTCTAATGTTTCTTTTGCTTGCTTAATATTTAATGATACTTTTTTTGTTTGTTTATTTGTTTAGATTTCATCTCCTTTTTTTTATTGTTGTAAACATTTTGTACACAATACAGAAGACAACAGAACAATGTTATGGACACTTTCATTATCAGTTTTACAATGACATTTATTTAGTAAGTTAAAATCTCAGACTTATTATAGAAGTTCAATCCTGCGGATTGAAAAATACATATAAATTAAAAAATTTTAAAAACAGAAAATAAAAGAAACAGATTGAGTTTTGAAAATTTTAAATAATTATCAGATGTGTTGAAGTATAAATTCGTGACCATCCCTATAGAGTATAGACCTAATTGTTATTGTTACCCCGCCCCTTTCCTTATTGTTTCTGTACAACACACACACAGATATTTTCTAAAGCAAACTCTCTTTCCCCTTACGATGAAAACGAATACCATCAAATGGTTTATGAACATACCTGGATACAAAGAATGGGACTATCTGGCAACCACAGTCTCATCAAACATACAATTAGGGCTCGCCACCGCTACAATAAACCTGATGGAGAGCAGTTCCTTACAATAGGCCTACATTATAGTAGTCCCAGACGCTGGTATATAAACGCAAAACTTAAAACACGGGTTAATGTTTTAAAACTAATATAAAGTTTAGAATATTTTGAGGGAGCTTTTCAGATTCTATGTTGTATAACTTTTTACAAAAGTGCTATTACTTTTTTCTTTAGTGCCATCCCTAGAATAAGTTCTCAAGTGGGCACTAACTGGTCAAGAGTTATGGACCCAAGTGCAATCAACCCCCTTGCGCCATTGTTGCTACGCAACAGGCTGTGAGCCCCTAATGGTCGTGGGCCCGGGTTCATTGAGCCCCTTCGTGCCATGGATGCTACGCCACTGGTCACAACTTAATTTATCGGAGTGTTAATGATGTGAGATGTTCTGGTGTGAAATGGGAAGGAATCTTTTTGCCACGTGATTAAGTTTGGGGTATCATTTCCATTCTGTTTCAGGAAATGTCATTAGTGGAAAGTACCACGATTAGTCACAGGAAGTGTTTCCCTGGTCGGGCGTTAAAGGTCTAAAGTTGATATCAGAATTTTCGCATTATTTATGCTGCACTTTTTCCGGCCGATCCTGAATCTATTTTCTTTATATTTTTATATATATATATATATATATATATATATATATATATATATATATATATATATATATATATATTATATATATATATATATATATATATATATATATATATATATATAGAGAGAGAGAGAGAGAGAGAGAGAGAGAGAGAGAGAGAGAGAGAGAGAGAGAGAGAGAGGGAGAGAGAGAGAGAGAGAGAGAGAGAGACAGACATAGATAGATAGATAGATAGATAGATAGATAGATAGATAATTTCTATTAATTAATTATTTTGTCTAATGGCAACAAAGGAAACTAATACTTCATTATTCACAGATCTGGTTCAATTTGTTAATTGTTAACGCTAATTTTCCCTCGCGCTTTTTCCGATCAAGTTGATACTTTAAACAATTGTTTATTGTACCCTACAAACCATGAATCAATAAATAAGAATACTCAATTAGTTAATTAATTATTGGTAATTATTTTGTTTGATATCGAATAAGGGCAATAGCTTTATATACATTATTGGTATATATAGTTTTGAGGACGAGTTCTTCCCCTTTAGAGAAGATTTAAAAAAAAAAAAGATTTTTTTTTTTGCTTATTTTTTCTTTTTTGTTCTATTCAATGGTTACACATCAACACATTTGAGGATGTACTAAGGGAAAAACGACATAAAAGAAACTCACCGTAGAAGTAGAATTTTATATGACAGTGAATGGAATGTCAACTTGAAACACATTTTGTCCATTGGATTGTTTTAAATGTATCTGACGTTCTTTCACCAATGAAGACTATTACGTCATAGCCTAACCTCCTGCAAGGCTGGGAATAATGGTGGCCGAGAGGTAAACTACTTGGCTTCCAAACCGAAGGGTCTCAGGTCCAAATCTCGGCGAAGATCTCGAGATTCTAAATTTCGTAATTCTGAGTTTGCCAGTCAAATTTCAAAATGACGTTGCGAAAAGTAAAGGCGTTAATCGTTGTGTTGGCTAAATGACACCTTCGTTAACAGTCGACCACAGAAACAGATGACCTTTAGATCATCTGACCTTTAGATCACAAGGTCTGAGAGAAGTACATTACTCTTTTTTTTATCCGCTTAAAAATATTGGAAAAAAAATTCCTTAAAAATGTTTGTTCTATTACATTTAGAGTGTCTGCTGATGCCAATATGAAAAGCCAATTTAATATCCTATTAAAAAAAAATGAACGTGAAATTTCTTTTCGTTTTGAAGCATTCACACTTACACACACACCCACACACTACACCCACACACACATTGAATTTTAACACTATCCTGCTTGACTCTAATTAATTGAATAGAGCACGACAGATTAATTTTCATTATTGACAACAGCAGACCCACACTTTTTGTTCTCGCTGTGAGAAGGTAAAAGTCACATCTTTGATTATTCATTTCTCTGCTGAGGGGAACAAATGGCTGCATGGTCGAGTAGTACGAGGTCTAATGTTGCCTCGATGGTCCCAGGCTCCGACCCTGCCCACCGCCATCTACCCATGTCGGCGGTTTGGGCCAGAAAGATACAATCTTTCATTTCTGAAGGAACATCCGAAACTTGTAAAACAAAAACAAAACAAAAAATGTGTGAAAGGTTCACGCCTGCTTCTATGAGTCACGTGCTCAAAGTAGCGCGGTATTAAACAAAAGTGACTGTCAAATAGATAATGGCATGCAGAAGTACACGGCGAAGTGTTTATTTTAAAAGATAAAGACAATGGCAAATTAGTTGAAGCAAATTTTTTTTTTTTTTTTTTACAAAGCTTAGATTTTTATTATAGTTCACTATCGATAAAAAGCAATACAAGAATCAATTTAAAAAAAACTTACGAGTTTAGTTAACCTATTAGTGATAATTAATTAATTTTGTTAAACATATAAAACAGGAGATAAAACTTGCAATATTAAGCTATAGGGCAGGGAGTGTGCGGTACTTTCCTTTTCATGCTATTTTTTAAAAAAGTTTTTGTTATAAGTTGCTTGTTTTTTTATTTATTAACTCCGTGTGGTAGCGGAGGGTATTAATATATCTAACGACATCCATAATAATCTGAATCAAAGACAATCAAAATCTTAACATGGATTAAAGGAAGACTCGGTACTGCGGAAGATGTGAAAATGGGATTGTTAAGAATCTCTGACCTACTTTAAAATAACTCACGTGGTTATGGTCTTCTACATGACAATAATATGTCTTCCTATGATAAAATGTAGATCTCAATCTAGTACTAGCCTGTATTATATAAGATAAGATAAGATCTACTAAATTATATCAATTAGTGAATTATTGTAACATAGTATAGGTCTAGAGTCTGGACTATTTTCATATTCAAGTTACAATGAGGCCATTAATGTAAACAACACTACCATGTGACATGGAAGAACTACGGAACAGTCCAATAAAGCTATACACACTATAGATCTAGATCTAGGTTAGCAGTTAGTTTGCAGTAATACAAGCAGCACATTTCATAAAGGTCTTAAGTCTCATATCTGTTGTTCTTAAGTTTCGTTTTTTTCCCCCCAATTCTTTAACCCCTCCCGTAATCATTTCTTCTCCCTTGAGTTGTCTGTACACTTTTTTTAAAAAAACTACTTCCGGAAACAAAAATTTGCCACGTGACTGGAATGTTGATCTAATTAAATGAAGAGATGACTTTATTTTAACCTCGAATTAATACCGCAGTTTGAAGGCACATTTGACAATATCAAAAGCTGCGGGTGATACGCCAATGCAATATAATATATACATTCTAAAATATGTCAACAAAATTTGCTATTTTTCAAAAGCTTCTGGTGAGTTTGATTAGTCAAATGCTATCAAGATACTGAAAGAGGTCGATAAATATTAGATTCCAAAATGTTTCTCTACTAACTAATGATATAAATAGTTGCATACTGGCACACTAATAAATACGATTAAGATCTGGGTTTGTGTAGCCAAATGAGGTGCTGCCTATAACCTTGTGTATAAGGTAATCTCTCTTAGTCAACTTGTTATATATATATTTATATATCGTTAGTTCAATGCCTATTATAACAATAGTAGGCCTATCTTTTTAAATAGTAACAAATTCATCATGTAACTTATAAAATAACTTATAATTTGTTTATCCTGTAGACAAATTTCTTAAAACCAGCAACCAGAGGCGTAGCTAGGGTTGGCGAGGGAGGGAGAACTTGACCCCCTGGGCCCCATTGGAAGGGCCTCTAATTGAGTGCATTTTACATTAAATATTAAATATTACGCAAAATGCAGGGGCCCCCAATGAGGTCAAGCCAACCGGCCCCAAATGATGGAAAATTCCTATCTACGCCACTGCCAGCAACTCCTCAATGATTAGCTTTTTGCTACACATTTAGACAAGTAAACAGCCAGTTCCTAGCCCTGGGTAGCTATTCCAATGCAGATGATTTCCCAAAATATATAGAGATTTAAAAAAAATGTTTTTAAAACATCGAGGCAAGCCATCCCTGAAATGACACTCCCACTTTTACGCCTGAAAAAGTCTTCTCCATTAATCCATCAGTGCTCTAACAAGCTTTGAATGGCTTTCACTGTTTGCATAATTAACATCAGCGTTCGGGGTACTTCCGTGACATCCTTCAGATTGTCCGTTCAACATCAAGACTAAAGACTAACGATTGTTCTACTCCTGATTAAAAAAAAAAAAAGGGTTTACGAGAACTGTTGTCGTCTTTGCCAGGAATTGGATCAATCTTAACAGACTAATGTATTTTTTTTTTTTTTAAAGTTTTTGGTCAGCACAAATAGACAGACGTATTAAAATGTGGTTACTCTTTTTGAAAGCAAGACACGAAGAAAGGTTTAGGCAGAACTTTATTTAGAAAGCAATCTTTAATTCGTCGCTGGTGTATCATTTTGCTCCATACGTTTTTTTTTTAAAGGATTGAATGTCGATTTCATTGATGGTTTGGCGAGATTATAGAGGTAATAGAGGTAATAGAGTCTTTCACTTGGAAATGTACAACGAACTCCACTTACGTATTCACATCACCTTCACCTCACGGTGGCCACCAATCTTCACCTTAACTTGACTTCACTGTGGCCTACATCTTCACATTCACCTTATCTTGACTTCACTGTGGCCTCTATCTTCACATTCATCGTACCTTGACTTCACTGTGGCCTCTATTTTCCCATTTACCTTACCTTGACTTCACTGTGGCCTCCATCTTCACATTCATCTTACCTTGACTTCACTGTGGCCTCTATCTTCACATTCCTCTTACTTTGACTTCACTGTGGCCTCCATCTTCACACTCACATTACCTTGACTTCACTGTGGCCTCCATCTTCACATTCACATTACCTTGACTTCACTGTGGCCTCCATCTTCACATTCACATTACCTTGACTTCACTGTGGCCTCCATCTTCACATTCACATTACCTTGACTTCACTGTGGCCTCCATCTTCACATTCAACTTACCTAGGTTTTATCATTACCATTAAACTCCACCTTGCCGCGACTCCACCGTGACCTCCACCCTCAACTCCTTTGACCTATGCATGGCCTTTGACCTCCACCTTAAAATTCACCTTAAAAGTACCTTACCTTCTCATCTTCATCCGATTCCCCTCACCTGCGTGGTCATCACCTCATCACCATTGCGCAATATCTTGTCTTAGTTTGACGTAAAGAAAAACGTTATGAAATGAATGAATAGAAATAAACAAAATCAACTTTTGAAAGTGTTGCCAACTAAAGAATGCAATAGTTTTGTGCTATAAGCGAAAAAAAGGTTAAAAATGATTGCATCAGTAATGTCATTAAAATATTTCGCCTTTAAATAAGTCTGTATTCTAATCAACGAATACACACAAAAAACTTGCTATTTCTTGAATTTTGAAGATCTACCATGCTAGCGTGAGAACTAATATATGTATTCGTAATATTTCGATAATTGAAACCATCTATTCAGAGCAAAAAGACAGTAAATGGCCATTTTCGTAATAGATCACGTTACTTATTGGAAACTAAGTCTCAAGAAATATTAAATATATAAATAGAAAAAAATAATAAACTTCGGACTAAAGCTAGAAACTTACTTTGGCAACCTTCTGATGAATGTTTGGCAACAAAATTTTTTGACACACTTCCACGCCTACTTGGCACGATTTCTGCAGTCTATATGGCACTTTCATGTTTTTACGACAGTCATTCTTTGCAGATTTGCAAATCAGAACAAACTAGTTCCTATCATAGCTGTCATAGAAATGGTATATGGAATTGCAACGCTCTAAATGACCATTTTCGTAAAAGATCACTTTACTTATTGGTAGCTAAGTCTCGAGAAATATCAAATATATAAATTAAAAACAACAAAAAACTTCCGACTAAAGTTAGAAGGCTACTTTAACTACCTGCTAATGAATGTTTGGCAACACAATTATTTGACCAACTTGCACGAATGTCAGTCTCATGTTTTTATGACGGTCGTTCTTTGCAGATTGCTGAACCCAAATCAGAACAAACTAGTTCCTATCCTAGCTGTCAGAAACATAGTATATGGAACATGCAGGTATAAGAAAATATTAGAAAACGAGCCAGGAAACTAAATACTCGTATTATTGCGTGAGATCAACTTTATTCACGACAGGAAACTCAAAGAGACGAGAACAAAAAAAAGATGACTCCCCCCCCTCCCCTAGCCCCTCTTCTTCCTCTAACAAAGCGGTAAGAGTTTGTCAAGACAAAAGTCATGGCACGGGAAAATTCCGATGAATTCTCCGGCAATTTGCGGTTATTTACGACGTCACCGGAGTTCTTTCATGTCTGGTGGCCATATTGTTTCCGGCCATCAATGGGTCCTGACAATGTCGAGGTATTCCCTGAGGGCGGCGTCTCTCGAAATATAATAGTTTGGGAAAGCTATCTAAGATGTGGCCGTTAATATCATTATACGACCAATAAAGAAGTTCGTCTCAATGAAAACTGTCCAACGTAGTGGACACTGGTCTCCTAAAGAAAAGACGGAATTGGAAAGGCAAGGTAGGCTGTTACAAGTCGCCTTTAAAGTGAAAGCACAACTGCGTCTATTCAAAACACATAGAGAGAAAGAGGCCAAGAGAGAGAGAGACAGAGAGAGAGAGAGAGACTGAGAGAGAGAGACAAAGAGAAATACAGAGAGTGAGACAAAAAGAGAGAGAAAGACAAAAAGAGATACAGAGAGGGAGACAAATAGATATACAGAGAGTGAGACAACAAGAGATACAGAGAGTGAGACAAAGAGAGATACAGATAGTGAGACAACGAGAGATACAGAGAGACAAAGAGAGATACAGAGAGTGCGACAAAGAGAGATACAGAGAGTGAGACAAAGAGATACAGAGAGTGAGACAAAGAGAGATACAGAGAGACAAAGAGAGATACAGAGAGTGAGACAAAGAGATACAGATAGTGAGACAAAGAGAGATACAGAGAGACAAAGAGAGATACAGAGAGTGAGACAACGAGAGATACAGAGAGACAAAGAGAGATACAGAGAGTGAGACAACGAGAGATACAGCGAGTGAGACAAAGAGAGTGAGTCAAAGAGAGATACAGAGAGTGAGTCAAAGAGAGATACAGAGAGTGAGACAAGGAGAAATACAGAGAGACAAAGAGAGATACAGAGAGTGAGACAACGAGAGATACAGAGAGTGAGACAAAGAGAGATAGAGAGACAAAGAGAGATACAGAGAGTGAGACAAAGAGAGATACAGAGAGTGAGACAACGAGAGATACAGAGAGACAAAGATAGATACAGAGAGTGAGACAACGAGAGATACAGAGAGTGAGACAAAGAGAGTGAGTCAAAGAGAGATACAGAGAGTGAGACAAAGAGAGATACAGAGAGACAAAGAGAGATACAGAGAGTGAGGCAAAGAGAGATACAGAGAGTGAGACAAAGAGATACAGAGAGTGAGACAAAGAGAGATACAGAGAGACAAAGAGAGATACAGAGAGTGAGACAACAAGAGATACAGAGAGTGAGACAAAGAGAGATACAGAGAGACAAAGAGAGATACAGAGAGTGAGACAACGAGAGATACAGAGAGACAAAGAGAGATACAGAGAGTGAGACAACGAGAGATACAGAGAGTGAGACAAAGAGAGTGAGTCAAAGAGAGATACAGAGAGTGAGACCAAGAGAGATACAGAGAGTGAGACAAAGAGAGATACAGAGAGACAAAGAGAGATACAGAGAGTGAGACAACGAGAGATACAGAGAGTGAGACAAAGAGAGATAGAGAGACAAAGAGAGATACAGAGAGTGAGACAAAGAGAGATACAGAGAGTGAGACAACGAGAGATACAGAGAGTGAGACAAAGAGAGTGAGTCAAAGAGAGATACAGAGAGTGAGACAAAGAGAGATACAGAGAGACAAAGAGAGATACAGAGAGTGAGACAACGAGAGATACAGAGAGTGAGACAAAGAGAGATAGAGAGACTAAGAGAGATACAGAGAGTGAGACAAAGAGAGATACAGAGAGACAAAGAGAGATACAGAGAGTGAGACAAAGAAAGATACAGAGAGTGAGACAACGAGAGATACAGAGAGTGAGACAAAAAGAGATAGAGAGACAAAGAGAGATACAGAGAGTGAGACAAAGAGAGATACAGAGAGTGAGACAACGAGTGATACAGAGAGACAAAGAGAGATACAGAGAGTGAGACAAAGAGAGATACAGAGAGTGAGGCAAAGAGAGATACAGAGTGAGACAAAGAGAAACAGAGCGTGAGACAAAGAGAGAGAGAGAGAGAGATTGAGACAACTAGAGTGACAGAGGGTAAAACAAAGAGAGAAATCAAGAGAGAGACTGAGAGTGAGATAGAGAGAGAGAGAGTGAGGGAGAGAGAGTTTGGAACAAAGAGAGACAAAGAGAGAGAGAGAGAGTGAAACAAATAGAGAGACCAAGAGAGAGACAGAGACATTGTGAGACACAAAGTGAGATAGAGACTAAAGCAGATGAAACCGCGTTAGAAAGAAGGATAAAGCATCGATATCAAAGGAGAGAGAAAATAGAGTGGAGAGTTAATAAGAGGGGGAAAAATACAAATATAAGAACTATGAAGGGAGAGAGTGTGAATTGCAGTAAATAAGAGAAGCGCTTTTGGACGCCTTCAGGCCAGAGTTTGGCGGAACAAATCGCTCCGCCTGCCTACCATGCGGTGTTTCTCTCAACCCTTCTATATGGCCCTGAGACATGGACACTGTACAGAAAACAACTAAGACTTATTGAGCGCTTCCACCAAAGACGCTTGCGCTCTATCATGGACATACGGTGGCAAGACCGCACTACAAACAGCGATGTCCTTGCGAACGGCGGTATGGACAGTATAGAGGGATTTTGTATTGTCCGGCAGTTCCGCTGTACCAAAGGCAGTCTTTTTTGGTGAGCTAAAAGGTGGTCGACGTAACAGAGGCGCCACACGGAAACGCTTCAAAGACCAGCTTAGGCGATAACTTTCCTTGACTGACATAGAAGAGAGCACCTGGTTGCATGGGGCCTCAGAACGAGACTACTGGAGGTCACTCACAAAGACCGCGGGAAACACATTTGAGACCAAAAGAAAATCCGCTGCCGAGGACAAACGCAGACGGCGAAAAGAAAATCTTAATCGACCACCTGCGGACAATGGTAATGCTTGCCCCGCTGTGGCAAAATATGTGGGTCACAGCTGGGGCTGCGCATCTACTGGAAATACTGCATTCCTCACTAGACTCGAAGGCACGTCTTATTAATATTTATATATAAATGATATAAATGTACATTAATTAATAATCCATACTAATTTTATTTTATATCAATAATTAATTACCAATGATTAATTGACTATTTGGTTTATTTATGATTCAGTTTTTGTTTGAATGGGCGTGGGAGAAATAATGATCAAACTTTTGACCTGATAGACAGAGTGAGTTAGTATACGCTTTATAAAAAAATATAACAGGAGTTCTTGAATGTAATGATGAATTTAGCTTTTTCAGTCCGCTATGAGCCTGTCACTTGTTTAGACCAAGGGGGTGGGGGGAAAGAGGTCACTGTCTAAATGTTACAGTGATTGCTTTTAAATACATAAAAAAATAGTTCTACGACTTCAATTAAAACTCGAGGCCTCAAGCTTCCTCCAGCCAACACATTAACCAAGATGCCAGCGAAATGCTTATGAAAATAAAAGGCTTTATAGTTATCGACCTAATTCTATACACAAAGTATAATGGGGACTAATTCAACTTATTCCACCAAATACGAACAACATTCAAACACGAAACACATACACTCTCACTTTATGAATTAGACTTCTATGTGCTTCTCAATGAAGACAGATGATCTTGTAACACTCTGACCGAAAGTGGGATAAAGGAGTTTTTTTTATCTTTCTGTTTAAGTTCTAATGGAAAGGAGACACCACTTCGTTCAGATCTGATGTAACAATGGGTGCAGGTTGTCTCAATAAATTATGACATTTTTTTTAAATATCAAAAAAACAATTAATTAATTACCTTTAATTTAATAATTAATCGGTTAACTTTTTAAAAAATTGATTCATGTCTTTCTTTAGGGACAATGAATAATTGTACAAAGTTTCAACTTGATCCAAGAAATGGGAAGTGGGAGAAATAACTTGTACAGAATGTGTACTAGACAGACAGACAGACGGACGGAGTGTGTTGAGTTCTTCCGTGCTTACAAAGATTTTTTTTTTTGAAACTATCCAAACATATGTTTTGGGCATTTAAACAAATGCCTAGGTATAGTAATAAAAAGTAAATTTCCGCCTTTACTTTTCCCCAACTAATGTCAGGTACCCATTAGAGCTGGGTGGACTTAGAGGCGCCCGAAGATCCCGAAATTAAAAATCCCAGTCTTCATCAGGATTCGAATCCGGTCCCCGATCCGGAAGGCCAAGCACTATGCCGCTCAGCCACCGCGCCTCCATGTATAGTGACGATAGTATTTGTAATCAAGGATTATAATAACAATGCTAGTTTGAAAATGAAACAAAAAGCGAATGAGCAAATCTGACTGCACCAAATAACTTACTTAGCAGTATAAAAATACAGAGCATCGAATTATTTCCACCAATCAAGAGTCTGCAAACCAGAATTGTTCCACAGCGCATGCATTTCCAATGCGCGTGACAGTGAGTGACGTCACAAACATTCACCACCATCCCCTCCTCCGCTCGCGTGCATGCTACCCCCCACCCCCTTTTTTATCGCTCATATTAAAAGGCCTTTCGGAATATGCTACGATTCGATGGTTAGACTAGAGACTGAAGCGACGTCTTCCATTCCAGTTTAGAACTGTTTGCTTAACCTACTCTAGTAAGAAGCGCTGCATTTTATTTCATAGAAAACAGATAGCTAATTCATATTCATTTCATTTGATTCATTTCTTATCCTTTTCTCATCATTCAGTTCATGTCTGTTTTACTAGCATACACATTTTTTTTCCACAGAAATTCCTCTTTTTTTTTTTTTGGAGGGTTTCTAGGAAACTCCAAAAGCAAAACCTGTGAAGTAGCGAAGAACTCAAGCCAGCGAAGCAACCAAGCGAAAAGCCAACGAAAAATGTAAGTTGTCCCTTTTCTCACATTATACTTATTAAATACTTATTTTGTTAGTAGGGCGGGCTGTCCTCTCTTAGAATGAAGGCTTTCTTGTGTGATCTGGTCTCTTTGTTACATAATTTAGATTAATAATTACTTGCTATTGTATTCCTAAAATATGAAACCTTTAAGCTATTAGCATAGAATAGAAAGAATAATCGTACATTGCTTTGGTAACCTAGAAGTACAAAAATAAGGCATGTCAATGATAATGTAGGCGAAACGCGCTTTGAGAACATAGTATAATTAAAACACACAGAAGCAAAATTAAAAAAGATTACTTTTTTAAAGCAAAGTTTATCGAAAGGAAAGAATCAGTTATTACTGCCATTTATCTGAAAATGGCAGGGTATTTAGCTCCCTTTCTACCATATAAAACAAAATTGATTAATTCGTACTAATTGATTAACTAATTAGTTAATTTTTGGACAAATTAATTTTTTTTCAGCAACTATAAATACTTATATGAACGAAGTGGGAGAAAAAACGTGTCAGAACGTAACAAGGGGATTTAATCCAAATATACAGCCAAAATAATTTATTAGCAATTATTAATTTAATAACTAGTTAAATTTTTTTGATTGACCTCAGATTCCGCAGGTGTAAAGAATAATTGTGCAAAGTTTCAACTGTATCATAGAATGAGAAATATATATATATGTTTTGTGACGATACGAAACTTGCATACAAAAATTCATTTGAGTTTCTCTAGCCAATCGTGGGAAACTTTTATTTTTAACTTAAAACAATTATCTTCTTGTCCACCCATAACTAATTTCTTTTAGGATTTATCTCCCCTCGCACTGTTTCTCACGGGACGAATCTCGACGTAAAACATTAACTAGCCTCTCTAGGGCTAACTTTTAATTTTGACCGCTGTACAGGTGACCAGCACACAATAGTCGCTGCACCAGCGCTACACGCAGCGGCCTAATAACTTTTCACACCTATTCTCCCCCCCCCCCCCGGAGGATACGCAGCGCTCTAAGAATAGCATTGCACTCGGGCTGGACAGATACATATTCGCTTAAGACTTTACTCTCACGGTAGGCAACGAATATTGACCATAAATCTGACCTGACGCCTGACATCTCCGGTACATCGATACATGTGAGAAAATCAGCTAGATTTCTTCCCCACCCGTTAAACGAAATGCCCCAACTATATATAGAGAGAGACCCAAGCATTCTAAGTTAGGCCCGCTAGAATTCATTCAGTCTCCTCTGTTAGGAAGTTTATTAGTGAGGTTTCATTAGGGACAAACGGCCTGGTTGCTACCCCTGGTTGCTACACACGATTGCTACACCCGATTGCTACAACTACCAGATCTCCATAGAAAGCTGTAACCGGAGCAGACCACACCAGATACCCCCCCCCCCCCGCCAGTTACATACCTGTTAGCAAGAAGGCATTGTCTACTGTCCTTGGCCTTAAAGTATTGCCCAGTGTTCACAGTGTCTTATACTGCCCAGTATCATCTGCCCAGTACCAGGCCCAAACGGTCCACTGCCCAATAGCTAGTGCCTAATGCCGACTGATTAGAGCAACCTTCGCCGCAGAAGATAAGCTGGTGTTGAGTTAGTACGGCTCTCTACGAGCTAGAGATCACAGCGAAGAGATCACCCCACTACAACTTAGTCTGCAGCACCAACCCTCTCTACTGCTAAACAGGCAGCCGTCTCACCCTAGAGCCAGCTTGCCTACAGCATAGAGACTATCCCGAGCCGACGTCCTAAGACAGAGTCGGATGAATCATCCTTCTGAGAGCCAGTCCTTCGACCGCCAGAAGACGACCTACGACCCACGGGCTAGCAGCTAAGAAAATAAGTAGCCAGACCTAGGAACATTCTTCTCTTACAATCACTCACCAATTAGCAATCCATGATGAGCAGTTATGTTAGATATTAGCACCTTCATTTCATTTCTTAATTATAATTTTATTTTATCATTTATCTTTTGTAAACTTTCACTTATTAAATTATTTTATTTATAAACTTAATATATTGGTCTGTTCTTACTGTTAGTTGCGGTGTGCCTGTACAAAATCTTATATGTGAGCGGGATAAATTAATAAAATTTCCCCCTAGACTTAAATAAACAAGCCAAATAATAACTAATTAACATCTCGTCACATGTTTAAACACTTTATCATACAGACAGACATAGTGAGTTGATATAAGCTTTGCAAAAATTTAATTTTGAACGGTAAATGTTAATGTTGCTCTTCAATGTAGCAAAGCATGTGGCTAGTTTAGATTTTGCGAAGGGAAAGTTATGTGTAGGCAATCAATGAACATTTTTGTGTTGCGTCTTTTCTTTCTTGTGGAATGTTGTGTGTTCAATTGAAAGAGAGTGTTCATGTAATTACAACACATTTCCAATAAGGATCAATAAATCAGTCGTATCAGTCTTATCCTTAAATCTTGAATCAGCTACAAAAACCAACAACTTAGCAGAGTTCAAGTCACTGATTAACATGCATGACTAGATAGACACATGAAATGTGTCGGACGTAGTTATCTTCTCTTTTAGAGTGACGTCTGTAATTTTAAAAAAATTATATAAGGTCCATGTTCTTAAAAGACCTTCAATACCTAGTTGTCTAGCTACTAAAACCAATGAAAAGAATTATTTTATTTATAAAATGTTTAGTGTGGTACTAGAGGCGCGGTGGTTAAGTGATAAAGCGCTCGGCTTCCTAACCGGAGTCCCGGGTTCGAATCCCGATAAAGACTGATATCTTAATTACTAGATTCTTGTGCGCCGCTGTGTCTAATGTGAACCTGACATTAATTGCGTATTTGGTCGTTGTGCTGGCCACATGACACCGTCGATAACCGTAGGCCAATGAAACAGATCACAAGGTCTGATAGGGGAACTTTACTTTCTTTTACTCCATCTTTGTATTTAAATAGCTTTAAACAAACAAAGAAATATTTAGTAGTATGTATTTGTTAGTCAAATAATAACGTATTATATATACGAAATCTAGATATTTGTAGGAAATTTACTGCTATACTTCTATACCATTTCTAGATATAAAATTAAAGTTAAATAAAAAAATTGCTTGTGCTTAACAGCGAGACGTTTGGAACAATTTTTAGCACAAAAAAAAACAACTTCTGAGGAATTCAAAGATAAGAAATGTTTACGCGCCCAAGAAAACATTTTCTTCAAGAGCAGTGCGGAGAACCAAAGTTTCTGGTCTAGTTGGCATACAATCTCACTTCTAATGAACTCGAAGATAACGATCAAGTCCAATCTTTGCTTTGAAAAGCAGACCGCACTAAAATGGTAGTTTGGGTCTCTTGCATTTTTTCAGGCTTTTGCGAAGTGGTCGGCTCCTCTTCATTAAGGGTCGAACAAAGAGATATGTAAAAACTCCTTCATTTCACTTTCAGTCAGGGTGTTTCAAGATCATTCGTAGTCAACTAGATTTAAAAACAAGAAAAATCCATAAAGCGCTGGCTGCGTTTGTGTTTATATGACCATATAAAAACACAATGTTTGTCCCAGTACCGTACACACTCCCCTACTGAAGCGACGCATATAGACAAGCTTTAAGGATAGACAATTTCAATGTAGACAACGTTTAAATGTAGACAATTCTAATGTTGACAACTCTAAAGCTTAGACAATTTTTAATGCAGCAATTAAAAAATGAAGACAATTAATGTAGACAACTTTAAAATGTATTTGGTCTACTTCAGTCACGAAACGAGTATGGATCAGTTCATAGAAATGGTATGAATGCCTGGGCATTAGTTATGGTCAGAACGCTGTCCCCTACACCGGACTCCCTCCCCCATCTACGCAGCTGGATACTCGGTGGACTTTCTTCGAAAACGGTTCTAACGATTTTCCTAGAAATGTTATCAGTGTATGTACATCTTTTTTTTTACCTGATACTGAAGTCCTTCGAAGAGCGGGCCGGCAAAGCAACCATACAATCCTGATGCAGTCCCAGCTGCTAAAATAAATTAAATAAATTATGGCTTTTATATAGCTCTACTTTCATGCATATAACATGCTCAGAGCGCTTTGGTTCAATCTCAGTAGTGAACCAGTGGGTATCCAGTGGGAGGGGTTATCTAGGAGAAGGTTTTTCCGCGCTGCCTTTAGGCGCTCAGTAAACACAACTCTGCACTTAGCCTCTGGACTACATCTGCAGAATGAAAGACGCCCGCATCCCTAAACGACTCCTGTTTGGCCAATTAAAAGAATGAAAGCTTTCACAAGGCGGACAAAGAAATCGCTTCAGGGACACCCTCAAAGCTTCTCTCAAAGCGTTCACAAGGCGGACAAAGAAAACGCTTCAGGGACACCCTCAAAGCTTCTCTGAAAGCGTTCACAAGGCGGACAAAGAAATCGCTTCAGGGACACCCTCAAAGCTTCTCTGAAAGGCTTCAGCATTGTTCCAGCCACCTGGGAGATGGAAGCACATGATAGAGCAACATGGAGTCTCGCTGTGAAAACTGGCACACAAATTGCAGAGGACAAGAGAAAAGCGCAGGCAGAAAAAAAGTGCCAGAGAAAAAAAGCAAGACCAATGACACTCACTCCAACTAGAATCTAGAGAATTCATCTATTCAGCTCTGCACAAGTTTGACATTGTTCTATCACAGTTCTGATGTCATCACAGGAAAATAGAAGATTTTTAGCCCTTACGTAGTGCAATAGTCGAGTAACGCCCGGGTGGCAAAGACTAGTATGCAGCAATTTAAGGTCATTGCGTGTGATGCAGATAAATAGCATCTGGTGAGTGTATCCGCTACAGTGTTCTGCTTGCGATAGATGACGTCATAGTGGAAACAGTGGAGAGTTCTAGTTTCCACCTCTGGATTTTTTCTTTTTAATTTTTCCCTTGTTTGACCTGTTATACATGAAAGAGACAGATCGCTGATCCGTAACAAGTGTGAACGCTTTACCAACTAAGAAATGTTTCCATTTTCTCAGCGACTTAACAATGGCATATGCTTCTTTCTCAACTGAAGAATGTTTTCTTTCACTTTTTGTTAATGAGCGAGAGAAGAAAGCAACGGGCCGGCCATCTTGGTTGAGGGTAGCTGCAGTGGCTATATCAGAAGCATCCGTCTCAACGGTTAAAGTGCGATTCGGATCAAGCTTTCAAATGTTCTTTTGACTTCTTCGGAGACAGGAAATTGTTGATTTCTTGTTAACAAGCTTATTTTTGTTGAGAAGTTAGGTATCCACTGTGAGTAGTAAGCTAGAAGACTCAGATGGTAACATTGTATACATAAGCAAAAGTGTCGGTGAGTCGTTCGTCTTCGATGATTTTGTCAATCGTAGGCTGGAAACAGGTGACTCCATCCGTAACGCCAAGCGGAATCCGACGGAATTGATACAGTTTTCCACATGCTTCGAAGGCTGTGAACGGTCTTTCTTCTTCTTTTATGGAAATCTGATGGTATGCACTTTTCAGGTCTGAAATCTTTTCTGCTAGTTCATCAATTCTGGGCATAGGGTAGGCGTCTAGTAGAGTGAACCGGTTTCTGGTTTGACTGTAGTCTATAACCATTCTTTTCTTATGTCTGTCATTTGTAGTGACTAGGACTTGTGGTCGCCATGGAGACTTAGATGGTTCAATAATCTCATCCTTTATCAGTTGTTGAATTTCCTTCTCTATAAACTTTCTCTCTGGAATTGAGTATCTGCGAGACTTTGTAACCACTGGGGTACAGTTTGGTGACAGATTACTAAATAGGCTAGGAGCCTCTACCCTCGCTGGCTGGAGAGTACTCAGGCACAACGATGGTTTCTGACCATCGAAAAGAATAAACAGATTTTGGTGCAAACTTATAAAATCAAGTCCAAGATTGACGTCAGAGCACACATTTTCTAGTAGAGAGAGTTTAACTTCTTCGTAGCGTTCATTTTTGAGTCGTGTGTTAGCGTAGATATGTCCTTGAGTGATTCGAGATAGATGGGTGGAAGCCATAAAGATTCTGTTGCCTGAGGAACATGTCGGCTATTTGTGCTTCTTAGCTATGTGCGTCGAAATATAGCTTTCACAGCTCCCAGTGTGTACTAGGGCTTTCAATGGCAGGTTGTTGATGAAAACGGGTACTGTAGATTTGTTTAAATTCAAAGGCTGCACAGTAGCGATAGCCGACACTGTTGAAGATTTCGATTTACATACTCTTTGAAAATGACCCTTTTTGAAGCACTGATTGCATGTCACTTCCCTTGCAGGGCATCGAGAGCGGAGATGCTAAACCCTGCCGCAAAAGTAACACTTGCTAGCTAATGCATTTTCTTCATGTGTGTGTGAATTGCTTGCACTCTGAGGTATCGTTACATTTGGCAAGGGTGAGGCCGAAGAATTGGTGAGAGTAGTTGCCACGCAATTAGTTTCCGGCTGTGATGATTCATATTGTAATGAGTGCTGATAAGCATGTTCTAGTAAGCGAGCCTCCTCGAAGGCGTCCTTTAAACTCAAAACAGTCTTTTCAAGTAGACGTTTTCGAATGCTGTTGGACACTGTCCATTGATAAACGAATCTCTAATAGCCTCTTCTCAGTGTTATTCAGCAGTCAATTCTTTGAAGTTGCAATCTTTGGATAGAATTATTAAATTCTGCATGTAGGTGTCTATCGTTTGACTATGCTCTTCTTTGCAAATAGCTAACCTGTGCCTAGCAAACACCTCGTTCTTTGGTTGTATGTAGATGCCGTTTAGAGTCTGGATATCTTCATCGAATGTCTGTTTATCGATTATCATTTGGTATGCAGCAGCAGAGATATAGTTAAAAAGTAGTTTCCTAGTATCAAGCTTATCTACTGACTACTGATACAAAGTTTTTAAAAGTTTCATACCAGTGCTGCCAATGCTCTGCTGCTTGAGGTGCTGTGGGCTCGATGTCAAACTTCTCTGCCCGAAATATCCTATCCATTTCGAAATTCTTACAACTTCACAGTTTTGATTCAGTGTATTAAATTGTTATGAACACAATGATAACAGAGTCGAAAACCATGTCCACTTAGAATGGCTTTAATACACTGAATGACTACACAACACACATTTCGTGAACACATTCTCACGGACGAGTTACAAGCCCATGTAAAGATAAGAACGACAACCGATACAGAATATAATTTTTATAATAAATAACCTCACCAGTGTGTATTCAAACATTTCGGTCTAACAAAGGTCTCACAATATAATTGGTACCTTCAGTTGTTTTTGGTTGGGCTAGAGAGATTACATAGCAGTCCATCTCTGATATCAGTCTGGTTTGTTTTCTTTGTTTACTTCCTTTGTTTATATATTTTTATTTTCCCGTATATATATTCAATTGAATATGAAATTAAAAATCAATGATAAAAACACACACACACACACACACACACTTCAAAATGTTATAATGAAATGCCCGAAATATCCTATCCATTTCGAAATTCTTACAACTTCACAGTTTTGATTCAGTGTATTAAATTGTTATGAACACAATGATAACAGAGTCGAAAACCATGTCCACTTAGAATGGCTTTAATACACTGAATGACTACACAACACACATTTCGTGAACACATTCTCACGGACGAGTTACAAGCCCATGTAAAGATAAGAACGACAACCGATACAGAATATAATTTTTATAATAAATAACCTCACCAGTGTGTATTCAAACATTTCGGTCTAACAAAGGTCTCACAATATAATTGGTACCTTCAGTTGTTTTTGGTTGGGCTAGAGAGATTACATAGCAGTCCATCTCTGATATCAGTCTGGTTTGTTTTCTTTGTTTATTTCCTTTGTTTATATATTTTTATTTTCCCGTATATATATTCAATTGAATATGAAATAAAAAATACATGATAAAAAAACACACACACACACACACACTTCAAAATGTTATAATGAAATCAGCTCTAGGAATGACCAAAAGTAATGATGCCAGTGCTGTGTAATAGATTCCTGGCACGAAATCAACTAATGTCTAGACATGGGACGTGACTGCAAGAATCACGTTTAAAAATTGTATTGAATCATTGATGCAGATATCTTAGCAATAGCAGAGGAGTGTAGTTCTCTATATACCAAGCTCATTTTGTCTATGCACAAACTAATAAATAAATAGGTACACACACACACACACACTTTATTTGTTAGTTTGTGCATATATTATATAAATAGTTGACAGCCATTTTATTTTTCGATTTATAGAAAGAGGGAGAGAAAGAGAGGGAGAGAAAGAGAGAGAGAGAGGGAGAAAGAGAGGGAGAGAAAGAGAGAGAGAGAGAGGGAGAGAAAGAGAGAGAGAGAGGGAGAGAAAGAGAGAGAGAGAGGGAGAAAACATTTTTCTTATGTCTAGCACAACTTATCTTATAGCATGCTCTATGCCCTATGGTCCAATCTCTTTTGTGAACCAGGTTAGGATAGGGGTGGGTGGGGGTGGGGTAGGGGTGGGGAAGGAGTATGTGGGAGAAGGTTTCAGTGCTGCTTTTCCAAAAGCAATAAAAACAAATTCGTTACTTGATGTCTATAGACTCAATGATGCCCAACTACGTAGTAAAAATAGATTTTGTATAGTCTAAAAGATCTATAGTTTAAAATATTTTTGCAAAGACCTAATTATCCTTTACACAAGACTTATCTTCCCTTATCGTAGTATATTTTCTCTCTATATAAATACATTTTTTAAATTATTAATTACGACGAATTGATTAACTAATGTCTATAGACTCAATGATGCCCAACTACGTAGTAAAAATAGTTTTTGTATAGTCTAAAAGGTCTATAGTTCAAAATATTTTTGCAAAGACCTAATTATCCTTTACACAAGGCTTATCTTCCCTTATCGTAGTATATTTTCTCTCTATATAAATACATTTTTTAAATTATTAATTACGACGAATTGATTAACTAATGGGTTACTTTATCTATTGATTTATTTGTTGTCATTGATAATAAAAATGTGCTCAAGGTTTCAATTTATCTGAGAATGGGAAGTGGGAGAAATAACGTGTAATATATTACACCCAGACAGACAGACAGACATTGTATTTGAAACGTACTTTTTAAATTACAATAATAGTATACAGGAAGACTATTACTTCACAGTTTAAATCATATGCCATTAAAGTATCGATTATTAATGTCTACAAAAATTTTGAAATTTGCACGCACAGGAAGTGGTAACAACCTCATTTTTTGGAATTAAAGAAGAGAACAATCTTTTTCGGGCCTAAATAGAAAGAAAGTTTCTTCTGTAAAAAAAAAAACATTTTACAGAAATATCGGTAACTCTTATAATGCACATCTTAGAGATCTGAGTTGTTAGGAAAGGGACAGAAACAGAGATCTACTTTAGAAGAACCTCTTAGTAAAATTCTAATGTGTACGAATGTGGCGAACCTTTTATTTCCATGGGACAATGTTGTTCACTTCTAATACAGCTGCGCCACACAAACTTGCATTCCGTTGTATACCTTTGAAATTTGATCATTTGGACCATGTTTGATAGTTTTATATACCCTGTATAATTGTTTCTATCAAAATCCTATACATTAATTTACTAACTTAAGAGTTTATGAGAATTTCAATAATAATTTTCCAAACATGACTCTGCTTTCTAAATAATTTTGAGTTGTCAAATTATATTTTATGGAGTGAATAAAGGTTAATGGTAAAAAAAAAAGTAAAATTCTCCTTTCAGACCCTGTGGTCTATAGGGCAGATGATGCAAATATCATCTGTTTCTATAGCCTACGGTTTACGACCCCCAGGTACGGAAGCCAATCGCTTTATCACTCAGTCACCACGCCTCCTGAAGGTTAATAAGTCCTTCAAATATGTTAAAATTATCATCAATTACTCTTATAAAAGTCTTAACTGGGCAACATCAAAAATATCAGCAGATTCGTTCCAGGAACATGAAAAGAAAATACATACTTTGAAAGCTCCTCAATGTATCTGCAATGAGAGAGCGATTTCATTGATCTTATTTTCAAAACTTGTATCACTTTTGAGCCAAGACAAGGGCGTTGTCGTCAGATGCTTCAAATATTACTTCTTTCACAACTTCCAACAAAGAGATTTCCCCTCTTTTATACCCTCTTTTTTCTTGACCACACATTCTTTGTGAAAATCAGAGTCGGACAATATTTTTTTAGTTTTCTTCTATTTCAACTTCATGTTTTATGTCATGTCTGGAACGATCTCTTCTGTTATCCGAGAAATGGTGCTCACAAACAAATGATATAAAAATGAAATGTATAAGAATGAATGTTCCCACATTTCATTCAACTGACGCTTGTTGTCAGCTTTAGTTTTGTTCATAGTCCTGCATTGTTGGTGGAAGAATGGGAAGAACCTAACGTAGACTTGTTTTAAATTACAATCATTGAAGTTAGCAGGTTTCGAGGACTTGCCATTTTGTTTAAACGTTAGGAAATATGTGTTCATTTCTGAGTAGAAGCATCCTGTATTTATTTTTGTTTATTTTGTAGTTTGTTCTGAGGTAATTATTATGTTCACTGAACTATCCTTAATAAGGTGTCTCTGTAGATCTTTGTTTTTTTCATTACATGAAAGAATGCTGTGTAACTTTTTTTTATACTTCATTAGGGATGATAAGCGCATTTAAAAACCTTTTTACCAAATATATGTTTATTCAATTATAGTACAATAAAGCATAATTAACACATTCCTTTGTAGTCACAATGATACGTGAAACATAACCTTTAATTTGTAAAGATTCATATTTTATTTTTATTGTGGTACTATAGCTACCACTTGGCTACCTCAAGAATAATGAAAATAATGTTACACAGTTAAGCGTTTAACAGTAGCTTCCAATTTTCAGGTAGACATTTAATGCAATTAAAAACTAAAACACAAAAATCAACTTTCTTGAACTTATTAAATATTCTTTATTGATCAGATTTTCATTGTGTTCCCTACTACACAAAAATCCGCTGGTTCTCCTGTCATAAACTATTGAAGAGATGTTTCATTTGCTCCTAAAATGCTGTTGATAATGTGCAACTAAAGCTGATACTATGCACAAAATTTCAGTTATTTACCTAAACGGTATGTCGGAAATTGCAGCTAGATTTCTTGCTATATTTGCAAGCACTTATCTCTGTGAGCAGTTCTTTTCCATAATAAAAGCTACAAAAACACCTCACCATTCGAGATTATCTGATCAAAATTTGTGGACAGTGATGAAATTGTCATTGGCAAACAAACTTCAACTTGACATTAGTAAACTTGTATCCCAGAAAAGATGTCAAGCATCAGGTCAACGAAAATATAATAATGCGTAATCAAATCATAGTAATTTGTAATGAACAACAAGGTATTACACATTTATCTAAGAGACAGGGGCATTCCATAAATTATTGTACTCTATTTTATTGTTTCTAGCTTACATAAACCTAGTAGTCTTTGTTTTGCAACTGTTTTTTTGCCTTCGGCCCCTCAGGTCATGGTAAGTTTTTTTATGTAGCCCATACACCTTAATGAGCTTGACATACCTGTACTATTGGAAAATTATTGTTGTTTCTCGAAATGTAAACATGCTGATTATTGTTTATACAATTAAACGAACTTTGACCTAGACACTTATCATAACCTAACATAAGTTGAAGTTCCTTTCAGTGAAATTATTGCATAGAAACTACTCGCTGTGGATGGTAGGCTAATCATTTGTACTTTATGACTTCTCTTGATTTATTAGTTATTAATTTAATAAAACGAGGGGGAAGAAAGGATATAAATCCTATCGGCGCTAGTTATCCAACTAAACTAAACTGGTTGTGGTCGGAATAAGAAAAATGCGTAAGCTCAAAAAATAAATTTAAAAAATTAAAATCATTTGGGTCTCTGACACCATCTCAATGAGTTAAATTCCCATTTATCTATTCTCTGCAGATCGGTTTTATTATTTTTTACGATCAGACATTTTTTTGTTCTTTATATTATCTCAGTAAGCCACTGGTAATCGTGCAATTCGCCACTTTTAGCGCATGCGCCATAAGTTGGCCACCCTTGTTCTAGGGAGAAGACATTTCCAGTATTTCAAGTTTCTAGCAAGTACTAAACTAGTCTAAGGGTCGGATTTGGAGGTCTAGAGGCCCCGGGGTAACGAATCAGCGGAGGCCCGTAACTTTCCGAATATAAGAAACCTTTTTTTTTCGTGAAATCTTTCAAAAATGTATTACCAAGAAATAAAATCGTTTCAACAATTAATGTTCTAATTGGTAAAAGTCAAGTTAAGGCCCCAACTTAGAAAAGAAAAACAGCCATTGGATGATGTCATTATGAAGGTTGGGAGAGTTGCTTTTGAAAAGTTTAAATTCATATGACGAGCGTGAAGTTTCGGGCTGGAGAGGGTCTAAAATCTCAGTAGTTGTGCTTGAAAGTCAAGGACATTTCAAAGTATTTTTAATGGGTTACATTTGTCATTCGACTTTTTAAAGTCAAACAAAGCATTAGGGTTTATTAAAAGAAATTTCTATAAATCAAATAAGAACATAAAACTAATATGTTATTTAACCTTGGTTAGGCCGATAATAGAATATGCATCCTCCATTTGGGACCCCTCAACTCAAGAAAACATTAAGAAACTGGAACAGACACAAAATAGAGCAGTGAGATTCATAACAAACAAATATTCACACTTAACTAGAGTAACACCTTTAGTAAAATCTCTAAATTTAGAAAGCCTTCAGGACAGAAGACTCAAAAGTAAAGTAGCAATTATACATAAAACACTGAACCATAATCTTCAAATACAAAAACAAAATTTAATAAAATACTCTGAAAGACACAAAGATCAAGGCACATTCCTCATCCCATATGCTAGGACAAATTTGTACAAATACTCCTTCTTCCCTAGTGCTATTAGAGCATGGAATGGGTTGCCTGAGCTAGCCTGGAAAACCAGTGACTTGGCAGAAATTAAGTCATTGGTTAATATGCATGACTAAATGCATGACGCGTAGGACGTAATCATCTTCTTTTTTGAAGTAACGTCTGTATTATATAAGATAAGATAAAAAGACTTGTGTCATTGGTAGGCTGTGTCACAAGTCAGCTCGTTATGATAACAGTTTGTAAACCAGTGACGCCAGCTGTTCAATGGTTTAAAAATATTTGTGAAATGTATCATCGCAGTATAAAGGTGAAGCCTCATTGTTGGATATATGAAAAAAATGTCTTTATTATTGCTGCTTCATGTTTCTGTACATCTATAAAATAAATCCAAAAGCCCTAGCTGACTGACTTACATTTCATCACTAATTCTACAACTTTGCTGGTCGAGCAAGTAGGAACATTTAGCCTGTTATTACTTTACCTTGTGCCTAGAAGAACTAAGCATCTTTCAAGATCAACACGGCAGCGTTTAATTTAAGAAAAAAAAATATTTTAGAAGCGGTTTGGTGGCAAAACTTTTGTATAAAGCCGACATACTCATTTTAAAACTGAAAATTCTACAACCCCTTTTTGTAACTAAAAATTTTTACTTCTTTTCACTATAGAAAAATTCTAAATAACTAAGATAATTTAAAAAAAAACAAATAGAGATTTTGTTTTGTTTCCTAAGACCAATAAATATATGAATGCGTCTAGAGTATTTAAAGCACTATTTTTATACGACTAGATCTAGATCGACATGTATTCTACATCTAAAAACAAAAATTCAACTAATTCGCACAGTGAAAATGAAGGCCTTTTAAATGAGATTTATTCATTTATGTTAACAGTGTTTGTTTTTATTATGCACTCCCCATTAATCTTCGGACTCGAAGACAAGCCTAATTATTATTCTTTTATTTTAAAGGTTTTCAAAACAAAAACATTTTTTTTTTCAAAGACGATTCCTTTTTTATGACGTTGATGACTTTTTGTAAGCGCGATTACTTTAACTCTTTACTCCTTACTAACTCATAAATGTTAGGGAAAAAAAGGGGGGGGGAATTTTACCCACCAATCCCCACCCTCGAAAAAAAAACCTGGTTACGCCAATAGACTTAGAGTATTTAAATTCTATTTATTGATGTAGATCAAGACTAAGTAACATTAAAAGACAATAGTCTAGACTAGAATACTAGATCTAGTTTGAGAAATAGTATAGAGGATTCTAGTTTGTTGATCATATAGTATTAATGTCGTGTATTAGAAATTGTATATTTTATAGACATTAGACGGTGTACGAAATGTTCCTGGACGTCTTTTTGTTTATTGAATTCTTTACTTTAGTGAATATATGCGAGAGATTCCACTGACGTGTGTTCAAGATATTGGTGACTAGACCAAATTTATGTATTTTGAACAAGTCTAAAGGCCAAACCAAAATGTGCCCTATGAGTTGTTGTTTTCTTTCCCAAAGATATATTAAAACTATTGCTACATTTAGACATTTTGAGTTTTTAGTCTGTGTAACTCGAAACATCGAAACAACAGTATAGAGTGCAAACCACACCATGTGCCAATAATACCTTAACCCGGAAAGGGGTCGGAAGAAAAATGATTTTAGAATTCAAGGCCCTAAAGTAGGTGGGGGGGGGAGGGAGGGGCTTTATAAATTCGCCAGTTTCAATTCAACTTAGGCCCAACAGATACTAGAATTTAAAGCCCATAGTAGGGTAGGGAAGTGAAGAAAATAGAAAGAAACAAACGGGAGGGGGGGGGCCGGTTCCAACCAGAATAAAATATTTAGAGAAATGGTGCGCTGCGCAAGAGGCAATAAAAAAAAAAAGCGGACGTTTTATTGAAAGTGAAAGAAGAATTTTTTTTTAATGGGGGGGGGGGGGAAATAATGAAAATAAGCAATATATAACCTTATATCAAATGAATAATAAAATACCCAGAAAGAAACATAGACAAAGCCGCGATGGTACATGTCTTCTTCCGTATGCTAGGACGAGTCTATACTTCCTTTTAGAAACTTTCATATGGAACGAGTTTCCTGAATCAGCCAAGCCAGAAATTAACACGATTAGGTTACGTCGTTTTGAAAGAACGTCTGTAATTTATAAAAATATCTTTAAGGAATTTCATTAAATAGCCATTTTTCTTCTAGCTTTGCCATTTAATTTTTGTTTTAAATTATCATTTATATCAATAAAAAAGGAATCAACCAAAAATGTATTTCAGCAAAACAAATTTTAAGTCCTGAACAAAATTCAAATGTATTTACAAGGCAAATTGTATAGTCCTATTTTTAATTGCAGAAATATTTGCTGACACCATTTAACTACAGAACCTATACTTTTTTTCATTCTTTATTACTGGAATGTTGCCTTTCAGTGGCGTAGCTAAGGTGGGGGAGGAGGGGGAGAATTTGAAAATCCCCCCGAGCCCCCACTTGAGGGAGGCCCCCAAATGAGTGTTTTTTACATTAAAAATTAAATTTTACGCAAAATGCAGGGGCCCCCAAAGAGGTCAAGCCTCCCGGGACCCAAACGATAAAAAACCTTCTGGCTACGCCCCTGTTTTCTTTGCTTCCTTTTAGAAACTAATCTGTCTATTGTGCCGAAAACTTTCCTCTCAAATGTGCTGCGTCATTACCAGGTCGTTATCACTTTCGATGATGATAATGTCTGTGCGGCACATTAAATAGAAATATGATGAATATTTTATTAGGATATTTCTACAATTTTGAAATCGATGTTCCGCGCTGTGTTTAGATCTAGTTGTTAGCTAGACGCAAGCCAATCATCACTCATATTTCGGGTCACATGACCTCGCGATTCTCTGATTTATTTCAGTGGGACTGTGATCCTCACGTCGGTTTTCGAAGTAGTTGTAAAACTAGACTCCATAAAGAATTATAACTTCATAAAGAGCGCCGAATCATACAATGTTGTACGAATATCGAGAGAACTAACCTATACAGAGTTCCCAAGTTCAAAACTACATCCTATACTACCAAGAAATTTATGACTGGCTTGGGGAAAGGGGGGGTGGAACCAGGCTGTATGAATGTTGCCTTTTCCATTCGAATGACGATGAAACCTTGAAATGACCAAAGATCAATTAGAAGAAGGGGAAACTTACTCTTGTCTTATCTTCTTTTCCATTTCCTTTCCATATTTTTTTTTTACTCTCCATTCGAAAAACCCCAAAATTAAAGGAAAAAAAAACAACAACATGCATTTCATTATTATTGTTTTTCTTTTTTCACTTTTCACTGAATTTCTGGTCCTATACGTTAAGGAGAAAAAATAAGTAGGGGGGGGGGTAGAATGTTGAAACATGCCAATGAAAAAAATATAATGATATTAATGTAACAGCTTTCTCTCTCTCTCCCTCTCTTCCTCTCTCTCTCCCCTCGCTCTTTCTCCCTCTCTTCCTCTCTCTCTCCCCTCGCTCTCTCTCCCCTCGCTCTCTCTCCCTCTCTTCCTCTCTCTCTCTCTCTCTCTCTCACACACACACACACACATAATAACAGTGATATTACAGGAAAATTAAAAAAGTTCTAAGAGACCAAAGACAGCCAACAACATTTTTAGTTCAAAAGTTTTAGTTAGTGCAGTATGTTTTATTCCAGAGTTCTATAACAAATTGTTTCGCTTTTTAACTATGAAAGGCATATTCTAAAACTCAATGTTATCGATTGATGCAGAAAGTTTGAAAATTCGTTGCATCAATCCAACCCAAGACCAAAGGTTTGAATGCCAAGCGCTTAACCACTCGGGTAGACGTTCTGAAATACCCTCCGCTCCGTTCAAATTCTACGAAATTCCATCTTTCAATGCAATCTAGTTTGCTAAGTTTATAAAATTATCATAAAAGCTGTCCAACCATAGCTTCCCTAATAAATCAATATACTGACAGTAAAACATCCCATTCATCTTTAAAAAAATATATAATTGGCTACTCTGTAATTATTTGGAAGCGTGGTGGTTGAGCTGTAAAGCACTTGGCTTTCTAACCGGGGGTTCCGCGTTCAAGTCCTGGTGAAGACTGTAATTTTTAATTTCGGGATCTTTGGGCGCTTCTGAATCCACCCAGCTCAAATGGGTGCCTGACACTAGTTGGGGAAAAGTAAAGGCGGTTGGTCGTTGTGCTGGCCACATGACACCCTTGTTAACCGTAGGCCACAGAAACAGATGACCTTCACATCATCTGTCCTATAGACCACAAGATCTGAAAGGGGAACTTTACTTTTTTTTACTGTCATTATTTGAAGCTAAGCGATTTTCAAATAGAGTACGCAGTTTCGTGACCTTAGGATTCGACTCCACGACCTCCACACACTACACATTTTAACGTGGACCGTAAAATTAATCTTGTCAACCGTGACTAAAAAAAACTTTTAAAAGCAATAAGAACCGTTTGAAATCACTTGAAGTAGACCTGGGTAGAGCTTAGAGTCTTGACAGTTCTGTGTTCTCTTCTTCTGAACTTCACAGGAATCAAATCTCCATAATTTACTTCTCAAGGGAAACTACTCTTTCCCGTCTAACAAAAATTGTTCCCCAAAAGAAAACGGAGACACGACATGAATCTTAATGTTAATAATTAGAAGAGAGAATGAACAAGCAATTGTCATGAAATGAAAGGATATTTTTTTACAATAAATTTTGGTTGGGGTTAAGGTTAGGGTTAGGATAGCTCAGTGGCAAACTTATCGACCTTCTATCGTAAACCCCTTGAATTTGAATTCAGACTCTTAAAAACTTTTTGAAAAAATTGATTTTGAAAAGTCTGCATTTAGATGTATTTAACATAAAGGTGAAACTCAAACATTATTCCTCCAGCTCATACCGAAATAACCTTCATGACATAATCGTCAATATCGGGAAAACGGCAATTTTTAATATTTACAAACAGAAAACATTGTCATCTCATCCCATGTCTCTTGACTTTCATCAGTTTAACAATTTTTTTAATTTTAAAAATGCATTTGTTTTGCCACAATGCACAAGTGCAGTCAAAATTACACATAATGACAGCATGCAGATAATTTTTAAAAATGCTTTTTTAAAAAGACAATACCTTCTTTATACAACTTATAGAGCTATTGCTTTTCTCGTAATAACTAATGAATATTAGATTAAAAAACCAGAGGAACATTATTTGTACCCCGCCCCATTCCCCAAGAAAAAGGATCCTGGTTAAGTGAATTTATAAATCTACAACATTTTATAATATTCCAATGCCAGGCCTTTAGATTTAGACTTAGAAGACAATGCGCAAAATTTTTCTGAACATTAATTTATTAAGCTCTTTAATCAAAAATATCTTACATTCGGAAATTCCGAAACGCGATATTCCTTTCAAGAACGCGTTAGTCCTTTCAAAACCAATGCTGGATCGAGATCTAATCCTAGTTGTTCTCTAGCCAAATTTATATTTATTTCTTTTTTTACTTTGAAAAATAATAGCGGTTGATTTAGAGTTTTTCCATGTGGCCAACGAACTAGTAATTCTTTTCTCAGCGATATACATCAAGTGTTAAACTTTTAGGAAAATCGTTGAAGCCGTTTTTGAGATCCGCGTCCAGGTTCCAGGTTCTTCTATGAAGTTGTGATCTGAATAGAGGTACAGTAAAAAAGCAGTTTAAAAAAAAAGCAAAATTACCTTTATGAATATACTAATATTTTTTTATTATTTTTTTTTAGTAATTTTACAGATCTAACAGTGCAGCTATTTTTTCATCACTGGGCCTGGAAAAATATTAATCTTTATTAATCTTTTTCTGTAAAATTCAAATGTTCACACACCATCAGACATCGCCTATTTCCTGAATACAAATGGACATATTCTGTCTTCATAGTACATCCAATTGCAACGGTCTCGTGCTACTGGATAGTCGGTATTACTACTTGTAATCTTTTAACATAAATAAAGCATCTTTAAATGGTAGTTTGCTGATATTTGATTATCTATAGTTGAAAAAAAACAAAAAAAAAAAACAATACATTTTAGAGATACTTTTAAATTTGCCACTAGATTGTTAATAAAAAAATAGCTTTTTTTTTCATTACTAATTTATACAGTGTTAATTTACTAATTTTTCCTAAAACCATGTAATTTGGTGTTTTTGAATTTAACTTAATTATTTTGAAAAAAAAAGTTTATCGTATATGCTAAAGAATTTTACATTTTTACATTATCAAGTTTTGTTGTTGTTTTTTTTTATTCATGTCTTGTCTATGCCAATGAATATTCGTGCAAATTTCCATTTGATCCGAGAGTGAAAGTGGGAGAAATAACGTGTACAAACTTTTTACCAGACAGACAGACAGAGTGAGTTGATAAAAGCTATAATATAAGCTTTGCACAAAGAGCTGGTTTCTCAACCACCAAAGCAGGTGCCACCGTTAACTGCGTTTTTTTGTGAAAGGAAATGTCTTTCCAGACTAAGGCTCTACATTCACAAGAAGCAGGCTAAAATATTTGTCACAAAAAAAAAAGATTTTTTTTTTTAAATTTTATTTTCACCTACGCTCTACATTAAATACGTTATTGGTAAAACGTAACATAGTCAATTTTTAGCATCTCCAAGTTATTTGTAGCAGTGGCGGCCTGTGGTGTTGGCGAGAGGGGCAAACGCCCCCAGTCCCCGCACCTTAGCGGAGGCCCCGTGAAAAAGATCATCTTTTCTCAACGTCAATCCATCGTACAAATATTCCTAGCGATCATATGACACTCGCCCAGGGCCACGCACACTGCTAAGGCCGTCTCTGCTTGTAGTTTGAGAACAAAAAGTCCAGCCAGAGTTAAAAAGTCGCCAATGTTAAGTGCATTGTACTGGCAATATTACAACATCGTCAACTTTAGAACACAAAAACGGTTGACTTCTACTTGACTCGCCTTGAGGGATGACTTCTGGTACTTGGAAGTTTAGGTGACGACCGTATTTGTATCTAATGATTTTGTTTCCTTTGCTCTTTCCAGATGAAGTCCAGTCTAGTTGTCCTGTGTCTCACTATTATCATCGCTCTCTGGTCACTGTCAGATTGTCGAGTAGACTCCAAGGACATGATACAACAGCCACTGCTATTCGGTCGTAGAGGTGTCAATCCAAATCTCAACAGTTTATTTTTCGGCAAAAGGTAATAGGAAAAAAATGTCTTTTAGACTTAGTTCGACTAACTAGATTTGACCCTGTGTATCGTTGACAGGAACATAATGTAGTAGACATATTGTAATAGACATTTTGTAATAGACATTCTACTATTGGCTAGAGGCTAGAGTGTAACACACCGGTATTTAAACTTGTAACATTGGCTTCCATTAGTCCTGAAACGGCCACGGCTAAGTGAGAGCCTGGGCATTGGCTATGAACAGTGGTTCACTCCTCTTCCCGCCTCTGATGTGTCTAAAGACATGACGTTAGCTGATACAGTTTGGGGGGGGGGGTGTAATTGCTGCTAGTCAACGAATGTATTTTGTAAGTGGGGGGAAGGTGGCTGAGTGGGTAAGCGCTTGGCTTCCAAACCTGGGGCCCTGCTATTTAACCGTTGGCCAAAGAAACAGATGACCTTAACATCATCTGACACGTAGATCGCAAAGGTCTGAAAGGGGAACTTTACTCTTTTTTTCTTTTTACGCCACGTGAGTGAAGATCTCAGTCGCTCATTTGATTTCATAGGGTGTCGTCCAAAAACTAATATCGCAGCGACAAGTATCGAAACAAATTCAAATTTTCGTAAACCATTCAGAGTTCCACAATAAACTTAAATGATTTTTTAAAAGGTGTTTTAAAAAAGGCACGATCGCCTATAAATAATAATAATAATAATAGCATTTATATGGCGCTACTTTTATGCTTATAGCAATTGTAAATATTCGTTTGTTGTGAATGTCACTGTCTATTTTGTGTCTGTTTAAATTTCTTAATGTTTTCTTGCGTAAAGGGTTCATGTTTTCTCCTGATGTTTATACCTGATTTCTCTTATCAGCCGTTGTCAGACATTGGTTCAAAATAATGCTAAGCTTAAAAATTTTAAAAAATCGCATGTGAATATATGAATGAATTTGTTTTAGATGAAGTCCATTAATTATAGTTGCTTTGAAAAATTGATCTCACACATGCCATGGGTCTTGTCATAATAGTCATAGATCCATCAAATCTAGTTATAATCTGTAATCTATATAAGCATAAATATTCAAGTTGAATTCGAATTGTAACTATAGGATCAGTATAGATTTACTTCTAAAATATATATCTAGGTTATAAAAATAGTAGAAATAGAATCTAAGATAATCAGAATTTACTCTAGACTGTAACTTTAGGCAGTCTAGATCTAGCGTCTGGATTTTAGACTAGATTTAAGTCTAGTATACTATATATATATAAATATACTATATATAGGCTGCCTTTGTGGACCTCACCAAGGCTTTCAACACGGTCAATGATTTATGGAGGATTTTGGCTCGGATACCCAACTACACTCCTATCCATTCTCAAGCAGTTTCATGTGGGACGAAAAAAGGCCAGATTAGACACAATGGTGACCTGTTGATCATTTCCCAATAGAAAATGGCGTGAAGCAGGGCTGTGTTATTGCTCCTACTCTATTCGCTATTTTCTTTGGCGTAATGCTGGGTCAAATGAGGGAGCGATTGTACGATGACATCGACATCAGGTTTCTTTCGGACGGCAATTTGTTCAATCTTCGACGTCTACTATCCCATACAAAAAACAAAGAAATGGTCGTAACAGAGCTTCTTTATGCCGATGATTGCGCCCTGCTAGCATCCAATGAACATGATCTCTAGATCGCGGTCAACAATTCACATACGCTGCTGCCTCTTTGTTTTTTATCTATAAACCTTGGGAAAACAGATTTCATGTTCCAGAAGTGACCCAAAAAAAACTTCTCAGCCCCAAAGATCAAATTGACGTGCCCTAAACGTGGTAGACCACTTCACACATCTAGGAAACATAGTATCGAATGACACCTCGCTCTCAAGGAAGTTGATAACCGTCTGGCCATGGCCAGTCGTACTTTTGGACGCCTCCAGAATTGAGTTGGCGGAATAGATTGCTCCGCCTGCCTACAAAAAAAAGTGTCTACCAAGCGATGGTTCTCTCAACCCTTCTATACGGATCTGAGACATGGGTATTATACAGAAAACAACTAAGACTACTTGAACGCTTTCACCAAAGATGCTTGAGCTCCATCATGGACATACGGTGGCAAGACAGCACTATATACAGAGATGTCATTGCGAACGCCGATATGGACAGTTTAGACTAGTATAGAGGGACTTTTTATGTCCGACAGTTACGCTGGACAGGGCACGTATCCCTTATGGAGGACGAACGTATGCCAAAAGCAGTATTTTTTTGGTGAGCTAAAAGGTGGTCGACGTAACAGTGGTGCATCACAGAAACGCTTTAAAGACCAATTTAGGCGCTTATTTGCCATAGCAGACATAGAAGAGAGCACCTGGTTGCATGCGGTCTCAGAACGAGACAGACAGTTGGAGGTCACTCCCCAAACCGCGGGATGCACATTTGAGACCAAAAGGAAATCTGATGCCGAGGACAGACGCAGACGGCGAAAAGAAAATCTTAATCGACCACCGGCGTACAATGGTTATGCTTTCCCTGGTTGTGGGAAAATATGGAGGTCTTAGCTGGGGCTGCGTATCCACGGGAAATATTGCATTCCTCATTAATCTTCGGACTCGATGACAAGCCTTATTATTATTATAATGTTATATTAGGTCTTGGCTTTGAAAAGTAGATCTGTAAGTAGAAGTATATTCAATATTATATACATAGTAGATCTACTGAGTCTGATCTTGACTAGCTGTATAATTTTTCTACATCTAGATAGAGACTAGGCCTATATAGAATAATCTAGAAAGTAGATGTAGGCCTATCCTAATTAATATACTTTATTCAGGTAGAGCTAGATCTAGACTAGTGACAATCTAGTCTCAAGATAGAATCTAGATTTCTAAATTAGATTTGATCTGAAATGTAGATATAGATTTATAGAGTCCATTTAATGACAATCTCATTGATTATGATTGATTCCGAAGATTAATGATGAGTGCAGTGTTTACTATTTTTTAATGTTTCACGGATCACATGTGCCCATGTGGTGATATGACTACGCCTACGGTATACGCAGAACAGTGAACGACGTAAACTGTAGCCTATACGCAGAACCTATTGCGACTTGATGGCTTTTGTAAGTTTGTCTTCTGTGGTGTACGAGATGCCCAAAAAATATGTTGATTCTAAAATTCTAGAACAATAGATCTATTCCAATTCGTTTATTAACATAAATCTATTTATCTCATTTATAATATGTAGCTCTAGATCTACTATATTACCAACGTATTCATACAGATTTTAATATATAGATTTCATTATATTAGTAAAGAGATGTAATTTAGATCTATTCGGTGTTAATGAGTAGCGTTACACAAAAAACTAGCCAGGGTTTTTCTAAAATCTGATACTTGGTCTGTAATAGTAAAACAGCACCTACCTAAATAAATCGTAAATAGAGAGCAAATATCTATATTTTTTGTAGTATATATAGGTCTGTGGTCTCATATTATATAGCTTTCGTAAATTCTTCTATAGAGAAATGACTTTTGTAATTTCTTTTACTGAAAATTTGGGCTATTCGCGTCTGACACATATATAATTTTTGTTGACCCGTCAAAATAGCGCCGACAAAATAGCGCGAAATTTCCCGACAAAATAGCGCAAGACAAAATAGCGCGGACTTATATATGATGTGTATAAAAGTACCGAATTATTAGTAATTTAATGTCCTGGGCATCATTTTTGTTGATGTCCCTATCTTTTTCAATATTAATAGATCTGAAATTATGCCATATTTGCAGAGAACGAGAGTATTTTAAATATTACATCATTCCGATTTTTCACCTTTGATAAAAATGCATAACTTGCTAAAAATAGGATTTTGAAATGTGGTGACCGACAAAAAAGGATAGGAAAATACGAAAGTGTGTTCTACTATAATAAAAAATATGCGGCATCTTTCTTTGATCAAAGCAGGGCGTCTTTTGCCGCAACATTGATAAACTTAGGTGTGTCAGGATTAGTTTCTTATCTCGCCAAACGTTTGTTTAATCTCAGGCAGTGACCGACCAATTTAATCACTGATTTTGCTATTTCCTGTCCGTCTTTGTCTAACACCATCAAATAGAACAAGATTCTGAGGTACAATGCTGGAGAACGAAGTAAAGCTGCAAGCAAGACAAAGTACCTCCAACTTTACAGACGACTTGAAGCTATATTGCCAACGTACGGAAACAAGCCAGTGATGGAATTTCAACGTGACATTTCCTACAATTTAACTTTGTGCAAGTGTGTGTGTGTGTGTGTTTGTGTGTGTGTGTGTGTGTAAATTTGACAAGTATCTTTGCGTGTTTTCGAAATACACTTTAATAATGTAAATAAATGCTTTATTTTGAAATTATTCATTTTAACTTATTATGATTTTTGCTTATTTATGTTTTAAGGTACCTAAGGTGTTTCCTGCAAAATGACTGAAAAATAATGATAACATTAAAACAAAAAAAAATGGCTCTATTCATAATTTACGATATCTAAAGTACTTCTTTCAAAATGACTAAAATATTTTTTTTCTGCGCTATTTTGTTCGCGCTATTTTGTCGGCGCTATTTTGTTCGCGCTATTTTGTCGGCGCTATTTTGTCCACGCTATTTTGACGGGGTACCATAATTTGTATGTGCAGCAACAAAGCCCATTAGCGTACTAAGTGAGCCAAGTCAATATTGTCTTCAATCATCCCATGCATCCTTGCTAGATATTGCAGTTACCGATGGCAGATATAACAAATAATTCTAAGTTTCTCGAGATGAAATGCGCCATAAATAGAATTTAAACTCTAGTAAATAGTTGCAAAAAATATTATACTATAGTAACTATACTACATGTGGGTTTTATTCATAGTAACCTTCACAGCTTTTAATAATACATTTTAATAATACAATGTTGGCGAGTGGTTCAAAAGTGACAACCGACTGTAATGATAAATTATCCGACGCCGCGGCATTTTACCGTATCTCTAGGGCAGTCTAGGGTGTTTCGCTCGATTGCCGTCGTCTGGTGGGCCACTTTTACCATCCCATTCGACACTCTGCGTTATCAAGGCCTGGTCAAAGTCTTAATTAGTAGCTTGACCAGCTAGGCTACAGACTATCGTGGCATTTACCTTCTTCCTAACATTTTAACGGCACGTGACTCTCTCCTTCTTAGTGGGGTCTTGGTCTTGGTGGTGTTTTTTTAATCGCTCCCTCTCTCTCTCTCCCCCCTCTCTCTCTCTCCTTCTCTCTCTCTCTCTCTCTCTCTCTCATATAACAACTGGCTGATCCTAACTGAGCTCCCGCTGTTTAAAATTTTATAAATGTTTTAATATTCTAAAAAATTATGGTGTTATAGACAGAACCAGACTTAGGGGCCCCTCTACATCCGATATTTTGATCCTAATTGATCAGAGAAAAATATCTACAACTCAATAACAACTTTGAAAGAGATCAATAGATTTTTTTATTGCATCAGCGGTCAGTTATTCTTGTGACAAGAAAGTTGTTCAGTATAACCAATATTGAACGTAAGGTAACTGTTATTGAGTGCCTAACTTCTTATGAATTATGGCCAGAAGGGGTTCAATGCGACCGGGCCCACCACCAACATGAGCCCAAGGGGTTCAATGCGACCGGGCCCACCATGGGCCCAAGGGGTTCTGGTAAGGGGAGAAAATATGTTGGCTGTAAGAATTTAAATGTTTGTATGTCCCACGTAACGGTGTATAGGCAGTTTATAATGTTTTATGTAATCTACTTAAGGAATGTAACTCTTATATTGTCAGTAAAGCGTTTCATTTAAAGTCTAACGTGTTAAATATTTTCATAACAATAATAATAATAATAACAACAATAATGTCACATTTTTAGAAAATTTAAATGTAATCTCTTAGATAAATTATGTTTGTTTTTGTGTTTTAAATTGTTATTGCATTTTTTAATATTAAGGTATATTTTTACCGGCTGAAATACGTGAATTTATATTTTAAATAGACAGTAAAAATGTAATCTCTAATATTTCAATCAATAATAGCAAATTGTCAAAAAAAAATCTATAATTGAAAATATGTGCTATCAAGCATATAAATTACACGCTGACATGCTTTTGTAAATTTATATATATATATATGTGTGTGTGTGTGGACTCAAAGACAAACCTTATATGTGGATTACTCATTTATTGATTGTTTCTTAATAAATGTTCCAGCAACTGTTGTCAATTGGTTTACTTTTCGACCTGCTTCTTGAAGATCTTTCCTTAAATTATATTGAAACAATTTTGAGTCTTATGATTAGTTCTGTAATAATGTTTCTTTTCATTCAAATAAAACTAGAGTAAGGTCTCAGTGTTGGTTAGTTAGTGTTACAGTATTCTGACAGAGATGTTCCTTTTAGAAGCAGTCATTGTTTCAACGTTAATTCTTTCGCACCTGTCAATAGTGTTGAGTAAAATGAATTAAGAAATGAAATAAAAATGTTTACACAAAAAAATATTTAGGAAGACTATGCAGAATGAACACTTATGTAGGAACTAGGATTACAAATGTGCGTTACACCAACATTACCAATTTATTGGCAATGAAAACTTCCATCTAAGTATTATAGAAATGTGTCATTGGAAACTTGAGCCCCAGATTAAAATTCACTTTCTAGTGAGTAGATAAACAACGATCTTAATAAAAGTTCTTCCAAAATGTTTGTTTCCTATAAAGTTGATGTAAAACATTCAGTTGATTCTGTCAGGACAATTGCGATGTGGGGAGTCTTCAGGACTTTTGTTGTATTGAGCTTGTTAGGACCATATCTACTTGTTCCTCTACTTGTGACGAACACTATACATTTAGAATGTTTGAAGATTCAGCCCCATGGGACTCGGGATCCTAGAGCAAGTGACAAGATGGACGAAATATATTTCGTGTTCAAATGAACCAAAGGTTTGAGGAGGAGCTCTTCATTCTTTACCCTAATAAGGAAGCTGTGTACTTTATGAATTGTCTGTCTTATGTGTTTGCACTTTATGTATGGTCTGTCTTATGTCTTTTGCACTTTATGTATTGTCTGTCTTATGTGTCTTTTGTACTTTTAGTATTGTCTGTCTTATATGTCTTTTGTACTTTATGTATTTGTCTTATGTGTCTTTTGTACTTTATGTATTTGTATTTTGCACTTTATGTATTATCTGTCTTATGTGTCTTTTGTACTTTATGTATTTGTCTTTTGCACTTTATGTATTGTCTGTCTTATGTGTCCTTTGTACTTTATGTATTGTCTGTCTTATGTGTCTTTTGTACTTTATGTATTGTCTGTCTTATGTGTCTTTTGTACTTTATGTATTGCCTGTCTTATATGTCTTTTGTACTTTATATATTTGTCTTTTGCACTTTATGTATTGTCTGTCTTATGTGTCTTTTGTACTTTATGTATTTGTCTTATGTGTCTTTTGTACTTTATGTATTTGTCTTATGTGTCTTTTGTACTTTATGTATTTGTCTTTTGCACTTTATGTATTGTCTGTCTTATGTGTCTTTTGTACTTTATGTATTGTCTGTCTTATGTGTCTTTTGTACTTAATGTATTTGTCTTTTGCACTTTATGTATTGTCTGTCTTATATGTCTTTTGTACTTTATGTATTTGTCTTATGTGTCTTTTGTACTTAATGTATTTGTCTTTTGCACTTTATGTATTGTCTATCTTATGTGTCTTTTGTACTTTATGTATTGTCTGTCTTATGTTTTTTTTTGTACTTTATATATTGTCTGTCTTATGTGTCTTTTGTAGTTTATGTATTGTCTCTCTTATGTGTCTTTTGTACTTTATGTATTGTCTGTCTTATCTGTCTTTTGTACTTTATGTATTGTCTGTCTTATGTGTCTTTTGTACTTTATGTATTGTCTGTCTAATGTGTCTTTTGTACTTTATGTATTTGTCTTATGCGTCTTTTACACTTTATGTATTGTCTGTCTTATGTGTCTTTTGTACTTTATGTATTTTCTGTCTTTTGTAATGTATGTATTGTCTGTCTTATGAGTCTCTTGTAATTTATACTTGATCAACTATATCCGTTGAACATTTATTTATGTTTTAAATAAAAATTCATAAAATTTACTGTAGCAGTGAAGCAATATCTAGAATCGTATGTTGTGTGGAAGCATATAAGGGATCGAAAACTGGTTCCCGCCGGGTTACTCCGGTGACCTGCATTACGTATATGGTGTAACCCAACTTACCAATGGTCAAATCTAGCGGTCCACGCCTGTGTGCTGAGAGAAATTCGAAACAGATCTTTTCGAAGGTACAACCTATCAGGCTAAACAATCGAGTCGAAGGCAGGAACCTAACATGCAACGGTCTGTCTGCGCAGCATTGCATTACTCATAGTTAACAAATTGGTGTTCATGTCAATTAAAAACAAAAGAAAAAAAAAGATACTTGTTTTTTAAAACAACTAAGCTTATCTAAGAGAAAGAACCTCTTATTACTATGATTATCTAAAGATAACAGGTTTTAACTTCCTTTTTTTGTCATATAAAAGAAAGTTAATTACTACCAAATGATTAACTAATTAATTTTTTTTTATTAATTCGTGTGTTCTCGTCGACTTTGAATAAATTTGCAAAATTTCAAGTGGAAAAGACGCTATTAGTTTTGTGTGGCCTGTCTGTTCGCCTGTCCGTCCGTCCAGTTTATATCTCAGAAAATAAAAAGAAAATGAAAATCGGACATCATGATATTTTAGATCATTCAAAGTTTTGATGCAACGGCTTCTTTTCCGAAAGTGAACCATCTAATTTTTTTAAATTATATATGCAAGCAGATTTTTTAAAATTACACCACTTTTCAATGAAAAACTTCAGGGGAGGTAACTTTTTAAAAAGGTCATGGACTTCTTCATTAATAACTCAAGCTTCATTCATAGATTCGCGCATTGGTACAAAAAATTTGCATCTAAGGTCACAATGGTAAGTGTCAATGGTTCATTATAAAATATATTTTCCATTTATTAACTAACTCATTGAATAGAATACTGATTCAAATGTTGTTTTAAAAAAGAATTTTGATACGAACTTTGTTTTAGTTATAAGTTTCAAAAATAACGAACTACTTTTATAGCGTGCAGTTTTGACATATCCTCATTATAGCGGCCTACACTTGACAGTCTAAATAAGACTAAATAGTGCCTAGATCTAGATATATTTATAATAAATGTATTAATAATTTGAACAAAATTTTAATTATTAAGGCAATAACTTATCATCTACCTAACTAAAATAGGTCAAGAAGTTTTTTTTCGTGTTGCCAATTTATCTAATTTTGTAAGAAGAATACATATTTTTTAGTTTCTGTTAATTACATGTTAATGTTATTAATTTTGAATGTATGGATAAGATTAATTATTATTATTTTAAAACAAGGTTACAAAAGGCAGTTTGTGTGGAAACACAAACTCAAAATCGCACCCCGAAGTGGTCCACCCAGGCTTCAATATTTTCAAAAAGAACATCCGAATGAAATTATATCAAAGACAAATGAGAGATAAGAATGGAGAAAGAAGGTTAACAGATCTTGTGTAGTGCCCCAACGGTCCCGCAGATCAAAGGATAGGTTAAAGTGAATGTAAAATTAGATGTGAACCTGGCCTAGCTAGTTCCACCTTGTGGTCTATAGGGCAGATGATGTAAAGTTCATCTGTTTTTGTGGCCTACGGTTAACGAAGGTGTCATGTAGCCAGCGCAAGGACCAACCGCCTTTACTTTTTCCCAACTAATGTCAGGTACCCATTAGAGCTGAGTGGACTCAGAGGCGCCCAAAGATTCCAAAGTTGAAAATCCCAGTCTTCACCAGGATTCGAACTCAGTACAACTGGTTCGGAAGCCAAGCGCTTTACCGCTCAGCCACCGCGCCTCCCCTGGACTAACTGATGTCTTAAAATTGATCTTATTGTTTTGAAAAGCCTCGATCTCTTATTCGAATCCTAAAAAAAAAAAAAAAAAAAATTCGCAATAAAAAAAAAAGTTTAGGAAAATGAAGTTTATAAGATTACTAATCGTTTTAAATTAGGTCTAACTTATAATGCATACTAATTAGCTTTTTCTCTTTAAAAATCTGCTTGCATAACTGATTTTAAAAATTAGATTTTTCGCTTTCAGAAAAAAAAAGTAACCGTTGCATCAGAACTTTGAATGGTCTAAAATATTGTGATGTCGGATTTTCAATATCTTTTCTAGTTTACGAGATCTGAGCGTGACAGACGGACAGACCGACAGACTTTTCGCACAAAACTAATAGCGTCTTTTCCCCTTTCGGGGGCCGCTAAAATATAAGTGTTCTCTAAATGAATATATGGAGATGCTGTGGCTGAGTGGTAAAGCACTTGGAACCAGAAGTCCCGTGTTCGAATCCTGGTGAAGATTCTAGGTAGACCACTTCGGGGGACGATTTGCAGTTTCTGTAACCTAGTTTATAGGGTGTTCACTGTACAACATTTTTGTCTTTTTGTCAGGTCTTCTGGGATGGAGCAACTTGTCTCAATCAGAGAGATCAAGCACGCCTGCTCGGTGTTGAACAGTTATTTCGACAACATGGAATCACTTATCGGCGAGGACGAGTCTCAAATGTAGAACTAGATCATGCAGGAACCTTCGGGTTCGAATAAACTTGTTTCAGTTGTCCACTCTCTGAGATGCTACATGTTTTTTTTTTTATTCATTTTGCCTTTTTGTTGCTAAGAGTGCATTGCTCCTGAGTACATGTTCAAAGTGGACTAAAAAGGAAGGAGGTAACTGCGAAAGGGGAAGGGGAGAGAATTAGAAAAAGGTTTGTTAATGATTCAGTGTGAATGTGTGTAAGTCTCTATTTAGTTTAACTTTTATGCAACGAGGTTCAAACCAAAAATCAAACTATTTGGATTAAGCAATGTGATAACATTTTATAACTTAAAAAAATGCAAGCCACGCACTATATACATTCCCATTCTTCTTTCCAGTTATCTTAAATAATAACTCTTTATAGATTGCTTATATACTATCATTACGAAAGAACTTTAGATTTCACAAATAACTGAAGCGACACAGTTGGTCAGGGGAGAAGACCCATCATAATATTGAGATTTCTCTAATGGTCAAATCCACGATATTTTGTTGGGGAAAAAATATAACGGGACCTTGCATAACTAAATTAATCTTGACAGAAGATTGAAGAAACAAGAGATAGCGATGAAAGGCGTTTTGATTGATCCTTGGAGAGTATACCGTATTTTCATTAGGGTTGCAAGGTCTGAAACGGTAGCTTGACTTTATAACCCGCATGCATTGCAAAATAAGTAAAAACAAAATCATACAACCCGACTCCTAATTATACCCGGGATGTGCTAAGAGTGACTTTCATGTGTACTATTTGTTTTTCCTTGAGGCTTATAATGACATATTCATAAAGCTTTCCCAATGTAGGTTTCACAGCCACACAGTGAACTATAGGAGGTATAAGGACCCACCGGTATGTTCGTAGTTTCCATTAGATTATATTTATTAATTTAAATGAATATTGTAAACCCCGCACTTTCATGTACATCTCACGGTCATCTTTCGTATGTGAATATTTGCATGTGGCCTCAGAACGAGACAGCAGGAGGTCACATTTGATACACATTTGACACCAAAAGAAAAACCGCTGCCGAGGATAGACACAGACGCGAAAAAAAAATCTTCATCGACCACCGGCGGACAATGGTTATGCTTGCCCTGGTGTGGCAAAATATGTAGGTCACAGCTGGGACTGCGTAGCCAAGGGATGTATCCCCCCGGGCCCTCACTTGAGGGGGTCCTCAAATGAGTTTTTTTTCTACATTAAAATTTAAATATTACGCAAAATGCAGAGGTCAAGCCCCCCGGGACGCCAAACGATGATAAATTCCTAGCTACGCCCCTGAATTTAAACATATTTATAGGGTCTTATCTTAAATAACAAAAACATTGTCAACGTCGTTGATACTATTTATATTGCGCAAATGGTTTCTGAAAATACTCTACTAGAGCGTCAGAAATATTATATATTTTTTTTTTACTTTGGCAATGATGTCTAGAACAAGTTCTGTTTCCTGATTGGTTGAGCTTCATCGTTTGTTGACTTTGACTTAGCGGTAAAGAGAGCAACTCCATGACAGTGCTTTCTTTCCGACTGTCGACGGATGCTCCCTTCATCGTTTGTTGACTTTGACTTAGCGGTAAAGAGAGCAACTCCATGACAGTGCTTTCTTTCCGACTGTCGACGGATGCTCCCTTCATCGTTTGTTGACTTTGACTTAGCGGTAAAGAGAGCAACTCCATGACAGTGCTTTCTTTCCGACTGTCGACGGATGCTCCCTTCATCGTTTGGGTCAGAAATTCTGTTCTCTTGTTGGAGAGTCCTCATTCTCATCTTTGTTCAGTCTTGGGACCATCTCAAATGTGCCAGGTACCAAATGAAAACACGTTTTTCAATGACATTGTAAACAAAATTGAGGAGATCACATGGCCGAAAACAAAACTAAACAGAGCTCTCTTAAAAAAAGAAACACCTTTTAGTACAATTGTGATGAACTTTTCTAGTTCACAATCTTGCTGCTAGAAATGTGAACTTTGAAACTGTCAAATAGTTTACAACGATACATTACTCATTAAAAACTATTTATTTAAAAACGCAAGCGAGTAATAGGACTTTGGTAAAAGCGTAAGATATACGTCACAAAGGTCCAAAGTTTGAGCCTCCTTACTCTCCAAGTTTTTTTCTTCTTTGTTTGACAAGTGAAAGAAACATTCAATAATTATTTCTAGTGCAGACCTGCCATCAACCAACGTTCAAAGAAATATAACCTTACAATGGGAGACTAAGAACTAATTGACGTTGCATACAAATATTAACAATACATCCTAATGTAAAATTAGACAACAAAATAGTAGACACAAATCTTTGGGAGCCCTGAATATATAAAAAGAGTTTCGTTAGGAAGATATTGCTGCAAACAGAACTATGTAAGGCCTCAATAGAAACTGGTAAAGGGACTAGACTACAATGAATCCTGTGAATCTCGATGCTGTCAGTGTCAAAGAATGATTATTATCTCTTGATGGATATTAAATCACGCCATTCAAATCTTGCACGTTTTAACTGCCTAAAACCTTAATTACAGATTCTTGGTAACTCATTCTTCTATAGAGACAAGCACATCGTGTTGAACACAGTTATCTGTCAATGTGTTAGAAATGTTACAATATTTCATGACACGCTGACGTGCCGATAGCTGCGTGCTTTCAATGTTTGCTTTGTCTATCGCACGGACAGCGTAATAAAGTGTAGCCCAAGCCGTATAAATAGTATTTCCCCCCACCAACTCTCGTGGGACTGGCAGAAGTAGAATAAGACAAAAGGTTAAAGTAAACACCAAAAGCGCGCGCTGGCTTGAAGTATGCTTCAGTTTTACTAGAATAATTTATTAGCAAGGAATTTTCAATCTTAGACTTTAGAACAAATGTCATTATTTATGATATTTATTACTTTAGTGGTAAAATGTGATAGTCTCCCTTGCTGCACTTTAAAATAAAAAAAACAAAGACGCATGTTTAAACGAAAGAAAAGATTTAATAGACATTATTAGCACGAGTAAGATAAAAATTAATTTTTGGAGATGAGTTATATTAATAATTTTAAAAGTATGATCAAAGCAATAAAAGATGTAGACCTGGATCTATATGCTAAAATTATATTTTTAAAAAAAATTTGTAATGCAAATTTGGAGGGAGGGTTGAGTTAATGATATACATTGAAGATATACTATAGAGCTTAGCGAGAAAGAGAGAAATATGCTTCCATAACATCGATAGATGCAAGCCGAGGACTAACATTGTTATTTGTTAGTAACATTTCCATATACAGGTGTAAAGGGCAATCACCGGGTGTCTGTAAAAAAAAATATAGTTTTGTTTGTAGACAAATCTATAACCTGTTCTAAAACTTTCAAAAATTACAAAGGTAGGTAACTCTCTTCATTTGTCATTAGTAAAGGGGGATAAGAGTTACACGGGAACCTTGGCGCTACACAAATCTTTGTGAAAACAAAACTAACAAAAGGGTAAAACATACTATCGCTGGACGCAGGCATAGACAAAGGGCACTTTTATTTTTGTATCCCAGACATTGTCCCAGTGGGTCTCAAACTAAAGCCCGCAATGAAGTTCACTTACATATTTTAAAACGATGTATAGGCATGTGATAATTTATCTTCAGTGTTCTATAAGTATGTGCAATGCATCACAAAAGTGTTCGTCATCTATACTCATAGAAACATCAAGTAGGATCTAAAAGAATTCTATATGAAAAGTACAGGAATTATTCTTGATAAGTTCCAAAGCTCATTGAGAAATGGGCACATTTGTAAATCAGTGCCAAATATGTTTTTCGGATACCCAGATGGTTATTTATAAATAAAATCAAGAATTATATAGAAAGTAAAATAATACATAATTAACTTAAAATCATTACTATTTATAATAAACTCAAGCACTTTTGAGGGAGGGGGGGGGGCAAGCTGGGGGGGGGGGGGGAGGTTCCAAGCTTTAGCTTGATAGCTTAATGGTAAATTCAGCACTGATGGTGTACAGAAAAAACTCGCTTTAGAAATGGAATCCTATGTCGGAATGACATGAATCACGTGTAATGACACCCGTATAATGCAACATCATTGAGTACAGAATGGTAGAATAAAGAACGTTAAAAGTCCATATATCCATATACGGTAGCGCCGTAAAATACTGTCTCATTTGTCGTCGGGGTGCTGTGACAGTTACCAAATCTCTCCGATTTTCCCAGTCAGCAGCTGTTCTTAACAAGATATCAAGAGAGAGGCCAGTCCATTCTTGTACGTTGTCCAGCCAGCTTTTCTTACTGTAAAAGTACAGAAAGTTCCCCTTTCAAACCTTGCGATCTCTAGGGCAGATGATGTTAAGGTCATCTGTTTCTTTGGCCCAACGGTTAACTCGAAGGGTGTCATGTGACCAGCACATGGGTACATAACTTAAGTCATGTACCCATAAGAGTTGGGTGGACTCAGGGGCGCCCTAAAAAATCCCGAAATACAAAATCCCAGTCTTCACCTATATTGGAACCCAGAACCCCAGGTTCGGAAGCCAAGCGTTTAACCACTAAGCCACCGCGCCCCCTTTTTTTTATTACTGTACCAATCGTTAATGATATTATAGTGATAGTTATTATTACATAACGTAATGATTTAATTCTGCAATAGCGATACGGAAAATACAATAAACATGCATAATATATGTTGCGACATTATAATTACCTTCAAACCAAACAAATCCAAGCACTACTTTTATATAGTAAAGTAATAGGTATCCTGGCTTTTATATAGTAAAGTAATAGGTATCCTGGCTTTTATATAGTAAAGTAATAGGTATCCTGGCTTTTAGAGTTTTATAACTCCTCAAGAGTTCCCAAAGAAAAAAAAATATTACAATTGTTTCAGTGCTGCATATGGAGAAATTGAAACTATTTGCAAGGTCTTTGCGCCCCTATTTTCATCAACCTTCTAGTCATGCACAGACGCCAAAAGTGATTCTAGGCGCCAACTTCCTGGCGAACACACATTTTAACACGTTAATTAAGGACAGGTCATAATTACAATCGTCTCATCGTAGAGAAAAATTAAAGTCCATGCGTAAATATAGCAAGCAGAAATAAATGTGTAGGGAGGTTAATGACTTGTATTCACTTACCAATTATAGTCATTGGAAGTGACTAAACCCGTGAAAAAGAAAATGGACTGCGGAAAATCGTTCAACTGAATGCAATTTATGCCTATAATTTACTATCTTTAGCACGATAGCCTTAATAATTTTTTTGTTAAGGTTCTATAAACAAATCTTAGTCAAACTAGACCTTTTGTTTATTTAAGTGATCCAACACACAGAAGACTTGTGTGAGTCCACTTATAGAAGACATAATTGATTTCACACATAGAAGACATAAGTGATGTCACACATTTCTATAATCCCACACATAGATTATAATCTTAAAATACAAAAACAAAATTTAATAAAATACTCTGAAAGACACAAAGATGAAGCCACATTCCTCGTCCCATATGCTTGGACAAATTTGTACAAATACTCCTTCTTCCCAAGTGTTATTAGAGCATGGAATGGGTTGCCTGAGCTAGCCAGGAAAACCAGTGACTTGGCAGAATTTAAGTCATTGGTTAATATGCATGACAAAATGCATGACGCGTAGGACGTAATCATCTTCTATTTTGAAGTAACGTCTGTATTATATAAGATAAGAAGAAGATAAGATAAGATTAAGGTGACAGCAGACATAAAACAGTCAACGAAGACAGGAAACATATTCATCGTTGAGAAGTATGGAATAAAGGACCTACAGCTGGATAGTTGCTCCAGATGTCAAAAACAAGTAGAAACTGTATATATATATATATATATATATATATATATATATATATATATATATATATATATATATATATCTGTAATGATCTATACGCTTAACAGGGATTAGATTTGCCCAAGATTGTATCAGTAAAATGTCAAAATTATTATTATATTAAATATTACTGTCAGAACGTTAAATTCTTATATGGCTGCGGTCACACTACTTGTATGTCACGTTAGGCTACAACAATATATTGTGTTGACATGTAAAGAACTCGCTGTGTAAACATTAAAGTGTAGCTGTCAGGTTGAGTGCTCTCGTCTGTTATAACAAGTTAACACTCAGAACCAAACAAACAGTAGCTTATGGTAGCCCAACTCCTGACACTATTACCTAAAAGCTTAAGTTATTAACTTTGAACGATATTTGCCTTGTCAGCAAAGCAGAATACACTCTCTATCACACATAACCAAACTCAAGGCATGCTGTTTTATTATTGCTTATTTATTAAAAATATATTATAAATAATATTCAGTTTATTAGAAATAGATTTATATTTAGAATGTTTGTAAAATGTTTCGTTTTGATGTGTGTTCAAACTTGTCATGATTTTTTTAAAGATAAGAACAATGTCTAAATATGTAGGTTATACATATTTGGCTCTATAAATAGCTAGTGAAAAGCGATAAACAGGCCAGAATCTATACCTAAGTTGGAGTCGGTGGATATAAAACTAGAGTAGGCCTACATGCTTTACAAAGCGAGCTGTTTATAAACATATTTTTTTATTCTACGTAATATCTGGCATAGAGAAAAGCAGCTCTTAGCTGATGACCACAGATAGAGAAACAGCTCTCACAAAGGCGGCCGGACAAATTTTTGAGGCCCCAAAAAACTAGCACCTGTAGAAATCGGACGCAGACGACGTAATTCAAACTTAGACCCCCAGAGGACAAATGCTATGTCTGCATCAGAAATAAATATATATATATATACAGGTCACCACTTTGTTTGCGTGGCCTTTGTTTGTGTAGCCATGTGAAACACTGCACTCATTTTTGGAATCGAAAAAAATTGATATTCATCCAATATAGTCAACTTTAAATATTTTGATTTAATTGAAATATGTACATTCTTCCAAAAACTGTTATAAGTGTGGGCAATGATTTGGTTTTTTTAAAACTAGACGATATCTTTAAAAAAAATAATTTTGTTTTCAAATACTATTACATACTGGACCAGATTAGAGTTTCAACCCTTATTTTTCAAGACACGTAAAATGATGACAACTCTGTTTCACATTTCAATCCGTGTAAAGGAATTTATTTTCTATCCGATATTTTAATTTTTCAATGAATCGTTCTATCTATAATGGATACCTAACTTAGTTGGTAAAAGTAAATTGCAGTTGGTCATTCTGAGGGCTAAGAATAGTAAAAAAAGGAAGTCGTATCAGGACTGGCTATTCTTTACTTTTAATCTCTGTGGCATTTCTACCTCTCCTATACTGAGGGAAAGCCTGCCCGGTAATTTTGCGAGTCAGGAGCTGCCAAAATGTTAACACTCGCCTCTTTTACATGCTGACTGGATCCGACTGAACGGAACACAATGACAATCTGGGGTCACGTGGATGCCTCCCCCTTACCCCGGCTTAAGTGTCTCCAGTACCGGATATTTTCTAAGGTTTAATTCCCTTAGCCTAAGGAAACATACTAGGTAACACTAGTTTTGCGTGGCAATTTAACTATAGGTAGGAGTTTGTTTTGTTGGCAGCAGGGTGAATCCACATATTTGCTGGCCATGACGGCCTCACATCCCGGGGTCAAACCTCCACCAAGATCCTTGTATATTAGCAGAAGGCTTCACAACCTAAGTTTCCACCTTGGTTGCCAGCGATGGCAACAACTATAATGCTGCCACACTAGACACTTTAGACATCCACTTGACAATTAATAATGTATACAAATTTCGTTGGTGTAGCATTAGTGGGTTTCCGACTATTATAATTACATCTCTAAAAGAACAACAAAAAAAAAAAAAAACGTAATCATTAAGACACTAAGAAAAAAAATCTCTGGAAAAAAAAAAGAGTTTCAGTTTATGTTTAATTAACTGACTGAGCTAAAGTAAATACATTGCTTTACCCTTGCACATTTCCATTGGTAAGCTTATTTCGGTAATGGCAGGTGTTCTGAAAAAACAGCAATATTAACAATAACGTTGTTTTGTTTTTCGCCTTGTGTAAAGGAAGAATATACAAAAAACGTAATAAAAACAAGAAAGTTGAAACGAGCACTTATCAATCCAGCCACATGTTTTGAGAGTGTAAGTCTTGAACAATACAGACCAAAACTGATAAACCTGAATTATATTAGTAAACACATATAAACATTATGGTGTTGAAAAAATAGCATTTGTGTCTTATGCACTTCTCAAGTTTCGCTTCGAATCGATTTTTAAGAACCACGAAAGGAAAAAAACAACAATATTCCAAATTTTTAAAAAGCACATTGACTGCTCTAGCAATCCAGGCATGGGATTTACATTATTGGGGGCCATGTGCCACTTGGTCATGGGGACTCAATTATTATGAATTGAGAGAGCCCCTCTAAGGATCCAGTCATTAAATCTGGAGTATCTGGAGGCCCTTTCAGCTTGAGTTCCGTTTTTACAACCGTAATTCAAGGCCTTCTTCCATATTTTCTAAGCAGGTCTTTACTTCTAATAAATAATTTTTTTTACAGATATTTCTGTCTTGTTCAGACTCATCGCACATGTGTACTACGCTATTAATTTATATTATGGATAAAATATCCGCAATGATGAACTCTGACAGATGCCTAGTTGCAGAATGTGAGACCCTCTCTAGGGCAGACTTGGAACACAGTATACACGTTGTTAATGGGAGCACTATCACGTGGCATATCCACTAGTGTGTGAGGGAGGGGGGGGCGGTTAGAGACACAATTAGGGCATGTGGTTCCCATGCCATAAGAGGTCGGTCTAGATTTTTAGTTTCTCAAAATAAATGTAGGAGCAGGTTATAATTTACAATAGAAGGCAGGGCGTTATAACTACAAGTCACTACAAGCGAGACGAAGATCTAGAAGGGGGGGGGGGATGGAGTACTAGATTCTCTCCACGCTGGTATCGACTGGGCCAATTCTTCTTGGGTCAAAATAGACTAACATAAGAAACAAGTGAAGCCTCTATTAAATAGACTAACATAAGAAACAAGTGAAGCCTCTATTAAATAGACTAACATAAGAAACAAGTGAAGCCTCTATTAAATAGACTAACATAAGAAACAAGTGAAGCCTCTATTAAATAGACTAACATAAGAAACAAGTGAAGCCTCTATTAAATAGACTAACATAAGAAACAAGTGAAGCCTTTATTAAATAGACTAACAGAAGAAACAAGTGACTCCTCTATTAAATAGAATAACATAAGAAGCAAGTGACGCCTCTATTAAATAGACTAACATAAGAAGCAAGTGACGCCTCTATTAAATTGCGAGTCTTTGTTCAAGGAACAGGCTGGGCAATAGAATGGTAACATGTGTGTGTGTTTGTGTTAGAAAAACAAAAGGGGTGGGGAACAAAATACCTTCTCGTGAGTGGGCTAAGAAAAGACAAAAGGAACCCCTCTTTTACTGCCTGAAAGATAAGGAGGGGACAGTCCAGGGGTCCGTCAGAGTAGAGAAGGAGTAGGGGAGAGGTTGATATAAGCTTTATTTATTCTTTGGTGAGGATAAAAATACATAATTGGTGTGTAAAAGTAAAGCAAAGCACCCTTTCAAATCTTGTGGTCTATAGCGCAGATGATGTTAATGTCATCTGTTTCTGTTTCCAATAGTCCAAAACATAGTCTTGACCTATATTCATATCGAACTGACGTTTTTTGGTGAGAAAATACATGCATGAAAATGAAATATACATATTTTTTTTTATTTTTACCCCTTTCAAAGTCTATCTAGCTCAACGATAAGAGGGAAACTAAAACAATTCAACTTTACCAAAAGACCATGTGGGAATATTTAACTCTACACCAAGTCAACATCATGTGAGTGGCCTTCTTAGTAAATTAGCTCTAATATCCTTGGTTTCTGGTTTCATTACAAATTATTACTCTAGTTATACTTTACTTAATAAATAAGACAGAATAGATTTTTATTAGCGATCTCCAAGCTATAACTTGTGCAGAGGACAAAAAATGTCCGCTTGACCTTTAGCCTGAGGAAGATGTCGGAACATCTGTATAATGTCAGCTTAGCACAGCCTCAGACATTCTGGAGTGTCTGTACACAGACTTGGTACCCACTAATAGATAGCCTAGATCAATAATTGAAGCATTAGAAGGCTAGATCTATACTTAAGATGATTGAAGCCTAGATCTATAAATCACGTGATAATATTGATAAAACTACGAAAAAAAAACCTGTCACGTGATAGCCATTGTGTATTAAAATTAGATCGTAATTTGTATAGAAGAGATAGAGAATCACGGGGCTAAATGTTGTTTGTTTACGATTGGTGAATGCGGGAAATTAAAACGATTGGAGCCTAGATCTTTAATTGAAACAATTTTAACTTAAGCTAAATATTTCGTCTCTGAATCGCTTTAGACCTGGGTTTTATTGTCTTTAAAATGTAGTCTATTTTAAATATTCGAAAGGAAAAAAATGTTGGATGTTTTTCTGATCTCTGCGTAGTGTGTTTTTCTTCAAGTAGACCTCAAGAGTTTAAGTTTTATGGCTTAACAGCTAGTCTAGGCCCAAAGGTTATCAGGTTACCACTGAACTATAAAAACTCGACTCAACAAAAAAAAAGTCTACTTCAGAAAGTGAAAGTCTATTTTTGTTTCCCTAACGAAACAAAATCTCATATTACACTAGAGCTGTGAATACAAACTACGTATCCAGATCTAGATCATTTATCTATATCTAGTTGACAGATATATTATAATATACCACATTGACTATTAGTTTATATTATACTTATTTGTGTATTTTTTTTTATTGTTACAGATATTATATAATTTGTACATATTCTGCAAGGTTATGCATAAAAATAACACACTGTTTTACTATCTTATCATCACTGATATTTTAACATAAATAAAAAAAATATAATGATTGGGTATATGTTGCTATTTAAGAATGCAATGCTACAAGATAACCATTTTTATTTTGAATGTTGACTGGCGGTTAACCTTATAGACAACTGCAAGGTCAAAAAGACGTCCATGGACGTCAAATGTGTGTCCCAGAGTCCCAGATTCAGAATAGGTAACAACTAAGTCTTCAAAAAGAAACAGTTTTAGCACATAACTTGCACTAATTGTATTGGTCAATTTATATTATAAGAAAGAGCTTTTTTACTGAATAAATCTCTGTGTGAGATTTATGTCCAAATTATTTATAAATATCATTCTTAATATTTGCTAAAATTGTTATTACTTTTTTTTAAGCCTTGCTAAATACAAAACCCAAACCTTAACCCTATATATCTGAACTTTTTGCTTAACTCTTTTTAATTTACTAAACAAAGTGTCACTCACAAATACAATGATTATTGTACATTTTTGTTGTACCATTGTTAACTTGCAAAAAAAATTCAGTGAACAGAAATTTCTTAATTAGATCAATATCTTGTACAATTATTCATAAGTGGCTGCAGCTGCAGATAAATAAACAATTATTGCATATAGATCTAAATTTGGGCATACTTAGGGTGGATTACCATAAATATAACATTTAAAAGATAGATATATCATTTTTTTTTTGCATATAGATCTATAGCTGAAAGCACTCTGGACATATTTTCTGATTAAATGTCTTGATCTTATTATAAATCTTACAGTTTAATACATGTCTATCAGTGATATCATCCAGGTAAACTCTTACTTACTAAATGTAGCACTTTTGTTTTCTTTCTGTTTTAGCTTCAATAGCTGCAATATTTAATCATTCCACTTTCTAACCAAGATAATGAATTAAGGTGAAGAGATCTTGCTTTTGCTCAGTTCCTGGTGAACTCAAAGCTTCTTGTTTAATTCTGATATAGATAACTGAAGCTGCTAACAGATCTTTAAAAAAATCATTACATTTTCACCTTGTAACGTAACAAAGGGCAAGTTGATTTAGAGTACGCAAGATTCTTTGTTCACAAGGTGAACGTGGGGTTCAAGTGGCCAGCACAACGATAAACCACTTTTAAATTCTACTTTGTACTTTCAAATGAGGTGCTATAGAAACAAAAAAAAAAAGGATTTGCATTCTAGATCTAGATTCGTTGGCGTTTAATGGCAGAGTCCGACCGTGTGATAAGGGACTTAAGTCACGCTGGTTTTTTCTCTTCCCTGCCGTCCTGCAATGATTTTGTAAAGGACGAACTAATCTTATGAAAGAACGCTTGAAATCTAGATCTAATCTAGTTGAGTCAAACGGTATGCTCGCTCAAGTAATATATAAAATACAGGCACTGCAAGCTCACTAGGCACTAGATCTATAAACTGGATCTATATCATTAAAAAAAAATAGCTTTTTAAATACAATTATAAACGACACAATTTACCTGCGAACGTCTTCAACAGAATCAAGTCAAGAAAACATCCAGACTTCAAAAACAAAAGAAATTCAAGTACTTCATTGTCGCAAAGCTGTGGATTAGAAACAAAAGCATGGGCTTGTACTCCCGTTGTTCTAGATCTAGAGGATCGCTGGGCTAGGTAAGAAATGACTTACAAACACCCGGTGCTGTCCCCTTTTAAATTCTTCACTCTTACTTTTTTTTTTTTTCATGTGGGTAATTTCCCCTGGACCCCACCCCACCCCTAATTCCCCGACACCTTCCACCCCCCCCCCCCCCCCCGTTCCAAACGTTCTGTGCAAGTTTAAGAACAAAGCTTGAAAACAATGAAGGGGGTGTGCGCTTAGACAAGGGGCATAAGCCAAACACGACCGTGAACGTATCCAAGCGATTTGATACAGTGTCCCAACGGGGCGTGAGAAGGCAATTAATACGCCTGGAGTTGTTTTTTTTTCTTGGGCGACTCTAGCTCCGTGACTGCGCATGTAGTGCACGCTGACCGTACTAATTATAACCATGATACCAGGCATAAATCGCATAAAATGGCGCAAGGGCCTCCCCCAACCCCTATCTATATCTCTATAGAGAGGAAGGAAAAAAAAGGGGGTGGGCGAGTTTCGAAGATATGGCCTATGTGGAGTCATGGCATGTTTGGAATGGTTGGGGGGGAGGGGAGGAGGAGAAGCATGCTGAAAAGAAATGAGTGAACAAATGAGAGACCGACAGGTAAGTATAATACAATTATGGAATTATGGTGTTTTGATTTTTATTAGGCCCTAAATCACTTAACAAAGTCAGCATACGCTTGATTGAGAATTGGAATCTTCCACCAAGATTCGCACATTTAAAATCGATGTTTCATACTTAATCCTTCCCTCTGTTTACATTTCAGGTTTCAAGATCCCGTTTACTCTCTTTAAACAATCAAATAACCGACAGAAAGAGGTTTTTTTTTAAAATAATTCGATATGGAGAAATGTAAAGGCGATGTAATGGAGCCTAAAGAAACAGTACGTAAGGCAATGAAAAGATGAACATTGAATGAGATTTTGAGATCTATTGACAAAATGAACACTATCAAGGAGGCTAGATAGAAAGACAACGGTTACCTACTAAATAATGGATCTCGTTTATCAATCGTAAACAAACAACATTTAGCCACGTGATAATATTGATAAAACAACGAAAAAAACCGTATCACGTGACAGCCTGTGTGTATTAAGTAATTTGTATAGAAGAGATAGAGAATCACGTGGCTAAATGGTGTTTGTTTAAGATTGGTGAATGAGGTCCATTGAAATACCTTTGAGCTACCAGCGGAAGCGCTTAGAAATTAAATTCTACCATAGCTAAAAATTGCACGAAAACTTATTTACATGCTTTTAAATATACAAAGATTTAAGTTATCAGTTCTCCCGTATTCTATACACCGAATCTACAGAAGAATTCATATATATACAATTTAAAAAAAAAAACAGCACAAATAAATTTAGTATACAACAACTCTTAAATTAAAGAGAACAAATTCAGCGACACGTCAAAATAATAAAACTCATTCCCCTTGCTGGGACAAATGCTCGCAAGAACGTTTTGTTTCCATAAGACACTCAAGTATAAACAAATTGGGGCTGCACAAACAAGACAGGGTCTAGAAACCAAACTCTACAATGGACATTAATATTTTCATGAACATAAATCTTGACATTACACAAGAAAGAAATTAGAGACGTGTTGATCGAACTATAGAAACCAATGTCCCTAGGTTATAAGCAAGCATCAAAAGCTAGTATAACATTCCCATTTTGAGGTAATGATTTAAAAAAAAAATCCAACAAAGCACTAGGGATTAAAAGAAATTTTTACAAGTAAAACAAGAACATTTATCTATTTAATCTTGGCTAATCCAATATTAAAAATATGCGTCAATCTTGCTGCTGAATTAAAACAGAAGAAAAAACAACAGAGTTCTGAAGCATCGAGACTGGCGTGAGACAGGGATGCATCTTATCTCCCTTCCTCATCCTTCAAGCCATCGACTACATAAGGAGGAGAGCAAAGGATCAGACTGCCTTTGGTATTCCATGGCGTGAATAGAATTGAATGAGACATTTGGGCTTCGCCGATGACGTTGCACTACTTGGGTCTTCAAGTAAATGCATACAAGAAATGACGGAGAGCCTAGATAGAGAGGCGCCCAAAATTGACCTGGATAAAACGAAACCATAGAATATAAGGCAAAAGAGGCCCCGTCAAACTTGACGAGATTGATAAGTTCACATACCTAGGCAGCGTCTCAGCAAACGATATGGACGCCTACACAGACGTAGAATGCCTAACAGGAAAGGCATGGAGCATTTTCCAATGGCTGCGGCCTATTTGAACGTGCCAAGCAATTGGACTTGAGACTAAAATTCACTTATTTAACACAATCGTCATGCCACCAATTGCAAGGTACGCATAAGAGACATTGAAATCATCTGCCAAAATCGAGAAAAGACCCCTTCAGGACAAACGACTAAAAAGCAAAGTAACTATAATACATAAAACACTGAATCATAACTTACAAGTATAGAAACACGCAACCTAAAAGAAAAGACCTGAAATGACACAAAGATACAAGCATATTTCTTTTTCAATATGCTAGGACAAACTCGTATAAGTGCTCCTTCTTCTAGTATAGTGCCAATACAGCATGGAACGGGCTGCTTGAACCAACCATGAAATCCATTAATTTAGCAGAATTTAAGTATCTAGTTAACATGCAGGAGAAAAAAAAAGATATGTGTAAGACGTAATTGTGTTTTCTTTTTGAAGAGAGAAAACGTCTATAATTTATAAGATAAGAGAGACGAAAATCCTGGTGGACACAAGAACTTGACGTCACTTGAAGATGGGAGGAGCCCTGGCCTGTTTTAGTTGACACCCAGAATCCACCCAGCTCTAATATTGTCTACTGGGTGTCCGCTTTAGTCGGTTGGTCGTTTTACTAGCCACTCCAAACCACTATTGGCCAAGGTGAAACTAAAAACGCATCTGTCCACTAAACCAGGGCCATTCGTTATAGAAAGCCTCAACACTGACCTGCGACGTCGTACAGACCTGTGACCAGTGTGACGTGGCAACGAGCGATCGGTCTTCGCTGCCCACAGGTTGCGACTGTACAGGTCAGTGTTCAGGCCTTCTGTGAGAATAGGTCTCGACTAAACTCGTCAAACTTAAAGTAAAATAGCTACTAGTAATAAGATAAAAATAAATAGATGAAAGCAAGATTTAAAGCGGAGGAGATATAAGGACTGTTTAAATGCTTATTGTTCTACTTCACAATCTGAAATCTCTTTCAAAGTTTTACACTAACATTGCATCTATCTAGTTAGGCCAAAAATAATGTATTACATTTCAGTGACCCAGATTCTATATGCTTCAAAACGTATGCTACAGTGACGTAGCACTCATGGTGAAAAAGGATTCATTGCGCCCAGGCCTATGACCGGTAGCGGCCACAACATCTCCATCATAAAGGTCGAGGATGACTCAACATTTTTTTCTCTACACTCACTTTTTGATTTTTTTAATGGCTCGCCATCGATGACCTTGATAAGCTTATTTAGCTTACAAAACAGTGTATTCAAAATAGTTGTATAGAAAATGTTACTCATGAAAGTGGATATGATAATTTAGAAGTATTGTTATGTTGTTGTTCTTGTAAGATCTCTAATTGTGCTGTGTTTTCACATTGACCTAGGGTACCTAAATGTTCTGTGTTTTCACATTGACCTAGGGTACCTAAATGTTCTGTGTTTTTACTTTCACCTAGGGTACCTAATTGTTCTGTGTTTTCACCTTGACCTAGGATACGTTTTTTTTTTACCTTGACCTAGGGTACCTAATTCTTCTGTGTTTTCACCTTGACCTAGGGTATCTATTTGTTCTGTGTTTTCACCTTGACCTAGGATACGTATTTTTTTTTACCTTGACCTAGGGTACCTAATTCTTCTGTGTTTTCACTTTGACCTAGAGTACCTATTTGTTCTGTGTTTTCACCTTGACCTAGGGTACCTTATTGTTCTGTGTTTTCACCTGTGTTATAAGTCTCTGACGTTCTTTCAGAAGAGAAGAAATGTCTGTTTCCAGGCTCATCATACTTATAAAGAGAGTGTTTCAGAAATGAAGATCATTACATCTAATTCCTAGTTCAAACCTCCTGCAGGTTTTCCTTCAGATGCTGAAGCATTATCAAACTTTTATAATTTATGTATTATTACGAGGACGGGTAGCCTACAAATGCGTGCTCATAAAGTGGCAAGCATTTTGTGGCCGGGTTGGAATGGTAGTCCTAGGCTATAATTTTACTCTGCCTTCCCCTGACTAGGACTCCTTTTCATTGCAATGACCTAGTACTTCATAGTTGTACATTGTTTCTTTTTTCTTTTCAAAGTAATTGTTGTGGTAATGGACATCTCCAACAGTGAAAGGAACAAGCTATTCTCGCTTTAAGTACAGTGTGCATGCAAATAGATAATGGAATGAATAGCATTAGTGTTATGGAGTAAATTTGCGTGTAGCTGCTAAGAACCATGAGAAAAGAGAGCGGTTGTTTGGTTGTGTAAACTGATGAGTTTCTGATGACACCATTGCGTAATTCAAGTGAATTTAAAGTTGAGAAGAGACTGATTAGAGATGTGAGACAGAAAAGACGTGTATACATAGATTTTGTTAAAATTATCATTTGTAACTCTTCATATAGCAATTTTCAAATTGAATTTGTGTATATTTATTAATAAAAGTTATATTGAGGTTGTTTTAAAAGATGTATGTTCAGGTTTATGTCAATAAGAATTTAATACGCTACATCGAGTTAGTTGTACTAGTTGTTTGGAGCTACAAACCAAAGACCGAGTAAGAACAATTAGTATAATGAGTTTGTAGATGTTTTATTCAAAGACCCATATTATGTGTTGTTAAGTAGCATAAATAATAGAAATTATGTTACTATTAATATAAAAAAAAAATCTTTAGCTATTTTTTAAAACTATATGAGTGTAGGTTAATAATTCTCCTAGCCTTTTGCTAATTGATAGTTAAATGTATTTTCTCAAAGCTTATATAAGTTTACTCTGTCTGTCTGGGACACATTTTGAACACTTTATTTCTCCCACTTTCCATTCTCGGATAAGCTTAAACTTTGCACAATTGTCGATGACAAAACATGAATCAATAAAACTAAATCCAATTAGTTAAATAAATAGAGGTAATATAATTAATTTTGTTTGATATCGAAAAAGGGAAAAAAAATTACAGTATTAAGAGATATGGCTGTAAATATGGGAATCTTAGATAATCCCTTTTTAAAAGTATGTTTTATATTTTGCTAGTTATTTTCTATAGCTTTAAACATCCGTTACATCATAAGTAAACAATAGTTATTTAGCCAACCCAACATATTGCTTTATATATAAATGTAGGGGGCAGGGATACATGTTCCCAGTTTGTGCTTAGGATACAAATCGTCTGCCCTGGTCACATGTGACAAAAGTATTTAATGTTAGACTAACTTGCAAGCAAATCAAAGCGAGACAATTACGAACACGAGCGTCGTCTTTGTGCGAGATTGCCTCCCCCATTAAAGAGGGAAATGTGAGCTCACGCTAATGGCACTTGTAGTCAAGTTGTAGAGATAATCTACTAAATATAGAGATCTAATCTACATCTAGATACTAGTCGAGAACTAGACGTCTGCTGATGAAATGCGAGACAACTCTGTGAGCAATAAAAATGCGTTCGTGAGAGTGTTCAAGAGAGTGTAACAATAAATGTTACAATACTACACGACACACAGATCGTTACAGGTGTCCGGAAAGAAGTTGTCCCTCAACGTATGTGATGGCTATCCTAAATTATTATAGAACTGTTACTAATCTGCATTAGGATTCAAACTAAGGGCTATCAAATCTACAGCAAGTACTTCTCCAGAAGGCCTCCACGTTGCTTTTATGCACCCTTACAAAAATAATAGACAAAAATAATACTTAAATATTTCTTTCCCTTGTTTTATGTTACCAAACAAAGTATTTTATAACCAATATTTAATAAATTTATTCTTGTGTTGTGCAAACTTTCAGCTTGATACGAGATTGGATGTCGGAGAAATAATGTGTACAAACTTTTGGCCACACAGACACTCAGACATAGTGCGTTTATGCATGCTTTATAATAAGCACAACTGAACATAGATCACTACTTTGAGGAAATAACGTGAAACTCTGATAGAGGAATACAGGTCTTTTGTTGCCTGCCTCTATTTCCACTATTTAATTTTTAAAACTATTTCATCCTTCTGAATTCACGTGTTTGACAATGCTTCTTGTTTTTATTGTAGTCCCTTCTTGTTCCGCGTAGTTCCTCCTTGCTCCGTATAATTCCTCCTAGCTCCATATAGTTCCTTCTTGTTCCGTGTAACGTTCCTCCTTGTTACACATAGTTCCTCCTTGCTCCATATAGTTCATCCATGTTCCTCCTTCTTCCGTGTAGAAAATGTTTGTTTGTAAACTGTTGTACATGTTTCGGATGTTCCTTCGGAGTTGAAGATAATTTACTTCTTAGTCCAAACGTCCCGCATTACGACTGGGGATGAACCAGGGAAAATCTAGATGACCTAGTGGCAGTCCAGCGCGCATACCGTACTTTCATGTAACCATTCAGACAATGGTCGAACAGTATAGATTGAAGTTCGGCTTCACGGTTTGTAATTCAGATAATGTCCGATTTAATGACTCGGGGCTCAAATCCCGCAAGATTTAGATTCTATCACCCTGACGCAGGTTTGGCTGCAATAAACTTATTCCATGTAACTTTTAAAACATACATATCAACTATGTCAATATCAACATAGTCTTGTTTGCTCTAAGCTTGTAGCAGAAATGTATTATTATTACTGTTTTTTGGCAACGGTGAATGTTGACATTAGCACGCTGCACATTATTTAATTTGTCTAGTTAGTTCAAACTCTCTTATAATCGTGATTTTATTGTCTCTACTTTTCATTATAATGATCCCACATTGGGTCACTGCCTGGTCTTGAGGTACTCTGGACTGCTTATTAGATGGTCTTAAACGTCACGGTTTTAAATCAAGCCCACTGCCATCACTCGTCGCCCAGCGGAAAGTTTGGTCTAAGATATAGTTTATGTTTTCATTTGAAGACTGCATCACAAACCAAGACATTAGAGACAGGGTTACTACAGCGATTGGACCCTCAAGATGACCTGACAACTATTGTAAAAGAACTCAAACTAAAACTCTATGGCCATATTACAGGTCTTCGGGGCTCACAAATACCTTCCTTCATGGGACAGTACCAGGAAAAAGAAGAAGAGGCAGACAGAGAAAGCGAAGACAACATATAAGAATTGGATGGGCCAACCATTGAAAGAGGTTCTAAAGACAGAGAGGAATGAAGAAAGACGGTCGACAAATCTTGCATGTTGCCCCAACAGTCCAAAAGACTAAGGGATAGGTAAAGGTAAATAGTTGTATTCGGAAACTGAAGAAATATCGGAAACAAGTACAATATTTTACAAAGCATTTCTCCATATCGATTTCTCTTCTTTTTTTTTTCTCATACTCTATTGACTGTTTGTTTCTACATCATCTCCCCTATAGATCGCAATGGTCAACAATGGATTCTTTACTTCTTTTTTCTCTCTCTCTTAATGAATTGTATTACCTAAAGGCCTAAAGTATGCAAATCGGATCTTTAGGAATCAAAAATCGAAACAAGGAGCAGATTATTATGCTTAAACTTTTATTATGAGAATCCCCTATATACATATTCATTACTAGTGTCAATACTTGTCTTGGCATTTAAAACATCTTTTAAAACAAACGAGAGAGAGAGGGAGAGAGAGAGAGAGAGAGAGAGAGACTAGAGAACAAAAAGAACAACGGCTTTCAGCCTAAGCTATTAATTAACCTTTTTATCTCCCGGCCATGTTTTGGTGTTGTCGTCAGACCCAGTTATCGCGTATTGAATGGCACAATTATCTTCTCGCCAGAGTTACTCTGCCTGAAGTTTTATCAAAGAAGTGAGATAAAGGGAAACGACTCAAGCCTGGCTACAGTTACACTCCTACAAGCACCAATCAACCCGCTTGCATGTTGAGGCATGAGAAAAAGAAAAGGGGAGGCAATCCCTCTTGAACGAATGCATTGACTAAAACTATAGCATACATTTATATAAAGATATATAAACATGATACACGATGATTTATTTTGATCACACTTAGACGTCTTCACGAAAATGTCTACAACAGTGGCGTAGCTCACGAAAATGTCGACATCAGTGGCGTAGCCAGTGTGGGGGGAGGGGGGAGAATTCGAAAATCCCTTTGGGCCCCCACTTGAGGGGATCCACAACTTGAGGGGGGGGGGGCAAATGAGCGTTCGAGTGTTTTTTTAAAATTTACATTTAATATTTAATATTACGCAAAATGAATGGGCCCCAAAGAGTTCAACCCCCCCCGACCCAAATGATGGCCAATTCCTAGCCACGCCACTGGTCAACAACGTTAATTTAAAATTCACTTTCAACATATGAATAACAATATATTACAAACGAAATATCTCAGAAAATTTGATTCTATTGTTTCATAATCCTCACTAAGAGTATACACGTATAACATGCAACAAATAAAAAATCATATCTTTAAAACATAGTGAGTGTGAGGCAAAGAACACCATACTTACAACTATATCTCTCAATAATGTAGAAAATATTTCCCGTATTCGTTATCTAATAAAATAATTATTTATTAGTTCATATATTTTTGTTAGGTATAATAAACAATTGTTTAAACAATGGGTGTGGGAGAAACAAGGGGACAAAATTCTACATATTTAGCCGTACATGTGAATACTGAATACTGAAGGATTAATTTCCCGTGTTCAAACAAAATAATGAATTACCAGTAATTAATTGACTAATCGGCTAATTTTTTTTATTGATTCATGTCTTATCTATGCCAATAAATAATTGTGTAAAGTTTCAACTTGATCCGAGAATGGGTGTGAGAGAAAATAACGTGTACACACATTTTACCAGAGAGACAGACAGACAGACGGACAGACAGAGTGAGTTGATATAATTTTTTAAAAAATGACATAACTTATTAATACTCCCTTATTGTATATCTAGTATAATCGAACAGGCTATAACTATTTGTGGCTTTTCCACCATCTCTTATTTTGAAACGAATATTATTTTTTATTCTAGTTGTCAGCTCCGATGTTCTAATTCACCAAGAATATGATCAACTTGTATGTCATCAAGTATGTGTCTATCTGACGTTTAGATGTCAGAAGAGAAAGTTACAATTGAAGGAGAAGAGTAGAAATGTTCACCAAACTACTGTGGAAGCAAATGACGACTCTCGTGGAAACTTCAAAAACATAAAAACCTGGCTGGGTGGACACTGATATAAAACAAAACAAAACAGCAGATCAACGATACTCCTAGAACTCAAACGTTGCTGTATATTGCTAAGAAAAGAATGACTAGCTTGTTGGCCACTCTAGTTGGATTGTTCTAATTTTCCAAACTAAAAAAGAAATAAATGTACATTTAGCTAGAGAACGGACCCACACGTCTTCTGTTTGTAGTATGGAACTGGTAGACACATAATTTAAGGGTTCAATAAATTATGTTCTGGAACATTTTGTGCACCGTCTAGATCTAGAGGCATATCATTAGAATATTACAAAGTGTAGTAGATTTATACATTCGCTTAACCAGGATTTTTTTCTTCACGGAGAGGGGGGGATGTTTCATTAAAATCTAACATTCATTAGTTATTAGGATCATAATAATCGCTCTATAAAATGTATAAAAGAGGTATTGTCTTATTTTTGTAAAGTTTTTAATTATGTTTTTTTTTCTTGCTTATAATTTCTTTTTTTTTTTTTTTTTTTGGTCTCATCACTAATTAGACTAGAGGTGGTGCATGTTATGAAATGGTGCCTAGGCCACACACCAGCGTCTCCTAATCCTGTCAGGACACTCAACTATTCAACACCTCAATTAGGAAAACATATATTTTATGTAAACACTGCTACACTGTGCTACTCATTTCCCAACGTGATTACAATACCCCTAGCTCCTCTTAACGCAATCGAAAAAAAAAAGTCATTTATTTTGACACTCTGCTCGACCCACTTTATCCTCTCTGCCCCTGACCAGCTAGAGCTAGAATCAAGGTAACACCTTATAGACCCCCCCCCCCACTTTCCACCACGCCACACCCCTCTCCTCCAAGTTCCCCCCACCCTACCCCACAATGGTTCGCACTGGTTTGACGTAATGAATACAAAGCTAAGACAAGCACGAATGCTAATTGTTGAGAGCGTTGGATGCATAATTACGAGGTCAGGGGTCACTGGATATCCTCTATTCTTCCCTATGCCTGGTGTGCTTAAAGATATTTGAAACCAAACGTTACTTCCACCACAGACCCACCTTTCTGGTATGTACATGCAAGTTAAAGGTACATGCTGGTTTGGTTATCAATAGAATCTATGAGAAGCGAAACGGGTGTGCCTTGCATAGCTTTTACTTTAATGAGTGCGCTGCAAGCTTGTTTAGATACAAAGTTTCGAATATTTATACATGTGTCATCATTAGATGACACTTCGTTCATTATTAGATGACATTTGATAGCAAAATTCAAAGTATTGTTTTGTATAAACGCCTTCCAGAAAGAGTCCCTTGATTCACTTTTTTTTATAGCCATGCTATATTACCGAATTTATTTACAAAATATACCAAGTAACAACGCGTTAGGTACAAAATTACATTATAATACACATTAACCAAAACACTGTTGCGCAGTGATGGGCAAACTTTTGGTAAAAATTTTGGCTTACAACAATTTTTTTTCAATTTACAATATAATAAAATTTTATATTAGATTATATGATATGACAGATTAAACTATGCGATGTATGAAGCTGTGTTTTGATCATAGTTCCTCCTAATAAGTTAAACATGGGACGTGGAGTTAACTATCAATCTTATTGTTAATACAGATTTTTAAAGTTTCATTATTTAAAAAACAAACTGCAATTTTTTTTATTTTTTTTTTTAAAAGTATCTAAGGGAGGCAACTCAACAAAAGCTCAAGGTGAAGATGAGTGATGTTTATTGCAGGTGATAAAAGATGTGAGTCGATTACAATGAATTTAAATGTCAGTCTTGGTCATCTGATCTTCTAATCTGATTGTCTCAATAGCTGTTGCCTTCATAAGCTAACAGGAATCTCTTCCACATGAGATATCTTTATTCTGCAGTTTGCCACTTGACCAGACAAACAACACAGACATCTCTCCGCTGCATCTCACCTTGCTGAACTGTCCACTGGCGATGCTCTTATCGTTACTATAGACGGATCGATCCAAGTTCTAGCCCGAGACGTTATATTCTTCCTTTATCACTTAGGAACGTTTTGTATAAAGGCTAAACGCTTAAGGGACACCCTCAGAGCCTCCCTGAGAACTTCAATATAAATTCTGCCACCTGGGAGACGGAAGGAAATGATAGAGCATCATGGCGCCGAGCATTGAAAACTCAAAAATATAAAACTCTAGCTGAAATAGCTTGCCAAGTCTGTAGGCCTCACCAGTCACATAGCTAATAACTGCAGAGTAAAAGCCCTCATGTCCCTATACCTCTAAAACAAAATTGTCCCCACCGTATTACGATGGACGAACTATAGCACAATTTATAAGGACTAGATCTGGATCCAAAGAATTATCAAAATGACTATGAGGGTCAATCAATCGAAAGTGTGTATACTTTTTTTTTAGAGAGGGGGCTGGATTATTTTTTAAAAAAACGTATCTGTAAAGAGTGGACTAGATCGCGAAAAGTGATGCCCCTATCTAACAAAGCTTGAATGTTTCATCCACGAGGGCATTCTATAATTCTCGCGCAAAAATAGGTGTACTGGGGATCGAGGAGAATTATAGCAAGGGCATTGTGCAACTTCTTCCTCCTTAGGCCTACAACTGGTGGTTCAAAGACGTAGGTGTGGTGTTACAACTGTACATTGCTGGCCTTTCCATTTAGGGATGCAAAAAAATATATAAATTTCTGTGCAAACTCTCCAGAATGGCGTAAACCCTGAAAGATTTCTTAGAATTCAAAGTAAAAAAAAAATTGTTGATTGGGAGGATTCTAATAATAATGTCGGTGGAGAGCATTCTGGAGAAGTCTTTATAACGTTAATTAGCAACTTCTATACAAATGTTTACTTTATAATTGAATAATATATATACAAACAGTCTTGGATATAATCTTTACATTAACATTTAATTAGTTCTACTATTTAAATCTCGGTACCGTTCAATTCGTGAAATGTAATTTCTTACACAAGGCGTATCTCCCCTTAGTCTGGTGAGTTTTCATAATCTATATAAAAATGAAATTAATTAATTACGACTAACTGATAAAATAATTGGTCAATTTCGAGTTATTCATGTTTTGTTAGGGTCAATAATGAATTGTGCTAACTTTCACGATGCGAGAATGGGAAGTGGAAGAACTAACGTGTACAAAATCTATATCAGACTGGCAGCAGATTGATCGCTCTATAAGCTTTGTCAAAACAAAGAAGGCGCACTTTTAGAATTAGAGGGCCAGAAAATGTGTTTGGAGAGGGGGGCGTTGTAAGTGTCTGCGACAGGTTGGACAGTTACTTAACAAAGTGGCTCTCCCTGAGAACGCCCGAGTGACAGAACCTTATGTAAGTGTCAGCGACAGGTTAGACAATTAGTTAACAGAGTGGCTCTCCCTGAGAACGCTCGAGCGACAGAACCTTATGTAAGTGTCGGCGACAGGTTAGAAAATTAGTTAACAAAGTGGCTCTCCCTGAGAACGCTCGAGCGACAGAACCTTATGTAAGGGTCGGCGACAGGTTAGAAAATTAGTTAACAAAGTGGCTCTCCCTGAGAACGCTCGAGCGACAGAACCTTATGTAAGTGTCGGTGACAGGTCAGGCAATTACTTAACAAAGTGGATCTCCCTGAGTACGCTCGAGCAACAGAACCTTATGTAAGTGTCGGCGACAGGTTAGAAAATTAGTTAACAAAGTGGCTCTCCCTGAGAACGCTCGAGCGACAGAACCTTATGTAAGTGTCTGCGACAGGTTAGAAAATTAGTTAACAAAGTGGCTCTCCCTGAGAACGCTCGAGCGACAGAACCTTATGTAAGGGTCGGCGACAGGTTAGAAAATTAGTTAACAAAGTGGCTCTCCCTGATAACGCTCGAGCGACAGAACCTTATGTAAGTGTCGGCGACAGGTTAGACAATTAGTTAACAAAGTGGCTCTCCCTGAGAACGCTCGAGCGACAGAACCTTATGTAAGTGTCGGCGACAGGTTAGAAAATTAGTTAACAGAGTGGCTCTCCCTGAGAACGCTCGAGCGAAAGAAACTTATGTAAGTGTCGGCGACAGGTTAGAAAATTAGTTAACAAAGTGGCTCTCCCTGAGTACGCTCGAGCGACAGAACCTTATGTAAGTGTCGGCGACAGGTTAGACAATTAGTTAACAAAGTGGCTCTCCCTGAGTACGCTCGAGCGACAGAACCTTATGTAAGTGTCGGCGACAGGTTAGACAATTAGTTAACAAAGTGGCTCTCCCTGAGAACGCTCGAGCGACAGAACCTTATGTAAGTTTCGGCGACAGGTTAGACAATTAGTTAACAAAGTGGCTCTCCCTGAGAACGCTCGAGCGACAGAACCTTATGTAAGTGTCGGCGACAGGTTAGACAATTAGTTAACAAAGTGGCTCTCCCTGAGAACGCTCGAGCGACAGAACCTTATGTAAGTGTCGGCGACAGGTTAGAAAATTAGTTAACAGAGTGGCTCTCCCTGAGAACGCTCGAGCGACAGAACCTTATGTAAGTGTCGGCGACAGGTTAGAAAATTAGTTAACAAAGTGGCTCTCCCTGAGAACGCTCGAGCGACAGAACCTTATGTAAGTGTCGGCGACAGGTTAGACAATTAGTTAACAAAGTGGCTCTCCCTGAGAACGCTCGAGCGACAGAACCTTAAGTAAGTGTCGGCGACAGGTTAGAAAATTAGTTAACAAAGTGGCTCTCCATGAGAACGCTCGAGCGACAGAACCTTATGTAAGTGTCGGCGACAGGTTAGAAAATTAGTTAACAAAGTGGATCTCCCTGAAAACGCTCGAGCGACAGAACCTTATGTAAGTGTCGGCGACAGGTCAGGCAATTACTTAACAAAGTGGCTCTCCCTGAGTACGCTCGAGCGACAGAACCTTATGTAAGTGTCGGCGACAGGTTAGAAAATTAGTTAACAAAGTGGCTCTCCCTGAGAACGCTCGAGCGACAGAACCTTATGTAAGTGTCGGCGACAGGTTAGAAAATTAGTTAACAAAGTGGCTCTCCCTGAGAACGCTCGAGTGACAGAACCTTATGTAAGGGTCGGCGACAGGTTAGAAAATTAGTTAACTATGTGGCTCTCCCTGAGAACGCTCGAGCGACAGAACCTTATGTAAGGGTCGGCGACAGGTTAGAAAATTAGTTAACAAAGTGGCTCTCCCTGATAACGCTCGAGCGACAGAACCTTATGTAAGTGACGGCGACAGGTTAGACAATTAGTTAACAAAGTGGCTCTCCCTGAGAACGCTCGAGCGAAAGAACCTTATGTAAGTGTCGGCGACAGGTTAGAAAATTAGTTAACAGAGTGGCTCTCCCTGAGAACGCTGGAGCGAAAGAACCTTATGTATGTGTCGGCGACAGGTTAGAAAATTAGTTAACAGAGTGGCTCTCCCTGAGAACGCTCGAGCGACAGAACCTTATGTAAGTGTCGGCGACAGGTTAGACAATTAGTTAACAAAGTGGCTCTCCCTGAGAACGCTCGAGCGACAGAACCTTATGTAAGTGTCGGCGACAGGTTAGACAATTAGTTAACAAAGTGGCTCTCCCTGAGAACGCTCGAGCGACAGAACCTTATGTAAGTGTCGGCGACAGGTTAGAAAATTAGTTAACAGAGTGGCTCTCCCTGAGAACGCTCGAGCGAAAGAAACTTATGTAAGTGTCGGCTACAGGTTAGAAAATTAGTTAACAAAGTGGCTCTCCCTGAGTACGCTCGAGCGACAGAACCTTATGTAAGTTTTCGGCGACAGGTTAGAAAATTAGTTAACAAAGTGGCTCTCCCTGAGAACGCTCGAGCGACAGAACCTTATGTAAGTGTCGGCGACAGGTTAGACAATTAGTTAACAAAGTGGCTCTCCCTGAGAACGCTCGAGCGACAGAACCTTATGTAAGTGTCGGCGACAGGTTAGACAATTAGTTAACAAAGTGGCTCTCCCTGAGAACGCTCGAGCGACAGAACCTTATGTAAGTGTCGGCGACAGGTTAGAAAATTAGTTAACAGAGTGGCTCTCCCTGAGAACGCTCGAGCGACAGAACCTTATGTAAGTGTCGGCGACAGGTTAGAAAATTAGTTAACAAAGTGGCTCTCCCTGAGAACGCTCGAGCGACAGAACCTTATGTAAGTGTCGGCGACAGGTTAGACAATTAGTTAACAAAGTGGCTCTCCCTGAGAACGCTCGAGCGACAGAACCTTAAGTAAGTGTCGGCGACAGGTTAGAAAATTAGTTAACAAAGTAGCTCTCCATGAGAACGCTCGAGCGACAGAACCTTATGTAAGTGTCGGCGACAGGTTAGAAAATTAGTTAACAAAGTGGATCTCCCTGAAAACGCTCGAGCGACAGAACCTTATGTAAGTGTCGGCGACAGGTCAGGCAATTACTTAACAAAGTGGCTCTCCCTGAGTACGCTCGAGCGACAGAACCTTATGTAAGTGTCGGCGACAGGTTAGAAAATTAGTTAACAAAGTGGCTCTCCCTGAGAACGCTCGAGCGACAGAACCTTATGTAAGTGTCGGCGACAGGTTAGAAAATTAGTTAACAAAGTGGCTCTCCCTGAGAACGCTCGAGTGACAGAACCTTATGTAAGGGTCGGCGACAGGTTAGAAAATTAGTTAACTATGTGGCTCTCCCTGAGAACGCTCGAGCGACAGAACCTTATGTAAGGGTCGGCGACAGGTTAGAAAATTAGTTAACAAAGTGGCTCTCCCTGATAACGCTCGAGCGACAGAACCTTATGTAAGTGTCGGCGACAGGTTAGACAATTAGTTAACAAAGTGGCTCTCCCTGAGAACGCTCGAGCGAAAGAACCTTATGTAAGTGTCGGCGACAGGTTAGAAAATTAGTTAACAGAGTGGCTCTCCCTGAGAACGCTGGAGCGACAGAACCTTATGTATGTGTCGGCGACAGGTTAGAAAATTAGTTAACAGAGTGGCTCTCCCTGAGAACGCTCGAGCGACAGAACCTTATGTAAGTGTCGGCGACAGGTTAGACAATTAGTTAACAAAGTGGCTCTCCCTGAGAACGCTCGAGCGACAGAACCTTATGTAAGTGTCGGCGACAGGTTAGACAATTAGTTAACAAAGTGGCTCTCCCTGAGAACGCTCGAGCGACAGAACCTTATGTAAGTGTCGGCGACAGGTTAGAAAATTAGTTAACAGAGTGGCTCTCCCTGAGAACGCTCGAGCGAAAGAAACTTATGTAAGTGTCGGCGACAGGTTAGAAAATTAGTTAACAAAGTGGCTCTCCCTGAGTACGCTCGAGCGACAGAACCTTATGTAAGTGTCGGCGACAGGTTAGACAATTAGTTAACAAAGTGGCTCTCCCTGAGTACGCTCGAGCGACAGAACCTTATGTAAGTTTTCGGCGACAGGTTAGAAAATTAGTTAACAAAGTAGCTCTCCCTGAGAACGCTCGAGCGACAGAACCTTATGTAAGTTTCGGCGACAGGTTAGACAATTAGTTAACAAAGTGGCTCTCCCTGAGAACGCTCGAGCGACAGAACCTTATGTAAGTGTCGGCGACAGGTTAGAAAATTAGTTAACAAAGTGGCTCTCCCTGAGAACGCTCGAGCGAAAGAACCTTATGTAAGTGTCGGCGACAGGTTAGAAAATTAGTTAACAGAGTGGCTCTCCCTGAAAACGCTCGAGCGACAGAACCTTATGTAAGTGTCGGCGACAGGTTAGACAATTAGTTAACAAAGTGGCTCTCCCTGAGAACGCTCGAGCGACAGAACCTTAAGTAAGTGTCGGCGACAGGTTAGAAAATTAGTTAACAAAGTGGCTCTCCATGAGAACGCTCGAGCGACAGAACCTTATGTAAGTGTCGGCGACAGGTTAGAAAATTAGTTAACAAAGTGGCTCTCCCTGAGAACGCTCGAGCGACAGAACCTTATGTAAGGGTCGGCGACAGGTTAGAAAATTAGTTAACAAAGTGGATCTCCCTGAAAACGCTCGAGCTACAGAACCTTAAGTAAGTGTCGGCGACAGGTCAGGCAATTACTTAACAAAGTGGCTCTCCCTGAGAACGCTCGAGCGACAGAACCTTATGTAAGTGTCGGCGACAGGTTAGAAAATTAGTTAACAAAGTGGCTCTCCCTGAGAACGCTCGAGTGACAGAACCTTATGTAAAGGTCGGCGACAGGTTAGAAAATTAGTTAACTATGTGGCTCTCCCTGAGAACGCTCGAGCGACAGAACCTTATGTAAGGGTCGGCGACAGGTTAGAAAATTAGTTAACAAAGTGGCTCTCCCTGATAACGCTCGAGCGACAGAACCTTATGTAAGTGTCGGCGACAGGTTAGACAATTAGTTAACAAAGTGGCTCTCCCTGAGAACGCTCGAGCGAAAGAACCTTATGTAAGTGTCGGCGACAGGTTAGAAAATTAGTTAACAGAGTGGCTCTCCCTGAGAACGCTGGAGCGACAGAACCTTATGTATGTGTCGGCGACAGGTTAGAAAATTAGTTAACAGAGTGGCTCTCCCTGAGAACGCTCGAGCGACAGAACCTTATGTAAGTGTCGGCGACAGGTTAGACAATTAGTTAACAAAGTGGCTCTCCCTGAGAACGCTCGAGCGACAGAACCTTATGTAAGTGGCGGCGACAGGTTAGACAATTAGTTAACAAAGTGGCTCTCCCTGAGAACGCTCGAGCGACAGAACCTTATGTAAGTGTCGGCGACAGGTTAGAAAATTAGTTAACAGAGTGGCTCTCCCTGAGAACGCTCGAGCGAAAGAAACTTATGTAAGTGTCGGCGACAGGTTAGAAAATTAGTTAACAAAGTGGCTCTCCCTGAGTACGCTCGAGCGACAGAACCTTATGTAAGTGTCGGCGACAGGTTAGACAATTAGTTAACAAAGTGGCTCTCCCTGAGTACGCTCGAGCGACAGAAACTTATGTAAGTTTTCGGCGACAGGTTAGAAAATTAGTTAACAAAGTGGCTCTCCCTGAGAACGCTCGAGCGACAAAACCTTATGTAAGTTTCGGCGACAGGTTAGACAATTAGTTAACAAAGTGGCTCTCCCTGAGAACGCTCGAGCGACAGAACCTTATGTAAGTGTCGGCGACAGGTTAGAAAATTAGTTAACAAAGTGGCTCTCCCTGAGAACGCTCGAGCGAAAGAACCTTATGTAAGTGTCGGCGACAGGTTAGAAAATTAGTTAACAGAGTGGCTCTCCCTGAAAACGCTCGAGCGACAGAACCTTATGTAAGTGTCGGCGACAGGTTAGACAATTAGTTAACAAAGTGGCTCTCCCTGAGAACGCTCGAGTGACAGAACCTTATGTAAGGGTCGGCGACAGGTTAGAAAATTAGTTAACTATGTGGCTCTCCCTGAGAACGCTCGAGCGACAGAACCTTATGTAAGGGTCGGCGACAGGTTAGAAAATTAGTTAACAAAGTGGCTCTCCCTGATAACGCTCGAGCGACAGAACCTTATGTAAGTGTCGGCGACAGGTTAGACAATTAGTTAACAAAGTGGCTCTCCCTGAGAACGCTCGAGCGAAAGAACCTTATGTAAGTGTCGGCGACAGGTTAGAAAATTAGTTAACAGAGTGGCTCTCCCTGAGAACGCTGGAGCGACAGAACCTTATGTATGTGTCGGCGACAGGTTAGAAAATTAGTTAACAGAGTGGCTCTCCCTGATAACGCTCGAGCGACAGAACCTTATGTAAGTGTCGGCGACAGGTTAGACAATTAGTTAACAAAGTGGCTCTCCCTGAGAACGCTCGAGCGACAGAACCTTATGTAAGTGGCGGCGACAGGTTAGACAATTAGTTAACAAAGTGGCTCTCCCTGAGAACGCTCGAGCGACAGAACCTTATGTAAGTGTCGGCGACAGGTTAGAAAATTAGTTAACAGAGTGGCTCTCCCTGAGAACGCTCGAGCGAAAGAAACTTATGTAAGTGTCGGCGACAGGTTAGAAAATTAGTTAACAAAGTGGCTCTCCCTGAGTACGCTCGAGCGACAGAACCTTATGTAAGTGTCGGCGACAGGTTAGACAATTAGTTAACAAAGTGGCTCTCCCTGAGTACGCTCGAGCGACAGAACCTTATGTAAGTTTTCGGCGACAGGTTAGAAAATTAGTTAACAAAGTGGCTCTCCCTGAGAACGCTCGAGCGACAGAACCTTATGTAAGTTTCGGCGACAGGTTAGACAATTAGTTAACAAAGTGGCTCTCCCTGAGAACGCTCGAGCGACAGAACCTTATGTAAGTGTCGGCGACAGGTTAGAAAATTAGTTAACAAAGTGGCTCTCCCTGAGAACGCTCGAGCGAAAGAACCTTATGTAAGTGTCGGCGACAGGTTAGAAAATTAGTTAACAGAGTGGCTCTACCTGAAAACGCTCGAGCGACAGAACCTTATGTAAGTGTCGGCGACAGGTTAGACAATTAGTTAACAAAGTGGCTCTCCCTGAGAACGCTCGAGCGACAGAACCTTATGTAAGTGTCGGCGACAGGTTAGAAAATTAGTTAACAAAGTGGCTCTCCCTGAGAACGCTCGAGCGACAGAACCTTATGTAAGGGTCGGCGACAGGTTAGAAAATTAGTTAACAAAGTGGATCTCCCTGAAAACGCTCGAGCGACAGAACCTTAAGTAAGTGTCGGCGACAGGTCAGGCAATTACTTAACAAAGTGGCTCTCCCTGAGTACGCTCGAGCGACAGAACTTTATGTAAGTGTCGGCGACAGGTTAGAAAATTAGTTAACAAAGTGGCTCTCCCTGAGAACGCTCGATCGACAGAACCTTATGTAAGTGTCGGCGACAGGTTAGAAAATTAGTTAACAAAGTGGCTTTCCCTGAGAACGCTCGAGTGACAGAACCTTATGTAAGGGTCGGCGACAGGTTAGAAAATTAGTTAACTATGTGGCTCTCCCTGAGAACGCTCGAGCGACAGAACCTTATGTAAGGGTCGGCGACAGGTTAGAAAATTAGTTAACAAAGTGGCTCTCCCTGATAACGCTCGAGCGACAGAACCTTATGTAAGTGTCGGCGACAGGTTAGACAATTAGTTAACAAAGTGGCTCTCCCTGAGAACGCTCGAGCGACAGAACCTTATGTAAGTGTCGGCGACAGGTTAGAAAATTAGTTAACAGAGTGGCTCTCCCTGAGAACGCTCGAGCGACAGAACCTTATGTAAGTGTCGGCGACAGGTTAGACAATTAGTTAACAGAGTGGCTCTCCCTGAGAACGCTCGAGTGACAGAACCTTATGTAAGTGTCGGCGACAGGTTAGACAATTAGTTAACAAAGTGGCTCTCCCTGAGAACGCTCGAGCGACAGAACCTTATGTAAGTTTTCGGCGACAGGTTAGAAAATTAGTTAACAAAGTGGCTCTCCCTTAGAACGCTCGAGCGACAGAACCTTATGTAAGTTTCGGCGACAGGTTAGACAATTAGTTAACAAAGTGGCTCTCCCTGAGAACGCTCGAGCGACAGAACCTTATGTAAGTGTCGGCGACAGGTTAGACAATTAGTTAACAAAGTGGCTCTCCCTGAGAACGCTCGAGCGACAGAACCTTATGTAAGTGTCGGCGACCGGTTAGAAAATTAGTTAACAGAGTGGCTCTCCCTGAAAACGCTCGAGCGACAGAACCTTATGTAAGTGTCGGCGACAGGTTAGACAATTAGTTAACAAAGTGGCTCTCCCTGAGAACGCTCGAGCGACAGAACCTTAAGTAAGTGTCGGCGACAGGTTAGAAAATTAGTTAACAAAGTGGCTCTCCATGAGAACGCTCGAGCGACAGAACCTTATGTAAGTGTCGGCGACAGGTTAGAAAATTAGTTAACAAAGTAGCTCTTCCTGAGAACGCTCGAGCGACAGAACCTTATGTAAGGGTCGGCGACAGGTTAGAAAATTAGTTAACAAAGTGGATCTCCCTGAAAACGCTCGAGCGACAGAACCTTAAGTAAGTGTCGGCGACAGGTCAGGCAATTACTTAACAAAGTGGCTCTCCCTGAGTACGCTCGAGCGACAGAACCTTATGTAAGTGTCGGCGACAGGTTAGAAAATTAGTTAACAAAGTGGCTCTCCCTGAGAACGCTCGAGCGACAGAACCTTATGTAAGTGTCGGCGACAGGTTAGAAAATTAGTTAACAAAGTGGCTCTCCCTGAGAACGCTCGAGCGACAGAACCTTATGTAAGGGTCGGCGACAGGTTAGAAAATTAGTTAACAAAGTGGCTCTCCCTGAGAACGCTCGAGCGACAGAACCTTATGTAAGTGTCGGTGACAGGTCAGGCAATTACTTAACAAAGTGGATCTCCCTGAGTACGCTCGAGCAACAGAACCTTATGTAAGTGTCGGCGACAGGTTAGACAATTAATTAACAAAGAGGCTCTCCCTGAGAACGCTCGAGCGACAGAACCTTATGTAAGTGTCGGCGACAGGTTAGAAAATTAGTTAACAAAGTGGCTCTCCCTGAGAACGCTCGAGCGACAGAACCTTATATAAGTGTCTGCGACAGGTTAGAAAATTAGTTAACAAAGTGGCTCTCCCTGAGAACGCTCGAGCGACAGAACCTTATGTAAGGGTCGGCGACAGGTTAGAAAATTAGTTAACAAAGTGGCTCTCCCTGATAACTCTCGAGCGACAGAACCTTATGTAAGTGTCGGCGACAGGTTAGACAATTAGTTAACAAAGTGGCTCTCCCTGAGAACGCTCGAGCGACAGAACTTTATGTAAGTGTCGGCGACAGGTTAGAAAATTAGTTAACAGAGTGGCTCTCCCTGAGAACGCTCGAGCGAAAGAAACCTATGTAAGTGTCGGCGACAGGTTAGAAAATTAGTTAACAAAGTGGCTCTCCCTGAGTACGCTCGAGCGACAGAACCTTATGTAAGTGTCGGCGACAGGTTAGACAATTAGTTAACAAAGTGGCTCTCCCTGAGTACGCTCGAGCGACAGAACCTTATGTAAGTTTTCGGCGACAGGTTAGAAAATTAGTTAACAAAGTGGCTCTCCCTGAGAACGCTCGAGCGACAGAACCTTATGTAAGTTTCGGCGACAGGTTAGACAATTAGTTAACAAAGTGGCTCTCCCTGAGAACGCTCGAGCGACAGAACCTTATGTAAGTGTCGGCGACAGGTTAGACAATTAGTTAACAAAGTGGCTCTCCCTGAGAACGCTCGAGCGACAGAACCTTATGTAAGTGTCGGCGACAGGTTAGAAAATTAGTTAACAGAGTGGCTCTCCCTGAGAACGCTCGAGCGACAGAACCTTATGTAAGTGTCGGCGACAGGTTAGAAAATTAGTTAACAAAGTGGCTCTCCCTGATAACGCTCGAGCGACAGAACGTTATGTAAGTGTCGGCGACAGGTTAGACAATTAGTTAACAAAGTGGCTCTCCCTGAGAACGCTCGAGCGACAGAACCTTATGTAAGTGTCGGCGACAGGTTAGAAAATTAGTTAACAGAGTGGCTCTCGCTGAGAACGCTCGAGCGAAAGAAACTTATGTAAGTGTCGGCGACAGGTTAGAAAATTAGTTAACAAAGTGGCTCTCCCTGAGTACGCTCGAGTGACAGAACCTTATGTAAGTGTCGGCGACAGGTTAGACAATTAGTTAACAAAGTGGCTCTCCCTGAGTACGCTCGAGCGACAGAACCTTATGTAAGTTTTCGGCGACAGGTTAGAAAATTAGTTAACAAAGTGGCTCTCCCTGAGAACGCTCGAGCGACAGAACCTTATGTAAGTTTCGGCGACAGGTTAGACAATTAGTTAACAAAGTGGCTCTCCCTGAGAACGCTCGAGCGACAGAACCTTATGTAAGTGTCGGCGACAGGTTAGACAATTAGTTAATAAAGTGGCTCTCCCTGAGAACGCTCGAGCGACAGAACCTTATGTAAGTGTCGGCGACAGGTTAGAAAATTAGTTAACAGAGTGGCTCTCCCTGAGAACGCTCGAGCGACAGAACCTTATGTAAGTGTCGGCGACAGGTTAGAAAATTAGTTAACAAAGTGGCTCTCCCTGAGAACGCTCGAGCGACAGAACCTTATGTAAGTGTCGGCGACAGGTTAGACAATTAGTTAACAAAGTGGCTCTCCCTGAGAACGCTCGAGCGACAGAACCTTAAGTAAGTGTCGGCGACAGGTTAGAAAATTAGTTAACAAAGTGGCTCTCCATGAGAACGCTCGAGCGACAGAACCTTATGTAAGTGTCGGCGACAGGTTAGAAAATTAGTTAACAAAGTGGATCTCCCTGAAAACGCTCGAGCGACAGAACCTTATGTAAGTGTCGGCGACAGGTCAGGCAATTACTTAACAAAGTGGCTCTCCCTGAGTACGCTCGAGCGACAGAACCTTATGTAAGTGTCGGCGACAGGTTAGAAAATTAGTTAACAAAGTGGCTCTCCCTGAGAACGCTCGAGCGACAGAACCTTATGTAAGTGTCGGCGACAGGTTAGAAAATTAGTTAACAAAGTGGCTCTCCCTGAGAACGCTCGAGTGACAGAACCTTATGTAAGGGTCGGCGACAGGTTAGAAAATTAGTTAACTATGTGGCTCTCCCTGAGAACGCTCGAGCGACAGAACCTTATGTAAGGGTCGGCGACAGGTTAGAAAATTAGTTAACAAAGTGGCTCTCCCTGATAACGCTCGAGCGACAGAACCTTATGTAAGTGTCGGCGACAGGTTAGACAATTAGTTAACAAAGTGGCTCTCCCTGAGAACGCTCGAGCGAAAGAACCTTATGTAAGTGTCGGCGACAGGTTAGAAAATTAGTTAACAGAGTGGCTCTCCCTGAGAACGCTGGAGCGACAGAACCTTATGTATGTGTCGGCGACAGGTTAGAAAATTAGTTAACAGAGTGGCTCTCCCTGAGAACGCTCGAGCGACAGAACCTTATGTAAGTGTCGGCGACAGGTTAGACAATTAGTTAACAAAGTGGCTCTCCCTGAGAACGCTCGAGCGACAGAACCTTATGTAAGTGTCGGCGACAGGTTAGAAAATTAGTTAACAAAGTGGCTCTCCCTGAGAACGCTCGAGCGACAGAACCTTATGTAAGTGTCGGCGACAGGTTAGAAAATTAGTTAACAGAGTGGCTCTCCCTGAGAACGCTCGAGCGAAAGAAACTTATGTAAGTGTCGGCGACAGGTTAGAAAATTAGTTAACAAAGTGGCTCTCCCTGAGTACGCTCGAGCGACAGAACCTTATGTAAGTGTCGGCGACAGGTTAGACAATTAGTTAACAAAGTGGCTCTCCCTGAGTACGCTCGAGCGACAGAACCTTATGTAAGTTTTCGGCGACAGGTTAGAAAATTAGTTAACAAAGTGGCTCTCCCTGAGAACGCTCGAGCGACAGAACCTTATGTAAGTTTCGGCGACAGGTTAGACAATTAGTTAACAAAGTGGCTCTCACTGAGAACGCTCGAGCGACAGAACCTTATGTAAGTGTCGGCGACAGGTTAGACAATTAGTTAACAAAGTGGCTCGCCCTGAGAACGCTCGAGCGACAGAACCTTATGTAAGTGTCGGCGACAGGTTAGAAAATTAGTTAACAGAGTGGCTCTCCCTGAAAACGCTCGAGCGACAGAACCTTATGTAAGTGTCGGCGACAGGTTAGACAATTAGTTAACAAAGTGGCTCTCCCTGAGAACGCTTGAGCGACAGAACCTTAAGTAAGTGTCGGCGACAGGTTAGAAAATTAGTTAACAAAGTGGCTCTCCATGAGAACGCTCGAGCGACAGAACCTTATGTAAGTGTCGGCGACAGGTTAGAAAATTAGTTAACAAAGTGGCTCTCCCTGAGAACGCTCGAGCGACAGAACCTTATGTAAGTGTCGGCGACAGGTTAGAAAATTAGTTAACAAAGTGGCTCTCCCTGAAAACGCTCGAGCGACAAAACCTTATGTAAGTGTCGGCGACAGGTTAGACAATTAGTTAACAAAGTGGCTCTCCCTGAAAACGCTCGAGCGACAAAACCTTATGTAAGTGTCGGCGACAGGTTAGACAATTAGTTAACAAAGTGGCTCTCCCTGAGAACGCTCGAGCGACAGAACCTTAAGTAAGTGTCGGCGACAGGTCAGGCAATTACTTAACAAAGTGGCTCTCCCTGAGTACGCTCGAGCGACAGAACCTTATGTAAGTGTCGGCGACAGGTTAGAAAATTAGTTAACAAAGTGGCTCTCCCTGAGAACGCTCGAGCGACAGAACCTTATGTAAGTGTCGGCGACAGGTTCGAAAATTAGTTAACAAAGTGGCTCTCCCTGATAACGCTCGAGCGACAGAACCTTATGTAAGTGTCGGCGACAGGTTAGACAATTAGTTAACAAAGTGGCTCTCCCTGAGAACGCTCGAGCGACAGAACCTTATGTAAGTGTCGGCGACAGGTTAGAAAATTAGTTAACAGAGTGGCTCTCCCTGAGAACGCTCGAGCGACAGAACCTTATGTAAGTGTCGGCGACAGGTTAGAAAATTAGTTAACAGAGTGGCTCTCCCTGAGAACGCTCGAGTGACAGAACCTTATGTAAGTGTCGGCGACAGGTTAGACAATTAGTTAACAAAGTGGCTCTCCCTGAGAACGCTCGAGCGACAGAACCTTAAGTAAGTGTCGGCGACAGGTTCGAAAATTAGTTAACAAAGTGGCTCTCCCTGAGTACGCTCGAGCGAAAGAAACTTATGTAAGTGTCGGCGACAGGTTAGAAAATTAGTTAACAAAGTGGCTCTCCCTGAGAACGCTCGAGCGACAGAACCTTATGTAAGTGTCGTCGACAGGTCAGGCAATTACTTAACAAAGTGGCTCTCCCTGAGTACGCTCGAGCGACAGAACCTTATGTAAGTGTCGGCGACAGGTTAGACAATTAGTTAACAAAGTGGCTCTCCCTGAGAACGCTCGAGCGACAGAACCTTATGTAAGTGTCGGCGACAGGTTAGACAATTAGTTAACAAAGTGGCTCTCCCTGAGAACGCTCGAGCGACAGAACCTTATGTAAGTGTCGGCGACAGGTTAGACAATTAGTTAACAAAGTGGCTCTCCCTGAGAACGCTCGAGCGACAGAACCTTATGTAAGTGTCGGCGACAGGTTAGACAATTAGTTAACAAAGTGGCTCTCCCTGAGAACGCTCGAGCGACAGAACCTTATGTAAGTGTCGGCGACAGGTTAGAAAATTAGTTAACAAAGTGGCTCTCCCTGAGAACGCTCGAGCGACAGAACCTTATGTAAGTGTCGGCGACAGGTTAGACAATTAGTTAACAAAGTGGCTCTCCCTGAGAACGCTCGAGAGACAGAACCTTATGTAAGTGTCGGCGACAGGTTAGAAAATTAGTTAACAGAGTGGCTCTCCCTGAGAACGCTGGAGCGACAGAACCTTATGTATGTGTCGGCGACAGGTTAGAAAATTAATTAACAGAGTGGCTCTCCCTGAGAACGCTCGAGCGACAGAACCTTATGTAAGTGTCGGCGACAGGTTAGAAAATTAGTTAACAAAGTGGCTCTCCCTGAGAACGCTCGAGCGACAGAACCTTATGTAAGTGTCGGCGACAGGTTAGACAATTAGTTAACAAAGTGGCTCTCCCTGAGAACGCTCGAGCGACAGAACCTTATGTAAGTGTCGGCGACAGGTTAGAAAATTAGTTAACAGAGTGGCTCTCCCTGAGAACGCTCGAGCGAAAGAAACTTATGTAAGTGTCGGCGACAGGTTAGAAAATTAGTTAACAAAGTGGCTCTCCCTGAGTACGCTCGAGCGACAGAACCTTATGTAAGTGTCGGCGACAGGTTAGACAATTAGTTAACAAAGTGGCTCTCCCTGAGTACGCTCGAGCGACAGAACCTTATGTAAGTTTTCGGCGACAGGTTAGAAAATTAGTTAACAAAGTGGCTCTCCCTGAGAACGCTCGAGCGACAGAACCTTATGTAAGTTTCGGCGACAGGTTAGACAATTAGTTAACAAAGTGGCTCTCCCTGAGAACGCTCGAGCGACAGAACCTTATGTAAGTGTCGGCGACAGGTTAGACAATTAGTTAACAAAGTGGCTCTCCCTGAGAACGCTCGAGCGACAGAACCTTATGTAAGTGTCGGCGACAGGTTAGAAAATTAGTTAACAGAGTGGCTCTCCCTGAAAACGCTCGAGCGACAGAACCTTATGTAAGTGTCGGCGACAGGTTAGACAATTAGTTAACAAAGTGGCTCTCCCTGAGAACGCTCGAGCGACAGAACCTTAAGTAAGTGTCGGCGACAGGTTAGAAAATTAGTTAACAAAGTAGCTCTCCCTGAGAACGCTCGAGCGACAGAACCTTATGTAAGGGTCGGCGACAGGTTAGAAAATTAGTTAACAAAGTGGCTCTCCCTGAGTACGCTCGAGTGACAGAACCTTATGTAAGTGTCTGCGACAGGTTAGACAATTAGTTAACAAAGTGGTTCTCCCTGAGAAAGCTCGAGTGACAGAACTTTATGTAAGTGTCGGCGACAGGTTAGAAAATTAGTTAACAAAGTGGCTCTCCCTGAGAACGCTCGAGCGACAGAACCTTATGTAAGTGTCGGCGACAGGTTAGAAAATTAGTTAACAAAGTGGCTCTCCCTGAGAACGCTCGAGTGACAGAACCTTATGTAAGGGTCGGCGACAGGTTAGAAAATTAGTTAACTATGTGGCTCTCCCTGAGAACGCTCGAGCGACAGAACCTTATGTAAGGGTCGGCGACAGGTTAGAAAATTAGTTAACAAAGTGGCTCTCCCTGATAACGCTCGAGCGACAGAACCTTATGTAAGTGTCGGCGACAGGTTAGACAATTAGTTAACAAAGTGGCTCTCCCTGAGAACGCTCGAGCGACAGAACCTTATGTAAGTGTCGGCGACAGGTTCGAAAATTAGTTAACAAAGTGGCTCTCCCTGAGTACGCTTGAGCGACAGAACCTTATGTAAGTGTCGGCGACAGGTTAGAAAATTAGTTAACAAAGTGGCTCTCCCTGAGAACGCTCGAGCGACAGAACCTTATGTAAGTGTCGTCGACAGGTCAGGCAATTACTTAACAAAGTGGCTCTCCCTGAGTACGCTCGAGCGACAGAACCTTATGTAAGTGTCGGCGACAGGTTAGACAATTAGTTAACAAAGTGGCTCTCCCTGAGAACGCTCGAGCGACAGAACCTTATGTAAGTGTCGGCGACAGGTTAGACAATTAGTTAACAAAGTGGCTCTCCCTGAGAACGCTCGAGCGACAGAACCTTATGTAAGTGTCGGCGACAGGTTAGACAATTAGTTAACAAAGTGGCTCTCCCTGAGAACGCTCGAGCGACAGAACCTTATGTAAGTGTCGGCGACAAGTTAGACAATTATTTAACAAAGTGGCTCTCCCTGAGAACGCTCGAGCGACAGAACCTTATGTAAGTGTCGGCGACAGGTTAGACAATTAGTTAACAAATTTTTACTCTCCCTGAGAACGCTCGAGCGACAGAACCTTATGTAAGTGTCGGCGACAGGTTAGACAATTAGTTAACAAAGTGGCTCTCCCTGAGAACGCTCGAGAGACAGAAACTTATGTAAGTGTCGGCGACAGGTTAGAAAATTAGTTAACAGAGTGGCTCTCCCTGAGAACGCTCGAGCGACAGAACCTTATGTAAGTGTCGGCGACAGGTTAGAAAATTAGTTAACAAAGTGGCTCTCCCTGAGAACGCTCGAGCGACAGAACCTTATGTAAGTGTCGGCGACAGGTTAGAAAATTAGTTAACAAAGTGGCTCTCCATTAGAACGCTCGAGCGACAGAACCTTAAGTAAGTGTCGGCGACAGGTTAGAAAATTAGTTAACAAAGTGGCTCTCCATGAGAAAGCTCGAGCGACAGAACCTTATGTAAGTGTCGGCGACAGGTTACAAAATTAGTTAACAAAGTGGCTCTCCCTGAGAACGCTCGAACGACAGAACCTTATGTATGGGTCGGCGACAGGTTAGACAATTAGTTAACAAAGTGGCTCTCCCTGAGAACGCTCGAGCGACAGAACCTTAAGTAAGTGTCGGCGACAGGTTAGAAAATTAGTTAACAAAGTGGCTCTCCATGAGAACGCTCGAGCGACAGAACCTTATGTAAGTGTCGGCGACAGGTTAGAAAATTAGTTAACAAAGTGGCTCTCCCTGAGAACGCTCGAGCGACAGAACCTTATGTAAGGGTCGGCGACAGGTTAGAAAATTAGTTAACAAAGTGGATCTCCCTGAAAACGCTCGAGCGACAGAACCTTAAGTAAGTGTCGGCGACAGGTCAGGCAATTACTTAACAAAGTGGCTCTCCCTGAGTACGCTCGAGCGACAGAACCTTATGTAAGTGTCGGCGACAGGTTAGAAAATTAGTTAACAAAGTGGCTCTCCCTGAGAACGCTCGAGCGACAGAACCTTATGTAAGTGTCGGCGACAGGTTAGAAAATTAGTTAACAAAGTGGCTCTCCCTGAGAACGCTCGAGTGACAGAACCTTATGTAAGGGTCGGCGACAGGTTAGAAAATTAGTTAACTATGTGGCTCTCCCTGAGAACGCTCGAGCGACAGAACCTTATGTAAGGGTCGGCGACAGGTTAGAAAATTAGTTAACAAAGTGGCTCTCCCTGAGAACGCTCGAGCGACAGAACCTTATGTAAGTGTCGTCGACAGGTCAGGCAATTACTTAACAAAGTGGCTCTCCCTGAGTACGCTCGAGCGACAGAACCTTATGTAAGTGTCGGCGACAGGTTAGACAATTAGTTAACAAAGTGGCTCTCCCTGAGAACGCTCGAGCGACAGAACCTTATGTAAGTGTCGGCGACAGGTTAGACAATTAGTTAACAAAGTGGCTCTCCCTGAGAACGCTCGAGCGACAGAACCTTATGTAAGTGTCGGCGACAGGTTAGACAATTAGTTAACAAAGTGGCTCTCCCTGAGAACGCTCGAGCGACAGAACCTTATGTAAGTGTCGGCGACAGGTTAGACAATTAGTTAACAAAGTGGCTCTCCCTGAGAACGCTCGAGCGACAGAACCTTATGTAAGTGTCGGCGACAGGTTAGACAATTAGTTAACAAATTTTTACTCTCCCTGAGAACGCTCGAGCGACAGAACCTTATGTAAGTGTCGGCGACAGGTTAGACAATTAGTTAACAAAGTGGCTCTCCCTGAGAACGCTCGAGAGACAGAACCTTATGTAAGTGTCGGCGACAGGTTAGAAAATTAGTTAACAGAGTGGCTCTCCCTGAGAACGCTGGAGCGACAGAACCTTATGTATGTGTCGGCGACAGGTTAGAAAATTTATTAACAGAGTGGCTCTCCCTGAGAACGCTCGAGCGACAGAACCTTATGTAAGCGTCGGCGACAGGTTAGACAATTAGTTAACAAAGTGGCTCTCCCTGAGAACGCTCGAGCGACAGAACCTTATGTAAGTGTCGGCGACAGGTTAGACAATTAGTTAACAAAGTGGCTCTCCCTGAGAACGCTCGAGCGACAGAACCTTATGTAAGTGTCGGCGACAGGTTAGAAAATTAGTTAACAGAGTGGCTCTCCCTGAGAACGCTCGAGCGAAAGAAACTTATGTAAGTGTCGGCGACAGGTTAGAAAATTAGTTAACAAAGTGGCTCTCCCTGAGTACGCTCGAGCGACAGAACCTTATGTAAGTGTCGGCGACAGGTTAGACAATTAGTTAACAAAGTGGCTCTCCCTGAGTACGCTCGAGCGACAGAACCTTATGTAAGTTTTCGGCGACAGGTTAGAAAATTAGTTAACAAAGTGGCTCTCCCTGAGAACGCTCGAGCGACAGAACCTTATGTAAGTTTCGGCGACAGGTTAGACAATTAGTTAACAAAGTGGCTCTCCCTGAGAACGCTCGAGCGACAGAACCTTATGTAAGTGTCGGCGACAGGTTAGACAATTAGTTAACAAAGTGGCTCTCCCTGAGAACGCTCGAGCGACAGAACCTTATGTAAGTGTCGGCGACAGGTTTGAAAATTAGTTAACAGAGTGGCTCTCCCTGAAAACGCTCGAGCGACAGAACCTTATGTAAGTGTCGGCGACAGGTTAGACAATTAGTTAACAAAGTGGCTCTCCCTGAGAACGCTCGAGCGACAGAACCTTAAGTAAGTGTCGGCGACAGGTTAGAAAATTAGTTAACAAAGTAGCTCTCCCTGAGAACGCTCGAGCGACAGAACCTTATGTAAGGGTCGGCGACAGGTTAGAAAATTAGTTAACAAAGTGGCTCTCCCTGAGTACGCTCGAGTGACAGAACCTTATGTAAGTGTCTGCGACAGGTTAGACAATTAGTTAACAAAGTGGTTCTCCCTGAGAAAGCTCGAGTGACAGAACTTTATGTAAGTGTCGGCGACAGGTTAGAAAATTAGTTAACAAAGTGGCTCTCCCTGAGAACGCTCGAGCGACAGAACCTTATGTAAGTGTCGGCGACAGGTTAGAAAATTAGTTAACAAAGTGGCTCTCCCTGAGAACGCTCGAGTGACAGAACCTTATGTAAGGGTCGGCGACAGGTTAGAAAATTAGTTAACTATGTGGCTCTCCCTGAGAACGCTCGAGCGACAGAACCTTATGTAAGGGTCGGCGACAGGTTAGACAATTAGTTAACAAAGTGGCTCTCCCTGAGAACGCTCGAGCGACAGAACCTTATGTAAGTGTCGGCGACAGGTTAGACAATTAGTTAACAAAGTGGCTCTCCCTGAGAACGCTCGAGCGACAGAACCTTATGTAAGTGTCGGCGACAGGTTAGACAATTAGTTAACAAAGTGGCTCTCCCTGAGAACGCTCGAGCGACAGAACCTTATGTAAGTGTCGGCGACAAGTTAGACAATTAGTTAACAAAGTGGCTCTCCCTGAGAACGCTCGAGCGACAGAACCTTATGTAAGTGTCGGCGACAGGTTAGACAATTAGTTAACAAATTTTTACTCTCCCTGAGAACGCTCGAGCGACAGAACCTTATGTAAGTGTCGGCGACAGGTTAGACAATTAGTTAACAAAGTGGCTCTCCCTGAGAACGCTCGAGAGACAGAACCTTATGTAAGTGTCGGCGACAGGTTAGAAAATTAGTTAACAGAGTGGCTCTCCCTGAGAACGCTCGAGCGACAGAACCTTATGTAAGTGTCGGCGACAGGTTAGAAAATTAGTTAACAAAGTGGCTCTCCCTGAGAACGCTCGAGCGACAGAACCTTATGTAAGTGTCGGCGACAGGTTAGAAAATTAGTTAACAAAGTGGCTCTCCCTGAGAACGCTCGAGCGACAGAACCTTAAGTAAGTGTCGGCGACAGGTTAGAAAATTAGTTAACAAAGTGGCTCTCCATGAGAAAGCTCGAGCGACAGAACCTTATGTAAGTGTCGGCGACAGGTTACAAAATTAGTTAACAAAGTGGCTCTCCCTGAGAACGCTCGAACGACAGAACCTTATGTAAGGGTCGGCGACAGGTTAGACAATTAGTTAACAAAGTGGCTCTCCCTGAGAACGCTCGAGCGACAGAACCTTAAGTAAGTGTCGGCGACAGGTTAGAAAATTAGTTAACAAAGTGGCTCTCCATGAGAACGCTCGAGCGACAGAACCTTATGTAAGTGTCGGCGACAGGTTAGAAAATTAGTTAACAAAGTGGCTCTCCCTGAGAACGCTCGAGCGACAGAACCTTATGTAAGGGTCGGCGACAGGTTAGAAAATTAGTTAACAAAGTGGATCTCCCTGAAAACGCTCGAGCGACAGAACCTTAAGTAAGTGTCGGCGACAGGTCAGGCAATTACTTAACAAAGTGGCTCTCCCTGAGTACGCTCGAGCGACAGAACCTTATGTAAGTGTCGGCGACAGGTTAGAAAATTAGTTAACAAAGTGGCTCTCCCTGAGAACGCTCGAGCGACAGAACCTTATGTAAGTGTCGGCGACAGGTTAGAAAATTAGTTAACAAAGTGGCTCTCCCTGAGAACGCTCGAGTGACAGAACCTTATGTAAGGGTCGGCGACAGGTTAGAAAATTAGTTAACTATGTGGCTCTCCCTGAGAACGCTCGAGCGACAGAACCTTATGTAAGGGTCGGCGACAGGTTAGAAAATTAGTTAACAAAGTGGCTCTCCCTGATAACGCTCGAGCGACAGAACCTTATGTAAGTGTCGGCGACAGGTTAGACAATTAGTTAACAAAGTGGCTCTCCCTGAGAACGCTCGAGCGACAGAACCTTATGTAAGTGTCGGCGACAGGTTAGAAAATTAGTTAACATAGTGGCTCTCCCTGAGAACGCTCGAGCGACAGAACCTTATGCAAGTGTCGGCGACAGGTTAAAAAATTAGTTAACAAAGTGGCTCTCCCTGAGAACGCTCGAGCGACAGAACCTTATGTAAGTGTCGTCGACAGGTCAGGCAATTACTTAACAAAGTGGCTCTCCCTGAGTACGCTCGAGCGACAGAACCTTATGTAAGTGTCGGCGACAGGTTAGACAATTAGTTAACAAAGTGGCTCTCCCTGAGAACGCTCGAGCGACAGAACCTTATGTAAGTGTCGGCGACAGGTTAGACAATTAGTTAACAAAGTGGCTCTCCCTGAGAACGCTCGAGCGACAGAACCTTATGTAAGTGTCGGCGACAGGTTAGACAATTAGTTAACAAAGTGGCTCTCCCTGAGAACGCTCGAGCGACAGAACCTTATGTAAGTGTCGGCGACAGGTTAGACAATTAGTTAACAAAGTGGCTCTCCCTGATAACGCTCGAGCGACAGAACCTTATGTAAGTGTCGGCGACAGGTTAGACAATTAGTTAACAAATTTTTACTCTCTCTGAGAACGCTCGAGCGACAGAACCTTATGTAAGTGTCGGCGACAGGTTAGACAATTAGTTAACAAAGTGGCTCTCCCTGAGAACGCTCGAGCGACAGAACCTTATGTAAGTGTCGGCGACAGGTTAGAAAATTAGTTAACAGAGTGGCTCTCCCTGAGAACGCTCGAGCGACAGAACCTTATGTAAGTGTCGGCGACAGGTTAGAAAATTAGTTAACAAAGTGGCTCTCCCTGAGAACGCTCGAGCGACAGAACCTTATGTAAGTGTCGGCGACAGGTTAGAAAATTAGTTAACAAAGTGGCTCTCCCTGAGAACGCTCGAGCGACAGAACCTTAAGTAAGTGTCGGCGACAGGTTAGAAAATTAGTTAACAAAGTGGCTCTCCATGAGAAAGCTCGAGCGACAGAACCTTATGTAAGTGTCGGCGACAGGTTACAAAATTAGTTAACAAAGTGGCTCTCCCTGAGAACGCTCGAACGACAGAACCTTATGTAAGGGTCGGCGACAGGTTAGAAAATTAGTTAACAAAGTGGCTCTCCCTGAGAACGCTCGAGCGACAGAACCTTATGTAAGTGTCGTCGACAGGTCAGGCAATTACTTAACAAAGTGGCTCTCCCTGAGTACGCTCGAGCGACAGAACCTTATGTAAGTTTTCGGCGACAGGTTAGAAAATTAGTTAACAAAGTGGCTCTCCCTGAGAACGCTCGAGCGACAGAACCTTATGTAAGTTTCGGCGACAGGTTAGACAATTAGTTAACAAAGTGGCTCTCCCTGAGAACGCTCGAGCGACAGAACCTTATGTAAGTGTCGGCGACAGGTTAGACAATTAGTTAACAAAGTGGCTCTCCCTGAGAACGCTCGAGCGACAGAACCTTATTTAAGTGTCGGCGACAGGTTAGAAAATTAGTTAACAGAGTGGCTCTCCCTGAGAACGCTCGAGCGACAGAACCTTATGTAAGTGTCGGCGACAGGTTAGACAATTAGTTAACAAAGTGGCTCACCCTGAGAACGCTCGAGCGACAGAACCTTAAGTAAGTGTCGTCGACAGGTTAGAAAATTAGTTAACAAAGTGGCTCTCCCTGAGTACGCTCGAGCGACAGAACCTTATGTAAGTGTCGGCGACAGGTTAGACAATTAGTTAACAAAGTGGCTCTCCCTGAGTACGCTCGAGCGACAGAACCTTATGTAAGTGTCGGCGACAGGTTAGAAAATTAGTTAACAAAGTGGCTCTCCCTGAGAACGCTCGAGCGACAGAACCTTATGTAAGTTTCGGCGACAGGTTAGAAAATTAGTTAACAAAGTGGCTCTCCCTGAAAACGCTCGAGCGACAGAACCTTATGTAAGTGTCGGCGACAGGTTAGACAATTAGTTAACAAAGTGGCTCTCCCTGAGAACGCTCGAGCGACAGAACCTTATGTAAGTGTCGGCGACAGGTTAGAAAATTAGTTAACAGAGTGGCTCTCCCTGAGAACGCTCGAGCGACAGAACCTTATGTAAGAGTCGGCGACAGGTTAGAAAATTAGTTAACAAAGTGGATCTCCCTGAGAACGCTCGAGCGACAGAACCTTATGTAAGTGTCGGCGACAGGTTAGACAATTAGTTAACAAATTTTTACTCTCCCTGAGAACGCTCGAGCGACAGAACCTTATGTAAGTGTCGGCGACAGGTTAGACAATTAGTTAACAAAGTGGCTCTCCCTGAGAACGCTCGAGCGACAGAACCTTATGTAAGTGTCGGCGACAGGTTAGAAAATTAGTTAACAGAGTGGCTCTCCCTGAGAACGCTCGAGCGACAGAACCTTATGTAAGTGTCGGCGACAGGTTAGAAAATTAGTTAACAAAGTGGCTCTCCCTGAGAACGCTCGAGCGACAGAACCTTATGTAAGTGTCGGCGACAGGTTAGAAAATTAGTTAACAAAGTGGCTCTCCCTGAGTACGCTCGAGTGACAGAACCTTATGTAAGTGTCTGCGACAGGTTAGACAATTAGTTAACAAAGTGGTTCTCCCTGAGAAAGCTCGAGTGACAGAACTTTATGTAAGTGTCGGCGACGGGTCAGGCAATTACTTAACAAAGTGGCTCTCCCTGAATACGCTTGAGCGACAGAACCTTATGTAAGTTTTCTAGACGTTGGTCTATAGCTGTCTGTTTCGTTTGTTCTAACAGTTTGCAGTTCATTGCCTTCATCGGTATCATAGTACCCAGAGATGTCTTCATCGAAACTCTTATTCAAAAGGCGTTGATTTCTGAATGTTTTTCCATCGTTTGTCTTTATGATGTAAGATCTGGTTTCTGAATGTTTTTTTATGACAACTGCTTTCTGCCATGTTTGACCTAGACGAACTCTCCGACAGAATAATCTTTAGGTAGTCTTGCTTTTGCATCGAATTTTGTATGCTTTGAATACTTTTGCTTTCGCACAAAACATTAACAACCAACAATGACGTAATATCATATAATATTAGCACAGAATCTTCTTCATGCAGTGGAAAATTAAGAATTGTTTGCCTATCTATAATTCTGGTCAAAGCTCCTGCGCCCAATTAATATAGTTCAGAAAAAAACTACAAAAGTCTGGACTGCACATACGGGAAGCTGCTGAAGAAATTAGTACCCTTTCATGCTTTCTGCAAAATGATGAGAAACTGACAAAAACTAAATCCATCGAAAAAGCAAAAAAAGGTAGTGAATACTCTGGATTCCCTGTAATCAAAACAACCAAACAGAAAGACTTGATGGGAAGTTGAGTTCTAATGTAGGACTGTCAATAGAACTGCAATTTTAAACGTGTTGCAACAGAAGTGCTGGACAGATTCCAAAGGCTGGAAAGAAAATGGATACCTTTGGTTTTTTTTTGACACCTGTTAGATGAAGACACGCTCATGACAAACTGTGCTACTTTTCTGTTTGTATGATGAAAAAAATGGAAAAGCGCTTTTTCAATGATGTCATTGATGCAAGAGCACTTTTCCCCAACAAAGCAGTAATACAATCACCAATAGACATAATAAGGAAACAGGCTTCATATGGGAATTACGTGTATCAAAAAATGCTAGGCAAAAAGATAATTTTTGAAAAAGAATGTTGACCACATAGACTGAGTGAATGTTATATACATCTATTAAATAGCTATTCTGTTGGTTCTTAATAAATTTCCTGTACCCGTGGTTCCAGACATTGAAGCTGCATTTTCATATCTTTGAGCTCCAAATATAAATTTAAGCTCAACCTTTTTAAGACATTTTTTGATATTAAGTTGATCTCATCAGCTTTTTTTTTGTCTCCCTTGAAATCGTACAACTTCTGAATCTGATCGGTGTGTGCTATGTTAGGTGTGTGCTATGTTAGGTGTGCTATGTTAGGTGTGTGCTATGTTAGGTGTGCTATGTTAGGTGTGTGCTATGTTAGGTGTGCTATGTCAGACGTATTGTTAAACAAAATACAAAGGTGCTTACAGCCATTCAGAGTCTAATATCTTTTAAGTCGTTTGCTAAAACATTTATAAACTTTTTAACATGCCAGATGTATGTATAGATGCCTAACGGGTGTCACCCGGTGCGGACCGCACCCCCCGCACCACCTAGTGACGCAACTGCCTACGACATAGTAAGGCATACACTAACAATTGTATTTTAACAGACAGCACACTATAAATGGACGTACAATTCTATGTTTTTGTTGGTCAAAGGGAGTGAACTGATAAGAAATAAATGCACGTCTACGCTGTATTCAATATTATGTTCTCTTGGCTTTAACAATTACTATATTTGATTTTTAGCTGGCTACATTTTCTATCTCACAATCCAATCAAGTGAACCTGGTGTTCTCCCTATTTCTTTCTTTCTCTCTATTTGTCTTATTTTAACCAAACACTAGATACTCAAAACCGTATATATGATTATATATATAATAAAGTGAAAAAAGAAATACATATCATATGGTCACATACACTAACGTAGTAATATATAGTTCTTCCATAGTGGTTCAATGATGACCACTTTGTCATCCAGAAGGCTGAGGGCTTTGCACTGGGGTTTTATGCCTCCTCATGTGGCTGGTGAGACCTATGTGAGCCCGGAATGTTCGGCCGCACACTGGGCAGGTTATTCCAGCTGGAGCTAGTGTCGTTTGTCTTGCTTTTCTTTTCTGGCGTTTTTCTTCTGCCAGCGTTGTTCTTTTTTCCTCAGCAACCTGTGCGCCAGTTTTCACAGCGCGACGCCATGGTGCTCTGTCATGTGCCTCTTTCTCTCAGGTGCCTGGGTCTATGCTGAACGCCTTCAGAGAAGCTTTGAAGATGTCCCTGAAGCGCTTTCTTTGACCACCTTGCGAGCGCTTTCCTTCGCTTAGTTGGCCATACAAGAGTCGTTTAGGGATGCGGTGGTCTTCCATTCCGTAGACGTGACCTGCCCATCGCAGCTGGGACTGCATCAGGATTGTGTGGATGCTTTGCAGACACGCTCTTCGAAGGATTTTTGTATCGGGTATTTTGTCTTGCCTTTTGAAATTTAGTATTTTTCTCAGACATGTCATGTGGAAGTGGTTTAGTTTCTTTGCATGTTTACTGTACACTGTCCATGTTTCTGAGGCATAGAGCAATGTAGGGAGGATGACGGCTCTATAGATCCCTAGCTTTGTGTTTGTGGTGATACCACGTCTGTTCCAGACATTTTTAGACAGCCTGCCATAGGATGCACTGGCCTTGGCGATACGCAGGTCGATTTCACTATCGATTTTTCCATTTCTGGAGAGTGTGCTGCCAAGATATGTGAATTTGTCCACTGCGTTTATATCCTGTCCATTTATAGTGATGCTTGGATCCGAGTAGGCTTTCCCAGGAGCAGGTAGATATAAGACTTCAGTCTTGTTCGTATTGATGGTAAGGCCAAAGTCTGAGCATGCTCTTGAGAAGTCACTGACGATGCTCTGCAGATCGTTTTCAGAGCAGGCATTTAGGGCACAGTCGTCAGCAAATAGCAAGTCTCTGATTACTGCTGCATTTGTTTTTGATTTTGCTTTAAGCCGCCTCTGGTTGAATAGGCCACCATCAAATCTGTATGATATATTTATCCCGTTGTTTTCTCTATTTGTGAATGCATCTGTCAGCATAGCGGAGAACATGATACTGAACAGTGTAGGTGCTAGGACACAGCCTTGTTTTACCCCGTTTGATACTTCGAAGGGCTCTGATGGTTCTCCACTTTCTTGGACACGAGCCTTCATGCCATCATGAAATAGTCTCACCATAGTTATGAATTTTTGTGGACAGCCATACTTTGACATGATCTTTCAGAGTCCTTCTCTGGAAACGATTATTTATTATACCTAACAAAACATGAATCGATAAACAGAAATACTCAATTAGTCAATTAACTATTGGTAATTAATTAGTTTGTTTAGTATCGAATAAGGGAAAAACTTGTACATTATTGGTAATATAGTTTTAAGAACGGAATTCTTCCCCTTTAGGTAAGCTTTTTAAAATGATTTTTAGTGGTCCCCGATAGGAGAAGAGACGCTATTAGTTTTGTGCGGTCTGTCTGTCTGTCCGTCCGTCCCGTTTAGATCTCGTAAACTGGAAAAGATAGTGAAAACCAGACATCGTGATATTTTCGGTCTTTCAAAGTTCTGATGCAACGGTTACTTTTTTTCTTTTCTGAAAGCGAAAAATTTATTTTTTTAAAATCAACTATGCAAGCAGTTTTTTTTTCATAAAAACACACAATTTTTACAACTAATCACTATTAATAGTAACAAACACGGGAGGCTTTTTAGTAATTGGAGATGACAATTTACCATATTTGTAACTCATTAATGCAAACGGTTTCAGATATTTTGTAATTTTTTTTTACAATCGTATATCTACGTTTCTAAGTTCTTTCATATTAACTATAATGTTTACAAAAAATATTTATTTTTTAAAGAGAAAAAATATCTATTTACTATGCATATAAATGGGTCATAATTTAAAAGAACAATTAATAAGTAGTTTTTCATATTATCGCGTGAACTGCAGCACATGATCAATACACGGAACACTTAGCTAAAGAAAAATAAAGAATTTTTTTAAATTACGGAAATGTTTTTTTGTTTTCTTGACGCTTTGAATAAGAGATTGGCCTTTTACAAAACAATTAGATCATTAAGATAGTCATTATATGACATAAGTTAGGCCAGGTTCACATTTAATTTCACATTTACTGTCACCTATCCCTTGGTCTGCTGGACCGTTGGGGCACCACACAAGATCTATCAACCTTGTTTCTTCATTGTTCTCTGTCATTTGTCTTTGATAGAATTTCATTCTGATAATTGTCACAGTTGTGTGATTATCTGGTTTGGGTTTTGTTGTCGATCTAAATAATATAGTACGATCTCTCACGTGCTGGACCTGGAGCAGACTATGACATTGATGTATAGACACCCAAGAGACAGAGACAGAGACATTAGTTGACACCAACACTACGAAGACTCGAGAGGAACAATAAACTTGCGAACAATAGGGCTCGAAATACCACGGTCAGTGATACCGATAGGATTCATCGCGGATCTTTAGATTTATGTATGGAAAAAGTGGTACTAGCAGAGTCCGGGTAAGACGATAATTAGAGAATAAATTAGACATAGCTTAAGAACTTAAAAGTCAGAAACAGTTTGAGTTAAGGGGGAGACGACTCAAACACGGCTAGGTGCTGGACCAGACCGATGTTGTAGGAGTCGATATCGTATTGTGGAATACGACATGTGTTGTATGTTGTAGAAGTCGATGTCGTATTGTGATATACGATTTGTGTCGTGGTTGTTAGTTTCAAGAACAGTATCAGTGCATTTCTTAAGGACACGCGGTAAGACGAAACCATTAATCTTTTCATTAATGCACTTTAGGAAGTTACGAGTTGATTTGTTGATTAAGTACTCGGCTATTTGTAAGTGTCTGTCAATTTATATCCAGGTGACGGTCAGAGACGGTAGATTTATACAAATTCATATCACATCAAGACTATACGGACTGTGACGTGGGCTCCAGGATCCGTGCTAAGACAAGAGAGAGAGAGAGAGAGCAGTGTGACTTGCTATTTGTACCAAGCATCAATGTATATGCAACTATATAATTTTAGCCTTCATGATTATATAAGACCGAACTTTTCGTACCATTATTCATTTCTTATATGTTTTTTTTTCATTGTTTTATCTACTAATTAATCAACCACATTATTATTTCAATTATATCCAATGTTGGTTGTTAATATCTAAACTATATATATATATATATATATATATATATATATATATATATGTATATATGTGTATCAATAATTAAACACCTATTTTAATGACACTATTGTGTGTCGGAGGTCCTAATTTGTTACATTAGTCATTGTTGTTTTCAATACTTCATCGTCTCCAGTTTCAACCATTAACCTACTAGTTGACCAGCAGAAGCGAGAACAATTCTAGACATCTTGCCATCAAGAGCTGATATTCAGTTTCTTGACAATATTCTTTCTGAAAATTTTGGAACCTGCCTTTTGACCTGCCTGGGTGGACCACTTCGGGGGGCCGATTTTAAGTTTGTGTTTTCACACAAACTGTCTTTGTAACCTTGTTTTAATATTTTGCTCGTTTTCATTTCTAAGATAACGTTTTGAAAGTTTATCTTATCTTATCTTATTAAATATAGACGTTATTTCAGAGAAGATGATTACGTTTTACGTGCTTCCTTAAGTCAATCTATTCATGCTTGTTATAATCAATGACATAAACTCTACAAGTCGTTGGTTTTCATAGCTGATTCAGACAACCCATTCCATGCTCTAATAGCAATAGGGAAGGAGTAGGCCTATTTGTGCAAATTTTTCCTAGCACATGGAAAACGTCGAAGTTCTAAATCAAATTTAGTATCGTGCAGTGCCAGAGTTCAATAAGTGCAGGCCCTGGACAAGATTTTTGTGGAGACCCCTAGGCCATATCCTTTTCAATCTTTAATAATAGATCTATGAATATTTTAAAAAATCTAAAAGCAAGTCCTATATATGAAGAAAGAAATCTAAGCAGGCCTAGGTACTTGTAGCCTAAATGTAGTCTTGTATTCCTTATTTTCTTATTTTTAACATGCATATTTTGTCATAAACAGATTTTTTTTGCAATGTGGAGCTCACTGGCGGCCCCCTCTAAGAGTGAAGCCCTGGATAACTGATATAGACTTAAACTGCCGTAAATCCGGCCCTGGAAATGGATCTATCTAGGGGAGCGTCATGAAAACTATACATAATATATCTTCTTCCTTTTGTTTTGTAATGGTGTGATTCTGTAGTTAGTAAGTGATTGAAACGTTATTGTCGAGTGATATAGTGCGAGAAGTTATTTTGAATTACGTTGTCATGTTTTATTCTTGTCTTTGTTTCGTAATCGAACTGCTAAGTCCAGTGTTTCCCAGACTATGCTCCGTGGAACCCAAGCGTTCTGCGAGGCATGAATATAGGTGTTCTACGAGCTACTGGAATAATTAACCATAGTAGGCACTATTAGGCCATCACATGAATTAACTTCTCTAAAAATAAGCTGTATTCCACTTAATACTCAAAATGTGCGAAGTGTTCTGTTAACGAAAAAGTCTTGGAAACACTGAAACATTCAAGCATGACTATGAAGTCTATTAATAGTAAACTAACTTTCTAGAGTTCATATAAAAAGGGACGTAACTAACTTTTTTTTCCTACTGTAAATAAGTGATAGATTATTAATTTACTAGAATCTAATTACTATTACTAAACAAAAAATAAACTATTTCATTGGAAGAGTTTCCATGTGTTAATTCCATTCTTTTATAGTTACAGAAATAAAACTAGATCTAAATAAATGATTTTCTTTGAGACGTTTTATTGCAAGCCGAGTGAAAACGCATGGGCATGATGTTTTGAGTCATTTCTTGACGTCATAAATAACTATTTTTAGTTTAGTTTACCCACGTGACCTAACACTAACTAAACTAAGATGGCTGCGTTAATATCTGTTCCGCTAAAAAAGACTTACGAAGTCGATTTAGTAAAGCCTCTTAGAACTTTTATTCAGAACACATTTACACAGGCTAATTCAGATGAGTATAATCAGGCTCTTAGTGAGTTTAATAAACTCAGAAATACTATGATTACCAAATCTGTGGATAAGCATGAATCAGCCTTGGAAGTTTTGTACAGGTATTAATTATTAAAGAATAAAGTTTAACCAGTTTAGTAAAGTACTAAAGTAAAAGTAAAAGTCTGTAAGACTAAAGAAAGTCTTTTAAAAAAGTTTATAGGAAAAAGTGAAAAGGCCAAAAAAATAAAAACTAAAAAAGGATTATCTAGATCGACTTCTAAATAAATACATGATTCTAGATCTAGATCTTCTTGTTTGAAGTAACGTCTGTTATATTTATAAGGTCTCTAGACACTTTTTAAGACAGTCTAGAATCTAGTCTAGGTCTTCTAAAGATAAAATAAATGGTGTGTAAATGATGAAAACTAGACCTGCTTGAGCATTGATTATCAGTTTTAATACATTTGTTTCCTGTTGAGTTATATTTATTTTGACATTCCAGATATTATGATCAGCTGGTTGCCATTGAAAACAAACTGCCCATTGCAGAAAATCAGGTTAGAAAAATTATTATTGTGTATTTCTTTACATAGCAAAATAATGAAATGCACCTCAATTTTTAAAGTACAGTAACTTGGTCTTAGAGCATTTAATTATCAAATTTAAATTTATGGTTATATGGTATACAGTAGAACGTCGTTTATCCGAACGTTTATTATCCGGAGCGTCAAATATCCGGACCAGTTTTTTTTTTTTTTTTATCAACCACATGTACTGTGATGCACATATACTGTATGAATACGAAAAATACGTGATTATTTTCCACAATAAAGGTAAAATTGCGACATTTGTCACCTATTTTGCTCGTTCTTCACGCACGTGTCCCGCATGTGATGATTTTCAATATTCGTATAGTGTCCGGTTGCATATACTGCATGGATCGCTTCGGTTTTCGGTTATCCGAACAATCGCGTATCCGAACGGTGTCCGGTCCCAATTGAGTCGGATAAACGACGTTCTACTGTATATAGAATTATAGATATAGATATTAGTATGCATATATTATATTTATATCTTTTTATGTATTCTATTGAGCAGCATTACACACTGTTTACATTTTTCTTAAGTAAATGAAATTGATTAAAAATACTAAATTTGCCAATTTTTTTAGAAATAATTTGAATTTTAGTGCTAGAAAAAAAAAAACAACCCCCAAATAACAATAGAAATATAGATCTAAAATCTATGTATTTGTTTTATTTTAGATTCGTGTTCAGTTTAAATGGAGAGATGCATTTGATGAAGGTTCTTTCTTGTCTGGCAAAAGAACTCTAGGTAATAAAGAATTTGATTTTCATGCCCAGAATTATTTTAAAGTCTTGATCTGTGTGTTCGTCCCCCCCCCCCCCTCTCCCAATGATAAAAAGTGTGCTTTTGTTTTTCTTGTTCAATTTAAAATGCATCAGTTAGAATGTTTTCTGTTTATAAAACAGTCTCTTATAAAAAGGCTTACTTAATGTCATTCACCTACAGCCATTGCATCTGCTGCTTACGAGAAAGTATGTTTGCTGTTCAACATTGCTTCATTACAGTCCCAGATAGCTGCTGCCCAGAATCAAGAAAATAACGATGGCTTAAAGTTGACAGTGAAACTGTTTCAGGTAGTTTATTGCATCTTAGATTTTTAGTTAGATTCAATATATAGCTTTTGGAAACCTTTTAAAGTGAAATTGATAAAAGAAAGAACTATATCCAGACAGACAGAGTGAATTGATATAAGCTTTGTAAAAAGGTTACATAGCCTGATCTCTATTGTACCTGGTAATGGAAAAAAATGGTTAACTTATGAACACACCAGTGAGCAGAAAGTACAAAAATAATCACAACCAAATAAAACAGCTTGTGAAGACTACTGTTATAACTTTCCATCTGAATTAAAAGCAATAATAATTGCATTAAAGGCAATAGAAAACAATTATAATAATAGCAATGTCTTTCATTCTGAAGATTAATCATAATAATACTTGTTTGTGACCCTAATATCCTTTTTATATTAAAGCAAGCTTGCGGAATTTATGGACACTTGAAAGATATAGTTCTGTCTCATGTACAACAAGATCCTACACCAGATTTAAATCCTGACACACTGAGTGCTCTGAGTTCTCTAATGCTTGCACAAGCTCAAGAGGCTATTTATAGAAAGGCAACTCAAGGTAAGGTTATTAAAAGACTAAATGTATGAGTAATGAGTTGCTTAAAATAGTAATAAATAAAAATATTCATATAGGAAATAAAATATTTGCTGAAAATGTCTTTGGCATTTTTTTATAAGAAATGTATGGAAAAAATAATTTTTAGGATCTTTGTTTTTTTGCAGAATTTATTCAGTAGAAATATTTATATATATATATATATAAATGTCAGAAATTTTTACATAAAAGTCCCAAAAAGTATTTTAAAAAAATAGTACAATTGGTTTTTGAAATTAATTAAAAAATGAGATGCTCTAGCCTACTCAGAATTGTAAACAACTCACAATAGGTTGTTTGCTTTCATTTGCATTGTATCCCAGCACTGCTTGACTTAGTATAGTGGCGAAAGTGAGAGATTTTTTACTTTCTTGTTCTATTATTCACTTTCACTTATCCCTTAGTGTGTTGGACTGTTGAGGCACCACGCATTATCTGTCAACCTTCTTTTTCCATTCCTGTTGTCTTTTGCCTTGGTTAGAATCTCTTTCAATGACTGGCTCATCCATTCTTTTATATAAACATCATCTGCCCTATAGATTGCAAGGTCTGAAAGGAGAACTTTTACCAAGTCATTGTGGGGTCCAATTGCAGTATTAATCCTGTTTTTAATCTCTTTGTTTGTGATGTGGTCTTAGTATGTGATACCTAGGATCTGTCTGTAGTATTTCAATTACATTGCTCGGATCCTTCTCTCTAGTTCTGTTATTATTGTGTTTTGTCTACTGCACGTATAGTACTTAGGAAGAAGGCAGTCAAGTTTTTCATTGAGTATTTTTGAGACTTAGTTATTTTGTAGTGACAGTACCAACAGTGGAGGAGTTCTCTTTCTTAATACATTAAATGTTCTGGATCACACACACACTCATTTTCAACTCATTGATGGACCTCACCTGTGCTCCACTTGTACTTGTTCTTTGATGTTACCTCCGCTTTAGCCTAGTCAACACTCAACACAAGATACAGCAAAATAGTTCCCAACACTAATTAAATAAAAAAAGATAGTTATTATAGAAAGATAATCTTAAAAGTTTCACTAAAATTATTATTGTTAACTTTTCTACAGACAAAATGAAGGAAGCCATGATAGCTAAATTAGCTTATCAGACATCAGAGTTGTATTCTGATGCTATGAAATTGATGCAGTTAGGCTCTATCAGAGACTTATGGCCAAAGGTAATTTATCATAAAACAACTGGGATCAATAAATATTAAATTTTTTTGTTTCTGAAATGCATAGAATGAATACTATTACAAGGGTGTCCTTGAATCTCCTGGAATTTCAGAAAAAAATTTTAAAAAGTCCTGGAATTTTAAAATATCCCCTTGAATGTCCTGAAATTTCGCTGATCAAAAAAAAAAAAGGTATTAAAAAAATTCGGCACCGTTGCTGCGGATGGGCCGTCACGGCGGAAATAGATTCGAAATGAGCATTTCCGAGTTTGTATACTGCTCCTTGACAATAGATAGATCTTTATCTATTTATAGATTAGTATCGTTATTGGATCGCTTTTTCACTTAGTACGTTGATTTTCATCCAAACTACGTTCCATAACTTTTTACGGGCTGGCTGTGTCAATAAGCTGACCAGTGACGAGTCTACACCGCCTTTCACCCACTTGTGAAGCGTGTTCTCGTGATTGAAGATGGCCTTGGCTAAAAGCAAGGGCATTTCACCTGGCATTATAATGATTATTTTTCTGAAGGGCCCTCTCTCAACTAAAATCTTGTTGTAACAGAGTGATTTTGCGTAAATCATCTAGACTCTAGCTAGAAATAGTATCTAGATTTAGATCTAGTAAAGATAATTCACACCTAACTTGAAAACTTCGTGAATTTTAGTCAATTTAATGATTTCGATACATCCAATGTCTAGATTATTCTAGATTTACGCTAAACCACTAGCTCTAGAATGTAGTGAAGCCTAGAAAAACTCGCAAATATTAGTGACTTAAATTAGAGTCTGGATTTATGGTAGATTCGGTGAAGATAATTCTCACATAGCTGTGAAAAGTCTGCGACTTTTAGTGACAGATCTAGAGTCTAGATTTACGGTAGATTAAGGGAAGATAATTGTCACACAGCCGCGAAAAATCAGCGGATTTAGTGACTTAGATCTAGAGTCTAAATTTACAGTAGATAGGTGAAGATAATTCTCACACTGTATTACCTGGACATAAAAGGTTCCGCTAATCATTCTGTGCACTCCTGTTAGGAAGTGTGGTGTGAAACCTATTTGTAATACCTTTGAACTAGTCATAATATTGTTTCCCTGCTTCCACATAGGATTGGTTGCCCACTGTTGTTATGAAGCAAGCAGGATTTCATGCCATGGCTGAGTTTTATCAAAGCATTGTAGCACAACAGTCCAAAAGTTATGGTGAAGAGATTGCCAGGCTGCAGGTAAGGTTTTGTCTTAGGATCTTTTTTAAAAAAATAGTTTAAAGTCTACCCCAAAAATTGTAATTGATCTAGATCTGTTTAAAGTTCATATTTATCAATACATTTTAAGATAAAGATTTTCTTCTTCTAATTTAAAAACATATTTTTAAAATAAAAAATAAAACCAAAAAAAAACCTTGCCATGATTCAACCACTTTCATGTGTGATTGTATGATCTTGAAACCCATCATATATATCCCAAGACCGCTTACATTATAAACTTTTTAGCTAACACCTATCTAAAGCTTGGAAAAAAATTGTCTAGGTGCTAAACTCTGTAGATATAAGCAGTTTGAAATAACGTAGTATACAAGTTTAAATAATTTCAACAAGAACATAGAATTAATACTTGTTTAATAATCTGTTCAAATTGGATATTTTATTTTAAAAAAAAACAACTCACAAAGACAAAAAATTAACTGTTCACTATTATGTTTTTAAATTTTATAAACCTGTTAATTTTATCTACTTAGCATGCACAGGAATTGTTAGCAGCGTCTCAGAACAGAGGTGGTGCCACTTTCAATTTCAAAGCAGAGCAAGCAAAAATCCAGAGAGCATTAGAGACAGCCACCAAAGACAATAACTTCATATATCATGATAAAATACCAGACTTGAAAACACTGCAGCCTATTGGCAAGGCTGTGGTGGCCAAAGCTGCCCCAGTGGCACAGCCTATGAGTACAAAATTCACTGGTAAGTTAATGATGGCTCAAACATTAAACACTAGAGAATTGCTAGATGAATTCCAATCACAAATAGTGATGAATTTGTTGATACTTTTTATACATCTGTGTAACATTGTTGGAATGTATCAATGACTTTGGTTTAGTTTGCTGTTGTCTTATGTTGTAGTCTAGACATATCTACCATTAGGTTATTTCTGAGTGGTTGTTTTATCTTGAAATTCTCAGTATTGTATTACAGTCCAGATAGTTTTTGGTTAAATTTTAAAATCAAATCTTCCTTAGTGCGTCTCTTAACACTAAATTGTTTTTGTAGATCCAAATGTTTTTATCTGATAAAAGTAAGAAATTATATAAATTAAAAAAAAAAAAAGACTTATGATGGATATATGTGGCCTTACTTAAACAATCACTTATTTTGAATTCCTGATATCCTTGAAAATCTCAACTCTTATGAGTTTTTTTTTTGTTTCAAATCTAAGTCATTATTTACTTGTGATTTTTTTTTCTTACATGAAGTCTTGAAGTGCAAGTTTCTCTGTTTCAGATCTATTTGAGAAAATTGTACCACTTCCTGTCCATGAGGCTCTGACAGCCTTTGAGAATCGCAAGTCACAGATAGTCAGCATGGAAGTTGGTAGGCTTAGGAATGCTACGGAGATGATGAACAGGTTAGTGAAGATGGGAGACAGAAGATAATGATTTTTTTTTTCTTAATTTAAAAATGAATATCATTCAAAACAAAGAAATGTCAGCAATTATGGATTTAGTGAACTGTAATAAGTTTAAGGTGAATGATTTAGTGGTTGAAAGTTGAACAGACAATCACAAGTATTTGAAAGTATTTCAAATTTAGAAAAAGTCTTTGACTTTTGCTGAAAGTGATAGTTTCTCTTGATTTTAGTGTTCTAGCATCTTTGAACTTGCCTGCTGCTCTTGAAGACTTGTCTGGGGAGAGAGTTCCCCAATCAGTTTTGGAGAAGGCTCAACAGATTCAAGAACTGGGAGGTCTGACCAAGCTAGACAAACTCATGAGTGATTTACCAGAGCTACTCACAAGGAACAGAGAAATTCTTGATGAGGTACTAAACAGATCATACTAAACATTAAACTAGATATTTCTAACTTGTGTTTCATGGCCTGGTAGAGGCCTAGAGGCAAGACAGTAATGTCATATCATCTAATTGAGCCCATGAGCATAATTTTCTGAGAAAACTCTATCACTGTTATAATCACTTTATGATTGTCATTAGGCTTTAAATGCATTAAATAAAGAGAACTATCATACTTTCCACAAAGAATTTCATCATTACTGAACTTTTGTTATAGACTAAAGCTGAAAATACTAAAAAAAAAATTTCAATGAATATTGTTTTTCTTTTGTCTTTATCAAGACAAAGCATTTTTTTAAAATGTATTGACATCACACAGCAATTTGCTTTATGCAATGACACTTCAGTTAAAGAAGACTACTGATGTATATCATCAGCCCTAAAACAAACATGTAAATTAACTAATTTTGAAATTTTAGATATTTAAATTTTGCAATTTATTAAGCTTCTTTATTTCATTTTAAGGCTCTTTTCATTTTGTTTCATTTATTTATAACTGATGAGCTGAATGTTTTTAGAGTATCAAAGCGTTAGATGATGAAGAGAGGTCTGACGTACAGCTTCGGGAACAGTTCAAGGAGAGGTGGACCAGGACGCCCTCTGCTTCACTGACCAAGCCTATGAGAGATGAAGCCATGAAGTACAAAAATATACTGGACACTGCCATCCAAGCTGACCACATAGTTAAAAATAAATATGACACACACAAGAATGCAATAGCCCTGTTATCTAAACCAAAGGTTAGCTTCTCTTTGTCTTATGGAAAGACTTTTATTATTTTTTTTTGTTAGTGTTAATGAAAGGCTTCAACATAGCTCATGCCATTTTGTTGTTTTGATAGGCTGAACTAGAAACTGCATTGCCTGCTGCCAGTGCTGCAGGGTCTCTTCAGAACAGTGCAGTGGTCAAAAAGTTAAGGGATCTTATAGAACAGGTATTATGTATTGAAAAATGTTATTATTTTACTTAGTGTTTGTATTCAGTAATTTTTTTGTTTTTAGATTTTTGTTAGCATATTTTGTATATAGAGAATTGGGAGGACAAGGTTCCCACTCTAGCTAATGTCCAGGTTTTCATTTCTTCTGCTTGTCAAGATGAACAAGTCATTCTACAACTGAGTGTAGTCAGCATACTCCAAAGCACCTTGCTGATAATTTCATATTTATTTTTTTTTAAAGTTCCCCTTTCAGACCTTGTGGTCTATAGGACAGATGATGTAAAGGTCATCTGTTTCTGTGGCCTATGGTTAACCAGGGTGTCATGTGGTCAGCACAACGACCAACCCCCTTTACTTTTCCCCAACTAATGTCAGGTACCCATTAGAGCTGGGTGGACTCAGAGGCGCCCAAAGATCCCAAAATTAAAAATCCCAGTTTTCACCAAGATTCAAACCCCAGTTCGGAAGCCAAGCTCTTTACCGCTCAGTGGCCATGCCCCTCATATTATTTAGCATTGCACAAAAAAAAAACAGTTATAAAAAAAATGATTCTCATCATAGCTTGACCATGTCTTGTTCCCCAGGTAAATACTATCAAAGCAGAAAGAGATGTGATTGAAGTGGAGGTGAAAGATGCTAAATGTGACATGAGTAAGTCAAGTTTTCCCTAAATGCTCTGTACTTATCAGTTTAGACATTTATTTGTATTCTCTTTTTACTTCTGAGCTAAACAGAGTTTCTATTTGAGTACAGGTGACAGGGTATATTTTGAGAAATATTTTGACCATTACCAATTGATACTATGTTCAGTTTCTTAAATAATCTCAAGGTGACATTAGAAACTTTGGCAGAGATATACCATTAGGTTTAAATAGCAGTTTTGCCACCTTCCCACATCTTTGAACATTTGATTCCATTTCATAAAAAGAAATTCAGTTAATATTTATGAGATTTAAAATGAAGAAATTAAAGACATGTTCAAATAAGTATAAATTATGTAGGTCAAATTTGCATTAAATTGTCAGCAGCAAACAGCAGTAAAGTAACCTTTTGGAGCAAAGTAGAATCAGAAAGTTTTTTTTTTTTAATCTTATTACCAAATTTAAACATTGAACATTTAACTCAGCACCTAAGCTCTCTACTGACTGACCATATAATCACATTTAGTTAATAAAATATACATTAAAAAATATTTACATTAACACACTTTTGTTGGAATTTATTTAAAAAAAAAGGTAAATAAATTGTGTAAAACAAAAAAAAAGTGTGGAACTCCTAAATGCTTTTCTTGACTGAGTGATTTAGAACACGTCTTTTTAACATGCATTCAAATCTTTTGGCTGCCTTAATATTTTTACTAACTTTAAAAAAAACAAACATAGCTTTTATATTGTGGGTCTTTCAACCTCACCCAACTTCTTTTGTGGGGAGATGTTGGGTCTTTTAGGAGTAGGTTTTTGTGCTACCTTTAGGAGCTCAACAAACACAACTCAGCTCTTTATCAAATCCTAATTTTAAAAATTCCTGGTCAACATGGGGATTACAAGTCAAGCCCCTTTGTAAGGTAGGTAGTCAAGCAGGTTATGCCATTCTGCCACTGGACAAGACAGACAGACAAGTTTTTTTAAAATTGTGTAATTTAAAGTGCCATAAACCTTACCTTGTAGGTAGTAAATTTTTTGCTGCCCTTGCCTCCGAGGGCATGATCAATGAAGAGGCCATTTCTCAGGCAGAGTTGGATAGAATCTACTCACCATTGAGGGAGCAGGTGTCTGACAGTATACACAGGCAGGAGATGGTTTTAGCACAAATACAGGTTAGATTTTGAGCCACTTGGTCAGATAGAAATTGTGTAAGTTAAAGTAAGGTTAATTTTGGAGGACACATGTAAACTGAAAATTTATAATAATTTTTTTAAATAGTTATTTAACAGTTATAGTAAAAAAATGATTGGCATGAGTTAAATTTTCAACTCTATTTATTTTTTAAAAACTTTTTTATCATTACCCATTTTGAAGAGCTTGATATATATATATATATATATATATATATATATATATATATATATATATATATATATATATATATATATATATATATATATATATACATATATATATATACATATATATTTCAGAATGCCAACACAGAGTTTTGTAATGCTAAAACATCCAACCAAAATGCTGCCCAGAGAGAGACACTTTTAAAAGACCTTGCAGCTGGCTTTGACAGTTTCATGGAGTTAAAATCAAACATCGAGGAAGGAACCAAGGTTAGTACTACCATCTGTTGTCTTGATTTAAAATCTGGATTTCATTCATTGGACAAGCCCAAAAATGTTTTTCTATATTTTTCAATTATTGACCATTATTTGAACTGTTAAACAAAGAATTTTGTATTAGTGATGTTTAAATTGATATATTATTGATTAAATACACAAATAAATTATAGAGATTTAATTAAAAATAATGTTATTAGTTTGGTGCTATACACGTGTCATCTCTAGTGACATACAGTGGTTATTTATAAACCTCAATTTACTTTTTCTTATATAATGATCTGTTTTGTTGCTAGACAATATCATCTTTCATTTTAGCATTTCTTTAGTTCCTTTGCTCCAATAGATAGAAATAAACAAGGTACACTTATCTCCTTTTTATGATTATTTTTTAAATTTTCACTATTAGTAACATCTTTTGGTTTAACCACAGTTCTACAACGACCTGACCCCATTGCTTGTCAGGTTGCAGACTAAAATCAATGACTTCTGCTTTGCTCGCAAGACTGAGAAAGATGAACTGATGGCTGACCTCCAGAAGGCAATAGTGAACACGCCTTCACAGGCCCCGCCAATAACCCCACGCTATCAGGGAGGTCCCCCGCAAGGTCAGTACACTAGCTGTAAACCACCATTTGATTTTGTTATTTGTGTTGTGCCATGTTAGACCCTCCTAGCATTTCTTTTTGTTATTAGTAACATTTTAAAATTCTCAGATTTCTATTTCCATTGCTGAATATAATTGCTCAATAACCAAATTTGATAATGAATTTAGTATCAAATGAATTGGTTGGTCAACTTTTTTTATTTGGTCTTTGAAATTTTTATTTGTTCCATTTAGGTTCTAAAAAAAAATAGGAGCTTATAATTGATAGGACATTAGCTACACATCTTAACATCTGAGTTCTTTTTTTTTTTTTGTATTAGTATTGTTAGAAGACTAGAAGGAAAATTGGAGTTTTTACTTAGCCATCAATCCGTTTTATTTCAAAACAAAAGCTAATTTTTGTAAAAGCATCCCAGCAAAATTGTTTTATAGATTATTTTTTTTATAGACTTTGTATTTTCTTCACCCATTTATATATTGAAAGTAAAATGAAATGCCATTTTGGCAGCTTTATTTATATTTGGGATTGGCTGACAATCAGGTTATAAAACATTTCTGCTCAGTACATGTTGAACAAGCACATAATTAGACAAATTGTGTGTGTGTGTGGAGATGTTAGCTAACTTGTTTGAAACTGTTCTTTTACTGTTATGTGTGTGTATATATTGTTATTAATGGTGTAAGCTTTGGGCTGCGCTGTACCAAAAAAACTTGCGCTTTTAATTGTCAGCTTGTCTTGACCTTCTACATGACATATAGAATTGACCAGATGGCACCATTGTTCAGAACACAGTCTAGTGTATTGGCACTCTTAAATTCTTCCCATTATTTCACAATGTATTTACTGGTATATCAAAGTTGTAGTGCAGCTGTTTTCTTGACAGTCTGTTGGCTGGAAAAAAAAGTTATACTCAACTGCCATTAACTCCCATTTATTATTTGAGTCTTCACATCCATTTTTTCTCTATGAATATAGTTTGTATGTCCAGTAAAACTTTTATTTTGAGCAGTCCTATCATGTTTGAAATAGAAGCAGTACGCAATAAAAATAAAAAAAAAACAAAACTTAAGGTTCCTTACCTATGCCAGTTCATTATTATTATTATTATCCTTTAACCAAGTTCAATGCAATATTACTATATCAAAGTTAAATCTGCAGTAGAATTATCATTAAATACATTTTTTACTTTTTTTTTTACTAAATTTTACATAGAATTTAACCACATAGCTATATGAGTTAATCAATTCTGTTTTCTCTCTTATTATTTGCTAGATCATTTTTGTTTTGATGAAGTTTTTTTTTTTTTTTAACATTTCTATTTTGTTGTGCTTAGAGATGTTTTGTTGTTTCTTTCTATTGTTTTATTTGTATTTTTGATAGTCTTGAGTGATAACATTTTTTTTTTATATTCATTTGTCTTCTGAAATATTTAACTAATGAAATCTTAGATAGTTTCATTAATTTTTCACTCCATTTTATGCTGATGCCCCTCGTACATTCGACAGATAACCATTCTAATGCCCCTCCGATCCCAGCCCCACGAAATGCGCCAGCTCGTCCTCCCCCACCACGTCCTCCCCCATCAGAAGTGCCGACATCAACACCAGCAGCAGCAGGAGGCTCCGCACCCTCAGGGGCCACAAGCACACCAAATCCTCCTGGTAATGGTTCGATAGTAGCTTCATAAACCATTTTTTCTCATGATAACCCTTAGTTGTTATTAATGTTGTTGCATGCTCCTTATGTTGGACTTATCCTTTTTTTTTCTTATTTTAACCTTTAACCCTCTAAATCTTTCTCTCTTTAAGCTAATATTGAATCAAAATTGTTTCTTGATTTTATTAAATGCTTATAAATTCTTACATTTCAGTTTGTATATGAATATTTATTTATTTTTCATCTAATTTTCTAATCTAATTTTTCATCTAATTTAATCCATGCTTTTCATACTAATACTTCTTTTGCAAATAAAACAAAAATGCCATCAAGATGCAAGCACATTTTAAATTGACAAATATGATTAATGATGTCATATCTTAACTCTTTCACTCTGTAATTATTTTTTTATGTTCTGGTGGAATAAGTGCACTACCATTTTATAATTACTTCAATAACTGTTATCAGAATATGTTATTTTGTATAGAATGAGCTTCTGTTTATAAAACACAATTTAATGTTTTTTAAAATCAAACATTAATGTAATTTGGATGATGAAAATTATAACTTACTAACAATGGACTAGTCCTTGGATCTTGATCTCGATTAGACATAGGTAATATTTTATGATTCATAAAACACTTAAAATGAAATTCTTAAGCTAATTATTCATGTCATTTCCATTAAAAAAATTGAAAACTGATAAGACAGAGGATGATCTTACTAGTTCTTGCTCTAGTCTATATCTAGGAAATACATCTTAGGGATATGATCCAAATTAATGATAAAAAACAATAGGATTATTACATTTAAAAAAACTTAAAATGATTGTCTCCAGCTCATTATCCCATGTCCTCTTGCTATCCTTCCCCCCCCCCCCCTATCTCCGAACTGTAATCTAAAGAGAGTACAGACAACTTAATCTGTAATGCTTTAAAAGTGGTTGCCATTCTTATTTAGTCACAAAATCAAGTTATTTTCTGTTGGGCCTAAACCTATCAACTGTTATGGCACAAACCATCATCCTGATGTCAGAGTTTCTTACATCATTTCATTGATTTTTTAGTCTGTTGTTCTTCTTAAACATCTCTCAAGAAAATTTAATGTTTCCTTTTCTGTTCTTGGTTTTTGTCTTAAGAGTCAATGAATCTTGAGCTAAAAGTAAAGTTCATGAAATTATAACCTCTTTCAAATGCTGAAAAAAGGCCATTTCTTTTTATCTATCATTTATAATTTTACATAGATTTCCTATTTCATGATTCCAAATTTTGAATTACAATTCCATACCTATTAGCCATTCATTTATAAGTTTTGCAACCTAGTCATCTGTATAGGTTATGCATAGAAATGTTAGTTGTTTGGTAATTCATACAAAGTAAACTGAACTGACTTATTATTATAGAATCTCCAGATGTCTCTTTAAATAGTTACATTAAAAGATTTACCAAAAATATCATCTTCATATCTGAATGATAGCTTAGTCTATTTATTCTAAATTTCTTACATTTCAACTTATTTCATGCTCTAGTCATTTTAAGGTGACAGCCTAAATCACTGTTTGTATTTGTATCAAATATTTCTGTTTGAAATGTTCCCATGACCTTATGTTTATTTCATCAGCCACATCTTCTGCTCCTTCACTTCCTTATGCAGTAAATCCAAATCAACCCGGAATGACTCAAAACCCTTTTGGTAAGTAAAAAAAAAAATAATCCAGCAATTATAAATAACAACAAAACAAAGTAGCTCAGAATATTAAATCAGCTGTTAGCTCTTTCCGGATGCTTATACAATATACTGTGGAAACGAATAATTTGAACTTGCATAAGTTTAAGTTCTGCTTAATTTCTCATGCCCAGTAACAAGTCAGCAGTCAATCCTTCAAAATGTTACTGTTACTTGATTGAGTTCTAGCATTCCATTCTATACCTGTGTGCATGGCATACGGAATGTTAATAATGTATAGGTGCCAAGTCAGGGTACGTCTGCATAGTGAGTGACATAGACTGGCTGACAGAAATTTTCCCATCCTTCTCTGTCTCATACACCAGACAAACAAGCTGTTTAGAATTTACACACACCAGACAAACAAGCTGTTTAGAATTTACACACACCAGACAAGCTGTTTAGAATTTACACACACCAGACAAACAAGCTGTTTAGAATTTACACACACCAGACAAACAAGCTGTTTAGAATTTACACACACCAGACAAACAAGCTGTTTAGAATTTACACACACCAGACAAACAAGCTATTTAGAATTTACACACACCAGACAAACAAGCTGTTTAGAATTTACACACACCAGACAAACAAGCTATTTAGAATTTACACACACCAGACAAACAAGCTGTTTAGAATTTACACACACCAGACAAACAAGCTGTTTAGAATTTACACACACCAGACAAACAAGCTATTTAGAATTTACACACACCAGACAAACAAGCTGTTTAGAATTTACACACACCAGACAAACAAGCTATTTAGAATTTACACACACCAGACAAACAAGCTGTTTAGAATTTACACACACCAGACAAACAAGCTATTTAGAACTTGGAAAAAAAAACTAGTTGCAAGTTTTAAATATCTTTAATTTCTTGAAGTTGTAATTTTGTAAAGTGAAACTACAAATCTCTTACTATGGAAATGTCTGTGCTGAAAGATGTTCACACACACACAAAAGAACACTGCCAAAGAACACTGCCAAAGAAAACTTGCTGAAAAACACAATAATTCCATTCAACACATTGTCAGTGATTCTGAAATACTGTGAGCAAACATAAAATTTTCAATTACCCTCACATGATAGTGAAGTTCTTTTTGGGATTACCATATTATTCATTTATTTGCATTGTTCCAGTGTAATCTAATCTCTTTCAATTTGAAGTCTCTCCCAATTTCCTAGGACTTTGAATTAATGGATTCCATTAGCAACTTAAGTTTGTTTTATTTATTTTTTTTTTAAATGACATGATGGCTAGCTTTTGTAGAGATTTATAAGTCAGAAAAGATTTTATATAGCATCAATGTGAACCAAGGGCTTAACTTTTTTTTTTTTTTAAATCATTATGATTTTATGCTTCTTCTTTTGTGTTCTAGAAAGGAAATAACTTTTAGTATTCACAGTTCATACAAAGTTTTATCTTGTAATATCTTTCTTCCTCACCCATTAATAAAAAAAAATCACTATCCTGGGCGCATTGCTTTAGAAGAAGTTTTCTGTAATGAAAGAAATTGTGATTATGAACAGAAACCCTTGACTATCCCACTACTGCAACTGCAGTTGTTGATCTTACAACAGCTTTTAGCAATAATCACTACAGCATTGGCCCATCACTCAATGAAATATTGTATAAGTCTACCTATGTTGGCTTTTAGTATTGAATTGGCACTTCCTGGGATATCTTATCATTCATCTCTTTGGCAATCTGACCTGTTACCAAAAGAAATGTATAGAGATAATCAAAGAGAAACTTTTGATAGTTGTTGAAAGCTTCAATTGAAGCCGAGTAATCTCCATTGTAATATACTTATAGAAAAAGTTGAAAAGACAGCATGGCTTAACATTAGCTACAGAAGCCAGAAGAGATGTGTTTCAACAACAATAATATGTAGCCTATAAATTTACTGCTGTCAACGGTAGTAACTATCTGAATGAATTTTGTCTTGCTGTTAGAAAAACAAATTATTAATTTCAAGGTACCTTAAAATATCTTTCATAAAGTTCTAGAAATACAAACAGTGATTTAATATAAGTAGTGTCATTATGCGTTGAACAATGCGCAAGGTAAATTAAACTAACAATCTATCTCCTGGCATTTAATAACAGCAAGAAAAAAAAATATAGAAGAAATTAATAGTTAAATTCTGGGCTAATTAGTCTTATCATTGACATATTCTAATAACTTGCACATATTTTTACTTTTATTTTTTTAACAGGACAACCTGGCAACTTCCCAGGTGGCAACTGGCAGGCTCCATACCCACCCCAACCAGGTCAAGGATATCCAATGCCTCAGATGCCCGCAGGGTATAACCCTTATAACCCATACATGGGTTACCCTGCCCAGAATGCCTATCCTCAGCAGGGACAGAATCCACCAGGCTATGCCCCTCCATATGGGCAGCCATATCCTTATCCACAGCAGCAGCCCCCTCAGACAGGATATCCATATCCAGGTTATCCTGGCCAACAATACCGTTGAGCACAGAAGAAGACAATCGTGATGCTAGCCGTTTGTGAATGTATTCCTCAGCCATGTCAAATTTAGAGCTTGTCCAATTTTAACACTTATATAGATATTGTTATTCCCAGTATAAATACTAGAAGTGAATTTGAATTAGGCTTGTCAGATAAATCAGCTCTCTGTAGTAGGTCTTCACTCTTTTATGTTCTCAATAGTATCAAATGTCTGACTTGCAGGTGTCTTTTGGAACAGAATAATGAAATATAAATATTTTAAAAAATATTATTTTGTAATGAAAAGAAATCTGGTTATGAAAGCTGTTCTAATGTCAGTGTAAGACAAAAGTTCTTATCAATTATTGTTTCATGTGGATTGTTGTTGTAAATCTCTGTAAAAAATACAATTATTTATATGATTTAATACATTTTATGATAAACCAATTTAACTTTTTTTTTTTTTTTTGCAAGTATGCAAAACCTATAAATAAATATGAATTTGTTCAATAGTAAACACGAATGCTGATTTATTGAGGTTATAAAATAATGTTGCCTTTGTGTTTTAAAAAAAATTTAGCTTATATAATTGTTCTCATTAACAGGACAGTGAGTAATTTTTTTAACCATTCCATATTTGTTTTTTTATAAGACTGCTTGTAGTGATAAAATAATAGTTGAACCAGAGAAGCAACCTAATAATTGTCTTCTGGCATGTTTGTAAAAATAGAACTATGATCACCTCTGTTATCCCTAGACTTTTGATGCTGGAATATACATTACTTAATGCAAGGAATCAACATCTTGATGTTTTATAAGACCAATGTTTGCCAGTGCTGCACAATGTTTAATAAAATGAAAAGTACAGAAAAAAGTCACGCTCACCCACATACAATTGACTTTATTGAGAATAGGAATTAATAGCCAGCAGTCTAAAATGCAAGAGAAGCTACAGATACAATATATATGTTGAAAGTCTAGTAGATAGCCCGATTAAGTGCATATTGTGTGTGAGGAAATATTTTTGTATAAAAAGGAAATTTTTTTTTAAACAAACAAAATAGTAGCTTATTTTCATTATGAGCAGATTTTAATTTTGCTGCATTTTTTTTTTTTTTAATAATTAATGTTCCCTATAAAATAGTTTAAAAAAAAAAAAAGGGGTTATAATAAATGAATTGAAATGTCTGGAATATCTTTGTTGAATCTATTGAGTAGACCCAACTGTTACCAATGTGATATGGCTTTCTCAGGCTATTAAGTCTTGATCCCTCTTGAATCTATAAAAAATACCATTTTAAAATGAAAACAGTGACAGATATGAAGCACATTGAATCTTAAAGTTGACCTAAAGGATGAGAAACATTTTGAATGTTTATTTAGTATTTGTGAAACAGTTTTTGTATTGTATAGGAATTACACGAACAATTGAATCTAGATTCATCTCTTGTAATGCATTATGATGCAATCACATTTTATTTGTTCTTGTTTCTTATGTTGTTGTGTTGTTTTTGCGATAACAAAAAGCTTTAGTTTTATAATTCTGTGCAATGAAAAAATTCATTTCATGCATTAGTCTATTCATGATAGTAGACCTATTCTACTTTCATATAGTGATTAGATTAAAAATACATTAATTGTATGACAAAACTAAGGTGTTTTAAATGCAGTAGACATTAGAAGTTTATTTGTACACCTAAACATTTCATATTTAAACCTAATTGCATGCATTTCTTTAAGTTGGCATTCCTTTATTCATTCATTATACGATTTATTTTTTGGTGTGCTTATTCAACATTTTATTGAATTGCAGACATCTTTAGTTTATTATACAGATTCCACCTAAAATCAAATTTTGGTCAATTTTATAAGTCTAAAAATTAGTTTGTAATTAGTTTTTTTTTGTGCACTGAAGAATATTTGTGTATGCTTTATTTCTGTGAGTTTTTTGTTTGCTACAATTGAGTAGATAAACCTAACACAATAAAAGGATGGGAACACCAAAATGGTGGACTGGATTGTGAACTTGTTTCTTTTTTTTTTTTGTTTAATACCTTTTATCAATAGAAAAACACACTTAAATTTATTATCAACTTCACCAAATAATTTTTTAAAAAAAAGTACTAATCAAATATTTAAATGACCTTACCTTGTTTTTAAAAATCAGAAAATGTTATGTGCACCACTTTAACCCGACATTGTGACATGAACTTCTTTCTTAAAATGTTGAGATTGAATCTTTTGTTAATTATCTTGTGGAAAGGAATTGCTTTTTTTTTGTCTTCATTTTATACAATCAGATTGAGACTAAACCTTAAATAAATATGTTTTACAAATTATAATCTGGTTTTCATTATATATTGACAGATCAAGTACCACGTTCTTAATATGAAGTCTTTACTTTGTAAATCTCATCATGACATTTCAGAACTGTTTTTAATTTGTGCAGATACTCCACATTATGTACCAACGAATAAACCTCTGGACAAGAAAAAATTTTTTTAGTGGCCCTTCAAGGTCCACTGTTTGGTAAGCACTACAGTTCAAAAGGGACACATGGTGGCTGAGCAGTAAAAGCGCTTGGCTACCGAACCGGGGTTCAAATCCTGATGAAGACTGGGATTTTTAATTTCGGGATCTTCGGGCGCCTCTGAGTCCACCCAGCTCTAATGGGTACCTGACATTAGTTGGGAAAAGTAAAGGCAGTTGGTCGTTGTGCTGGCCAAATGACACCCTCGTTAACCGTAGGCCACAGAATCAGATGATTTTTGCATCATCTGCCCTATAGACCACAAGGTCGGAAAGGGGAACTTTACTTTCTTTTTTACAGGTCAAAAGGCAGGTTTTTAGACATTTTTAGCAACAAACATGGAATTGACATAAGATTTCATTACCATTAGCCTTTTTTTTTTTTTACAGATGACTAAATATCACATCAATAGTGCCCTTTTATAATAGTAATGGTGAATGTAAAGAACTTTATCAGAGGTATAGGAAATCTTCATGTGTGAATACCATAAACTCCAGTCACTTCATCCCCAGTCATTTAATCCCCTAATCATTTCATCCTCTGGTCCAACAAATAATAATTGTAAAAAGTATGAAATTAACCATATTTCAGATATTTATTTTCATTTACATGGTAAAAAGTGTGACATTAAATAAAAATGAAATTTAATGCTATCAAAAAATATACAAATTTAACATCCATAGATATAGAGCTAATGTAAAAATTGATTTTGCATGTTAATTGAAATCAACAAGATTCCTTTTGATAGTAGGTACAGAAGATGATCCATTGATTGATATTGCTGTGCATCGTTGTTGTTTTTTTTGGCCAGTGTTGCATATGTTTCCTTGAATGTTCTTTAGTACCACAATGTTTAACTATAATGTTATAACAGGGATAAATAACATCTTAGGCCATATGAATCAATTACAGAGGATGGTTGAATCCAGCATTTATTATAATAAATAAACCATTATATTAGGGTTTGAAATGGCATGCCCATATTCAAGAAAAAACATTTGACAAAAAAAGATGGCCTTCAGGAGATAAGTTATCATCAGCATGATCATAAGTAATGTAATCGTACTTCTATGTCTCAAAAAGATTTTCAATACTTCCACCACACCTAGGCCTTTGATCATTAATAACATCATGCAATATGCACAGGATATAATTGACATCCCTACATCAAACAGAAACAATATATCTTACTTTATAAATTATATCTACTTTTTTACATATATTCTTTCATTTCTCAGCAAGTATGAAGAATGGAGGGGAAAATTATAACTATAAACATGTTAAACATTTCAAAAATCATTATTACTCAAAATATTTATATATTAGATGAAATAAGTGCTTAAAGTCAAAGCCTGAACAGCACAATTACAATATGACTAAAAAAATATTTAATTGGGGTTGAAGTGCTCAAAGATGAAATGAACAGTCACAGAATTAACAAATAACAAAACTTAATATATCAATGTTACCAAAAAAAAATAAATTGCATTTTCTTTAGTGGCATATCCCACTCATAACTTTTCTATTTCCTTTTAAGAGTTGTTTTTAAAATGGTGCATTTGTACGAAAAAAACAAATTTGCAACCATTGTATCTACTTTTATTGTCAGAGATCTAAACAAAAATGATAACAGATTTTTCCCTTGGGGGGCACTAAAGAAAATAATGAAGAAAAACATTTAATTCTGTGAACTTGAAAATACTTTCTGTTACAACTGAGACACAATAAAATATCTGCATCACTTTTAGTAAACTTAAGTTATGTTTAAATGTTGCTTAAAAACTTGTTTGAAAAACAAGAAATACATGTTAAAATTCATTCTTATCACAGTCATTTGACAATGACAAAAACAATTTCTCAATCATCATGTCAACTTTTAAACAGTATTTTATACAACTAGCCCACAAAATGATTAGCCTAAACAGAGTCGGAAAAATTATAACTCTTTAAAGTCGCAGACTTAAAGAAAAGCCTTATTATTATTATGTTAACTTCCAGACATGTAAGAACTCCAATGAGCTCATGGAATGGACAGGCACATTAAATAAATAAAATAAATAAATGTTTTTGCAATAGATCCAAAAATTTATTAACATTTTAATTTCCATTATTGGTCTTTGTGTGTCATACAACTGGGAAAAACTCTATACTACTTTCATTCACAACCTTTTGACCTTTTAACATTTGGAAATGATAATTTTGAGCGTTTATGTCCTCCCATAACTTGATGCTCAGTTTATCCCCAATGTTGGATTCATGAATGTACGACACTGAAAAGTTTTTGATATTTCTGAATAAATGATTGGCGTCTTTCAAACTTTTTTTTCTCAGTTCGTTCTGAATGTAAGACTCGTAGAAGTATTTGATGTAATTGGACCAATTGACATGTAAGTAGGAATCTACATCACTGGCTGGAACCTCAAGATGAATCTTTTGAATCGTTTCTCCTGAAGGTGGTTCTGGGTGCACTAATTTCAGGGGCTCTTTATTGTTCAAACCAAGGGAATACTTTTGAGTCCACCATTCTGGTGGCGGGGCAGGTTTTCTTGTGTTGATGTTCACAAAAACAGACTGAGTTTGGTTTTCGCAGATTGGATTCTTCATGCCTTCGATGCTCATGACTGTTGTTAGTTTGAAGCTTGTGTTCCCTACGTAGTCTAAAGTTACGTCCTGCACGAGTGGTCCTTTGGTGACAGACAGGTCGTACAGGTCAGGGGAAACTGTTGTTGATGTGGAGACAATAAAGATGAAATAGTTTTTATAAAGTTCTTGGGCATTTAGAAAATTAGCAGAGAAGCTTGCGCCTCTGGCACACTCAACCATTTTGATTAAGCTCCATGGAGTGATGCATGCTGTAAAATATTACAATGAAACAAGAGGTCAAAAACAGGCCAGAGTAATTCAAAGTTTTTTAATAAAAAGAAATTACACAAAAATGCAAACTAAAAATATTTTTTCCTAAATTTTTTGAACTTATTATTTTATTATATTGCTGTGTTTTTTTTTCTCTAAATTACTCAAAACCAAGAAAGTACTATTTTCTTTCCCAATGGTTTAAATCTTCGCCATCTATAACTTAGAAGTTTATACAAATTTTGCTTTAGGACATCAAGAATTTCTAATTTTAAATTATTGACCTTTAATTTTTTAATACAATGAATTAGAGAGGCACACAATTACTAGTGATATCCATAATATATAAGCTGATGGTAGTTTTGTGGCATTTTTGCTGACGACAGTTGCTCTACTAGCACAAAAAATGGTTTATATCAGTTAAATTCATAGGCCATGTTGAGGTATTTAGGCACATGCATACATTTCCTAAAACTGTTCCTTTTATATTCAAATAATAATAAATAAAACAATAAATTTATTCATCTCATTAAAAATCTATACAACTCATTAAAGCAGAGAACAGGAGTACCATTGTCACAACCATGAAAACAAAAATCAAAGTACCGTATTTTTCGCCGTATAAGACGCTCCGGCATATAAGACGCACCCAATTTTAAAGGAGGAAAATCTAGAAAAAAAAGATTCTGAACGTACCGTATTTTTCGCCGTATAAGACGCACCAACTTTTCCCCCCCAGTTTTGGAGAAGAAAAAGTGCGTCTTATACGCGAAAAATACGGTATTCAGCAATATCTGTGGGAAGCGTGGTCGAGAGGCTAAGTATGTTTGAACTTGGCTTGGCTACCTATGAAGGGGGCTCGAGGTTAGACACCCGACTCGAGCAAAGTTGTGTTTACTGAGTGCCTAAAGGCAGCACGGAAAACTTACTCCCAGATACCCCCTCTCCTCCCCCCCACTGGTTTACAAATGAGATTGGACCATAGCGCTCTGAGCATGCTATAAGCATAAAAGTAGCGCTATATAAAAGCCATAATTTATTTATTTATCTGTCAGAGGAAAATTATGATCTGCTGGCCAGACAAGATCTTGAATGAGGAACTGTAGAAAAGAACAAAGTAGCAGCTTATTGAAGAAGATAACCTTCAGAGATGATGGATTCGAGATGGATAGGCCAAATGCACCCTACACAAGCCTGCATCCAACATTACAAGGCAAATCCTTACATGGAAACCCCAAGGAAAGAGGAAGTGGGCATGGACCAGGAATGGCATCGCGATTTGGAAACAGATAACAAGCAAATGGGCAAAACGTAGGGACAGATGCAGGGACCACATTCCACAGGCAGCGGTAAGATGATGATAAATCTATTTATAATATAAATCTAATAATAAAGAGATTTGTAACTTGACTTGACTGACAATGATAAGATGATATATATGTATATGATGTTTTTATTTCGATCCATTATTTTCTTCCTTTTACCTCTAGGATTGAAGGCTTCATAAGGAAAGCCACCAGGTATGAAAACTCTAGTTTTATTTGGAGATAAGACTGTTTGTTTACAATTGATCTGTTGGATAATCCTAGAAAATAAAATAAAAAAATATACAATCATGTATAAGATAAATTCTGATCACATCACTAAGTATGATATTGTGATATATATTGAATATTAAATTTTCTTTTCATATTCTGCACCTGTCTTCAACAAGGATTTCTTTTTAGGGTCTCAAATGTGTTTCCCGCTGATTTTGTGAGAGCTATCTGTCTCTTTCAGAGACCATACGCTGCCAGCTACTCCCCTCTATGCCAGTTAAAGATATGGCACCTGAGTTGATCTTTACAGCGCTTGCGGGGGGGCACCTCTGTTACACTGTCCTCCTTTAAGCTTGCCGGAAAAGATCACCTTGGCATGCGGTCATCCCTCATGCAGAATAATTTTAAGTGTCTAGGTCAGCACAGCTGTTGAAAGGTAATTAATATTTCTATACTGTCCACGCTGGCCTCCAGCAGAACATGGTTATTTGTAATGTAGTCTTGCCAATGTATGCCTATAATATGCACATTTGTTGGAAGTGTTCAAGGAGCCTTTGAGGCCTTGCAGGGAGCAGAACCTGGACTTGTATGCTGCTGTCATTTATCTTGTATGCTTGGTCCAACACTCTTTGCTTAGGAGCAATGCCCAATAAAACCTGTACGAGGACAGGAAATCTACATCAAGTTCAGCAACGATGACAGCATATTGAACATAAGGTGCTTGCTCTCCCATACTAAAATTAATTAGAGATGATTTCTACTGAGCTGCTCTATGCAGATAACTGCACCCTTCTAGCAAACACAGAGCAGGAGCTTCAAACTGTCATATGATCAATGAGTTAGCTATATATAAAGGCTGCTGCCTTGTTCGGTAGTCTATCAACCTAAAAAATAACAGAGGTCATGCTTCGAAATTCCCCAATCGCAACTATTCCAGTTCAACAAATCAACGTGAATGGGGATGGCCATTTCCATAATATAATTATGTTGTTACCACTTAATTTATATACCCACATGCTGGCAGCACAGTCTAGACGATGTGTCACTGTCAAGAGAAGTAGACAACAGTCTCGCTATAAGGCCAACAGGTCTCTAGATGTAGATCTATATATTATTATTATATATGTAATTAGGCCTACTAGATTTAACTATAACATATAATCTTTAATTTTATCCCATAGAATATGATAGATCTTTTTAAACTTTTAAAGCCTTTTAAGGTCTAGATCTTAGATGTTCTAAATCTAGATTATTATCTTGATATTACTATGATTGTATGATCAAGTATGATCTATAATAATTATATATAATATATTAAATATAGATCTAAATCTATATATATTTAATAATATGTGTACCTTGAAAAGTTTGTTCCGAGCCTAGTTACAACTGAAGTCATCTTGTCTTCTAGAATTAACTAGATCTATTAATTAACAATTTTGAATTTAGCTACTCTTGTCTCTTACTAGAATCTAGATCTAGTCTTACTTTTTAGCTAGAGTCTAGATCTAGATCTCTGACTGATCTAGTCACTAAGACTGACTAAGAATAATGAATGTAATTACTTATCATTATGTTATGTCAGTAGATCTAGACTATTTGATGTTATTGGACCAATAAACCAATATCGTATCAGTATGACTAGATTTGTTTGACAATATTTAGATCTAGATATCTAGATTAAATCTAGAATTCTATATTATCATTTCAGCAAATAAACGTAGATCTAGTCGTAAAAAAACATAAGTTGACAGCATAAAAAAAAACAACTCTCTTTAAAAAACTTATTCAAAGTTCAATATAGATTATAAGGGCCATGATAAGGGCATGAAGGGAGATTTATATTTATAATAACAACATGGTGGGCGGTAGATTATCTGAGATCTAGTCTAGGTACTTGCACAAGGGGGCGATTTTGGATCTAAAAGCACATTTGACATCAGAAACAGGTTTTACATTAAATAACTGAGTGCTTTTATGACATTTTCTTGAGTTTACTCTAGAGAAAAGTGGAAAAGAGGTTCCTCTCGCTAATAACAGCTAAATCTAGTAGAGGGGAAAATGTCTCTTAATTAATAAGTTAATATTTCCAGAAAATTTGGACATTTTCACATAACAAGGAGTAAAAAAAGGTCTCCGTAGACCTTTATTTAAATTTTTCGACTATATACTTAGAAAATTTATTCAGCTTTCTAATGGTACCAAATTTATTATGATTAAACGAGTCAACGACCCTTTAAAACTTAGCACACTTTTTCATGTGCTAAAATTTCACTAAAGTCGGGATGACTCTTTATCAATAATGCTCGATTTTATATTAATAAATATTAATTTCTACTAAAACTGTAAAATTGAATTAATTACTTCTTCATACTAATATAATTGGTTATTAACATAAAATACAATAAAGATCTGTATACTTGGCTGTTCTTTTGGACAGAAGATGTCAAGATACAAGTAACAAAAATCTGTACACTAAATCTAGGTATCTAAAATATTCTTTTATAAATAGATGTAAACATTAAACTATAATTTTATAACTAGATAGATCTAGATAAATCCAAAAGCTTATTGATTGTGTTGAAAGCTTATCAGTTAGTGCCATTATAGTAATATGTAAGAAACCCTCGTGGGCTCGGCATCTGAACAATCTTAACTTTTTTTTTTATTACTAGGACAATCTTAAACTTTTTTTTTAACGTTCTTCGATTGATCGACACTACATTACACACTTTTCAGCTTTTGAATTCTATATATAGCATCAATGGTTAGTTTAACCTTTTCTTTTTTTTTCACCCTTTAATCATAAGTCGAGGAATGTACGGCATTAGACGCCATTATTGTAGATTGTTTTCCGAAAGCCCCAATTGAATGCGCCATTCAATTTAACATTTATTTTGGTTTTGTGTTCTCTGAATAAAAAGAAATATCGATTTGGTTTTAATAATATCGTTTATTTGATCCCTTATATATGTAGAGAAACGACAGTGCAACAAGGTATCATTCCTTGCTCTCTCTCTCTCTCTCTCTCTCTCTCTCTCCCTCTCTCCCTCTCAAATCTGTGGCATTTTACGTCTCGAGAGACGATCTTTTTCCCTCTGCAACTTCTTGTGTGACAATGAGGCCAATCCCTGATTCACAGCTGCGGTCACAGGCTGTAATCTCCAGCTGCTGTTGTACTTTCACCCTTCTTTCTTCTTCTGTTGTGTATGCCATTTGCAATCCGAGGCACTTCCATCCTATTTGTTTGCTACTTGTAATTATACTCTGTATGCGGCTTTTTGGTGAAATAACGAAATAAAATACAAACGATCGCGAATGGCTGTTTTCAGTTGCTAATATGTTCAAATCCGTGTCTTAGCAAGTACCAAAGTGGTAGGAAGAACCTGTGTACGAAATTTTATGCGAATCCCTTTGTTAGTTAAAGAGATCTATTCATACCTTATCTTATCTTCTTATATTATACAATACAGACGTTACTTCAAAACAGAAGATGATTACGTCATACGCGTCATGTATTTAGTCTTGCATGTTAACCAATGACCTAAATTCTGCCAAGTCATTGGTTTTCCTGGCTAGCTCAGGCAACCCATTCCATGCTCTAATAGCACTAGGGAAGAAGGAACATTTGTACAAATTTGTTAGTTAAAGAGATCTGTTCATACCTTATCTTATCTTCTTATCTTATACAATACAGACGTTACTTCATAAATGAAGATGATTACGTCATACGCGTCATGCATTTAGTCTTGCATGTTAACCAATGACCTAAGTTCTGCCAAGTCATTGGTTTTCCTGGCTAGCTCAGGCAACCCATTCCATGCTCTAATAGCACTAGGGAAGAAGGAACATTTGTACAAATTTATCCTAGCATATGGGACGAGGAATGTGCCTTTATCTTTGTGTCTTTCAGAGTATTTTATTAGATTTTGTTTTTATATTTAATCCGTCAGTGGTATTTTACAAATATACTATAGATTTAATAAAGAAGGTCTACAAAAGAGCGGGAAAAGATACAGATTTTCTAGATCTCTTGCCAAATTAAAAAAAATACCTTTTTTTGTTTTTGCCAAGGGTCAAGAATCTAATAATTACCAATTACAAGTTTAAAATAATGACTATATTAGCCTATTATTTAGTATTTATATATATTATACTATACACTGGTGAAGGTGTTTTATTTATAATGAATATTTGTGTACATGGCTGCCTGGTCGTGCGGTGTGAGCGCTGGACTGTCTTTCCGTCGTCTCGAAGATCCCGAGGTTAATACCCTCCCTCCCCCCCCCCCCCTGCCATTCCCCGTCATCCTGCTGGAGATTTGGGCTAGGATGTCTGGGATATTTTCAGAATCTGAAGGAACATCACACACGTGTCAAACATGTTGAACAATCTAAAACATTATTTAACAAAATGTGACGAATTTTACTCTTTGATTGAAATAAATATGGTCATCAAACTAATTGTCACTCGCCATTTTGTTACAATCACTCTGTGTTAACAATAACATTGTTGCCTTTCAAATAGAATTGTGATGCTAAATATACGGCCCGCGGGCCGGATCTGACCCGCTTCGTGGTTATATCCAGCCCGCCTTAAGGTACACTCCCGTATTTTAATTTTCGTGTAATGAAACTGAAAAACAAGGTCAGAATTCATAACATTTATGAAGCTAGGTAAAACAGATAACGTGTACCTAGAAACTGGCACCATGGAGTCCAGAGCGTATACTACACAACCAGGCAGCCACCCGAGCTGCTTTCTTACAAGTCCCAGAACTATTTGTTTGACATTCTTTCTAAGTTTCCAAGCAAGGTTATCTTTTTTTTTTTGGTTCTCAACCATAATGCTTTCATTTAAATAATCAATAATATATATATTTAATGATGTGTAATTCAGACCTAAAATAAATAATGCATTCATATAAATTATACAGATATGTAGATCGTTCAGACTTGTATATATTCTTACCAATCTTACCATATATAACTCATAATATACACATTTGTACAAGTAGAGCTGTTAGAACATATGAAATAATTTAAACATATAACTTATATAATGTATAGGCATTACATACAAATTAACCTACAATTAACATACGACAAAACATAAAATGCATTACAATATACAAAAATATCACCGATTTAGAAATGCGCATGGTTTGGCAACATGCAAAGTGACTAAGGTCCTAATAACTTTTAAGAGTTAAACATAATTGGTCTTAAAAATGACATGACACAATAGTAACTCTAGAACGATAAATGCATGCCCAGACACGATCTAGTTTTTTTGTTGTTGTTTTTTTGTGTCCATGACAATATCTAGAGCATCTTACTGCATTAGTTCTCATATTTCTGTTGCTCGAAAAACTGTAATTAAATCGTGTGTTTGTGTGTGCACCTGCATGTCTGTGTGTGTGTGTGTATGCTTGTGTATCAGTGTGTATGTATTTATGGTAGTGTAGAAGTTTTTATAAATATAGTATTAATTACTCTCTGTCGTCCAAGCCTGAGCCAAGAATGCATGGTGAAATGTTTGTTATTTGTGTTTACACCTTAAAGTCCAAAGATTCAGGATGAATGCTAACTGATCATTTGTGTAGCAATGTACATAATAGTTAACGACATGATTCACTCCGGGTACAGCACCTAGTTAGGACCGGCCTTATCGTGTCTCGATCCTTTGCATTAAAAAAAACACGAAATTTAAAAGGAAACATATAGGCTACTAATAAAAAGAAAAACACTCTAAATCTGATGAGTTATTTTCCCTTATTCCAAAGCTCATTGGTCTACCAACCAATGAAAACAGTTTTTGGATGTACCTTCGAAAATGAAGATTTTTATTTTAAATGGTAAAAGACATCCTCCTAAAGGACGCCTGGTCAGTGACAGCGTTGATTACTCGATACATTTTCAAGGCACTTCTGAAATATCCAGTAAGTAATTTAACTTTCGTCTCATTGAACTCTTCATTAAGATCAAGTCAGATCGACGAGTCGTTTGGCATCATAAATAACATTTACGCCATGAGTTTTTGTGCTTATTTTTTTGAAGACTGTCTTGAAATATGTGATCATATTTTACCTTGCTCTTCAAATACTGAACTTTTTGTGAAAGCCAACATTGGGGCGTAAAATATACTTTAAGATGTAAACATAATGGTATAACAATATGGTCTCTCCCTTGTTGTATCCGGCTGTTAATACTTTGCTGACAATGTTCCATCCATCCTCTCAGCGTTACTATCAAACGTGCGATAGTTTAAGATATTCATGACACTCCAGCACTGCGATTGGATCATCCATATACTAGCAAAAGACATTTTTTTCCTCCAACTGTAAGCCGTTTCCGTTGCATTTTCGCGCACCGTGCAAATGTTACAGCCATCGGGGTTTCCACCATATGTTATGTTCCATATGTAGTTCTGGATCTCCAGGGTTAGAGTTAAATTTACGAAGGAATAGAGCTGTTTCGTTACCCGAATAGGTCTTTCGACAAGATCTTCGTAGCGTAGGATGGAAATGCGACCTGGAAACTCCTCCGAAACAAACTGGGACATCTCCAGGTCCCGCGAAACTCTCTGGCAGTGGCCAAGCGACGTTTTGGGAAGGTGTGTCCAGTTGAATGCTCCGACCAGGTATTGGGATTTCATTGTGCCTCTAGGGTCTCGAAGGAGATGTAAGACTTTTAATCTTGGCTCTCTTGTCATCAGTCGGTACATCTCTAGCATGGAGCTTCTGATGACCTTGATCACAACGACCTTGGACTTTCTGCAGTCATTCTGTAACACTCGTACACACCGTCCTAAAATCTCCATGTCTAGAATTTCCATGAAATAAAGAAACAGGCATTTATTTATTAAAACAAAATCAGTTTATCTAGACTTCTATAGAGTACTAGTACTAGTAAAAAAAAGATTACGAGACTCTTTCACGACTTGCAATGTATGGGGCAGCTGATGTAAAGCTCAACTGCTGCAGTGGTTGACGGTTAAAGAGACGTCATGTGGCCAGCGCCACTAACAACCACCTTTTACTTCCCCGCTTAACCACTCAGCCGCCTAGCCCCAATTATAGACAGCTAATTGTCATGAAAAACAAAACAAAAACAAGATTACAAAGGCAGTTTGTGTGAAAACACAAACTTAAAATCGGCCCCCAAAGTGGTCCGCTCAGGTAAAAAGGCGGGTTTCAATAGTTTTAAAAAGACTATCAGAAACTATGAACTACAAACTATCAACGACTACAAAAAGATACAAAAACACGAGACGTGCTCGTCCAGAAAGTGTTGCCAATAGTGTTTTACTGTTAGTGCAACTAACGACTTGACACCACAGGATACGGATACTTATTAATGTTATCATTATTATATTGTTAATATTCACATGTTTTCAATGAACTGATAGTTATGAAAATATAGTTAAATGTGAACCTGGCCTAAGATATGTTATTGAATGGTTATCTAATTGATTTAATTGTTGTATAAAGGGTCAATATCTCATTCAAAGCCTCAACATGACATTTCTTTTTACAAACATCTAAAACCGTTTGCATAAATGTGTTAACAATATGCTAAATATTGATCTTCCTTTCTAAATAGCCTCCAGTGTATTTTTTTAAATGTTTACTATTAATAGTAAATAGTTGTAAATATGGTGTATTTTTATGAACAAACTGCTTGCAAAGTTGATTTTAATTTAAAAATTTTCACTTTCAGAAAAGAAAACAGTAGCCGTTGGATCAGAACTTTAAAAGATCTAGAATATCAAAATATGGGATTTTCAATATCTGTTCTAGTTTATGAAATCTGGACGGGACGGACGGATGGACGGTCAGACAGACAAAACAAAACTAATAGTGGCTATTCCCGCTAAATACAAAAAAAAAAAAACCGGAAGGAACAGAGATTTTTAATTTCGGGATTTTTAGGGCGCCCCTGAGTCCACCCAGTTCTAATGGGTACCTGACATTAGTTGGGGGGAAAAGTAAAGGCGGTTGGTCGTTTGTGCAGGCCACATGACACGCTTGTTAACCGTTGGCCACAGAAACTGTTGAACTTTACATCATCTGCCCTATAGATTGAAAGGTCTGAAAGGGGAACTTAATATTTATTTTACCTTTTTTATGATTAGCACAAAGACCAAAGGCTCGAGTTGACAGGCTGTTGAACATGTGATATTGCTGAAGAGCGACGACAATAGGCGACATGAGTAAATGACATCTGTTCATATGTTTTTCTTTTTTTTTTCACTAGGTAGGGAGGAAGGCTTGGGGACCACTATTGATGTAGATTTTTTATAAAGCTTATATCAACTCAGTCTGTCTGTCTGTCCGTCTGTCTGTCTGTCTGGTAAAAAGTCTGTACACGTTATTTCTCCCACACCCATTCTCGAATCAAGCTGAAACTTCGCACAATTATTCATTGACATAGACAAGACATGAATCAATAAAAAAAAGTAACCAATTAGACAATAAATGATAAGGACGGAGTTCTTCCTCTTTAGATAATCTTTGTTGTGTTTTTTTTTTTTGGATAGGATCTTGTATTTTTGTGTGTGTGTATATACTAGGCCTTCTATTCCCGTGACATTTTTTTTTACCCGAACGTACCCAAAAAGGAAATGACAATGACCATGAAAATCTGCACTTCAGTTTAATTATGAGGGAACAAAACAACAACAAAAACATTCTTTTAGGACGATAACTCTTTCTCCTAATATTGAACAAAAAATTACAGATTTTAAATTTCTTACAGTCTAGCATTAAAGAAAAAAAAATCATTTAAGTTAATAGTAAAAACAATAGAGTTATTGCAAAACATTATATTCAAACTAAAATTAATAGAAATAATCTAAATTATAATAAAATACATATTTTTGACCAGTTTTGATATAATATGCACAGGTCACACATTTGTAGGGCACAATTTATTTCTACACTATCATATGCACATTAAATATTAAATCAATGATGATAAGGCCTAGGCTTTAACTTACAGGCTTTGTCATTGTCACGTATTACGAATTGAATTCTAATTTTTAAAATGGCTTGCCTAGGGGAACGTGACAATAGAAAAGCAGTTGTGTCACTTATCTTAAGTCTGAATTTAATCAAAGACTTACAATGAATAACAAAAAAAATGACACAAGAAATCGGAAGGTAAACTATCAACTTAATGTTTAATCAAATATAAAGTTACAAGAAAGAAAAAATAAACATTTACTCAATACAGAATTGATGTGTTGACCAAAACCCTTTTACAAAAATGGCATGTAAAAATATTACAATACAAGAGTTTGAAAATGTAATTACAAATACAAGCAAGCAAGGCCTTGGAAAAAAGGAAAAAATCTTAACTTACACGATCAAGTGGTATACCACGCACGGGTCACGCAATGTCTCCGCTATTCTGTCTCACTGCTGTCTCCGTATGTCTGTCCGTCAACGTTACGCGAGCGGTCTTTATATAATCTACCGCGCGTCGATATCTAGTAATTTCTAGAACAAAATTAAGTCATCAACACCCAGATCTAGAACGCTCTTCTAAGAGACAGAAGAAAAGAAAAAAAAAAAAAAAACACCCTCCTTTCAACCAGAGGTACACACATAGGTCAAGGACCGGTCACTGTCTGTGTGGCTTGACTCTTGAAGAATAAAATAAAAAAAAACTTATTACACAAAGGGGCAGACAACCTACAGGTCAAGAAAAAAAAACAATAGTATCTAGGCATTGTTACCTAGATACGTAACACCTCCCTCCTAAAAATAAAAAGTTTACATTTCCACGAAATGGAAATCTTTTTAGAATAATTACAAAAATGATATTTACATTACAGAATGTATTTATCATGATATATATATATAAAATATATACATCAAAATACTTTTTACAATCTAGATAAGGCATCGGCGATAACATTTTCGCTGCCTTTTATGTGTTTAAGATCTAGGTTGTACTCTTGTAAAAATAAACTCCACCTGAGAAGTCGTTGGTTCTTGCCAGACATTTTGTGGATAAATGTAAGGGGATTGTGGTCAGTAAATACAACCAGTGGCCATCTGGACCCACTGATATAAAAATCAAAGTGTTGTATAGAAAGAATCAACCCAAGACATTCTTTTTCCACAGTAGAATAATTTCTTTGATGTCTATTAAATTTCTTGGAAAAGAAACAAATAGGGTGCTCTACTTGGAAATTATCTTCTTGGTAAAGGACTGACCCAACACCTGTGTCACTGGCGTCAATAGCTAACCTAAAAGGTTTTCCGAAGTCAGGAGCCATCAAAATGGGGGAGCTAGATAATATCTGCTTGATTTGGTTAAAGGCTTTCTGACATTCATCCGTCCAAGTAAATCGGACGTTCTTTCTCAGGAGGTTTGTTAAAGGACTGGCAATGACAGAAAAATTTTCGCAAAATTTTCTATAATATCCAGACATTCCCAAAAATCTTCGGAGTTGTTTCCGATCAGCAGGGATAGGGAAAGCTTGGATAGCTTCTACTTTGGCCATTACAGGTTTCACCTGGCCTTGTCCTACAATATGGCCTAAGTATTGGATTGAAGCCTGGCAAAAATCACTCTTACTCAGGTTTACAGTAATTTTTGCATGTAACAGTTTAGTAAAAAGACAATGCAGTTGTTTACAATGGCTAGAAAAATCTTGGCTAAAAATTACTACATCGTCTATGTATGCGTGGCAATTCTCCATGTCAGCAAGCAGGGCATTTATCATTCTCTGGAAAGTGGCAGGAGCATTCTTCATGCCAAATGGCATCTATTTGTATTGGTACAGACCATCAGGGGTGACAAAGGCGGAGATTTCCTTTGCCCTATCAGTCAGGGGAACCTGCCAATAACCTGAAAGTAGGTCTATTTTGGTGATGTACTTAGCGTCACCAATACGATCTATGAGATCGTCTATCCTAGGGATAGGAAACGAATCGGTCTTTGTTACAGCATTTACCTTACGGTAGTCTGTACAAAAACGATAAGTCTTGTCCTGTTTAGGTATCAAGACTCAAGACACATGGGGAGCTCCAGCTACTGGAACTTGGTTCAATGAGGTCATTTTCAAGCATATACTTGATTTCTGACCTAAGTATGGCAAGTTTTTCAGGGTTGACCCTGTAAGGATGCTGCTTGACTGGAGTAGCCTCGCCAACATCTACATCATGCATTATAACATTAGTCTGTTTTGGTACATCAGAAAAAATGTCATTAAATTCATTAATGAGCTTCATGATAACTGGCCTTTCTGTCGAAGACAGATGAGACAGTTTTACATCCAAATTCTGTAATACAAAAGAATTAGGTATTTTGTATTGTCCAAATTTCTCCTTTACAATATCATCATCAATAGGAGAAACATGGCTATTTGAACAACTTTTGACTGTATTTAAAACACAATTACTCTTATCTGAGTGATCTGGCCGAGATACATAAGGCTTCAGCATGTTTATATGACATAGCTGAGTCTTTTTCCTACGGTCAGGGGTTTTGATTGTGTAATTGAGGTCACTAATTTTGGTCTCAATTTCATAGGGACCAAAATATCTGGCTTGCAAGGGTTGACCTGGTATGGGCAAAAATACAAGCACCTTATCCCCGGGAGAAAATTCTCTAACACGGGCCTTTCTATCATACCAGCGTTTCATGCTGGATTGGGTGTTTTGTAAGTTATTTTTGGCCAGAACACAAGCATCATAAAGTCTAGTTTTAAACTTACTTACATAGTCTAAAAGTCCTTCAGTGGCTGTTGGTGACAACAAAGTCTCTTTTATACATTTCAAGGGACCGCGCACCGAATGGCCAAAGACTAAGTCAAAAGGGCTGAATCCCAACGATTCCTGGACGGATTCACGGGTTGCAAACAGCAGCATGTGGATTCCTTCGTCCCAGTCTTTTTCGTGCTCAAAGCAATAGGTTCGGATCATGTTCTTGAGAGTCTGATGGAATCGCTCAAGAGCGCCTTGCGACTCGGCATGATACGCACTCGACATGCAGTGTTTGATGCCCAACTGAGTCATGACTTGCTTGAAAAGATTGGCCGTGAAATTCGTTCCTTGGTCCGATTGGATGGACTTTGGTAGACCAAATAGAGTAAAGAACTTGATTAAGGCCTTCACAATGTTTGATGCTTTTATGTTCCTTAGAGGAATAGCTTCAGGAAAACGAGTTGAAGCACACATAATGGTCAACAAGTATTGGTTGCCAGCTTTTGTCCTTGGGAGAGGACCAACACAGTCAATAAGTACTCTGCTGAAAGGTTCTTCAAAGGCTGGAATCGGCTTCAGAGGAGCAACAGGGATCTTTTGATTTGGCTTGCCAACCATCTGACAGGCATGACAGGATCGGCAGTACTGGATGACATCTTTCTTCAAACGTGGCCAGAAAAAGTGTGACATAATCTTGTGGTATGTCTTGTGGATGCCGAGATGACCTGACATTGGTGTGTCATGAGCCAGATTCATGATGTACGCTCGGTATCTTTCTGGTAACACGATTTGATGGCATATTCTCCATTCTTCTTCGTTGGATGCGTCTGGAGGTTTCCATTTCCTGAAGAGCATATCATCTTGGATGTAGTAGCACGTTGATGCTAGCTCTGCCTCTTGTGATGTCATTGCGGTTTTTCGGAGTTTGGCGAGCTCTGGATCCTTCTTTTGGTCCTCAATCAACTGTTTTCGAGTTGATGCCGGCTTTTCAGAATTTGGCGTTGGTTCTTCTTCAAGAGAAGCAAAGAATGTGGTGCTCAAGTCCACATCATCGTGGTTACTGTTGGCTTTGATGACGTTCTCTTCTTGAGATGCTTTCAACCTCATTGCCCTTGTTACTGCACACGCTGGATATAACTCTAGGTCTTCCTCGGGTGTGGCAGATAAGTCGGGTGTTTGAGTGACGATGGGTTCGGCTATCGCCTTTCCACCTGCTAAGTCATTGCCTGACAGCAACGAGATGCCTTCCAATGGTAATGTTGGTCGGACACCTACAACAACCGGTCCAGTAATGAGATTTGTCTTTATGTCGATTAGATGTAGAGGCACATCTATACATCCAAGCTCTACGCCTCGTAACAGGATGCTCTTCCCAGTCGATGATGATTTAGACAAGGGCAAGATACCCTCTAAAAGTAGCGATTGTGAGGCACCTGTGTCTCTCAAAATGGTGATAGGTCGTAGACTTGTAGAATCACCGGGTAGTGATACGAATCCTTCCGAAATGAAAGGCTTAAAATCCTCTAATAAAACATCAATTTTGGTTGATGCAGACTGGACTTGGGTCGAACTCTCGCTGGAGTCATTGACATCTCTAGGAGACGCAGTGGAGAAACTCTTTCTTGAGTCAGTAGAACATCTTTTGGATGTATTTGGAGAACTCTTGATGGAGTCATTGGAACATCGGGGTGATGTCTTATGGGAACTCTTGATAGAGTCATGGGAACATCGGGATGATGTATTATGGGAACTCTGGATAGAGTCATTGGAACATCGGGGTGATGTCTTATGGGAACTCTTGATAGAGTCATGGGAACATCGGGATGATGTATTATGGGAACTCTGGATAGAGTCATTGGAACATCGGGGTGATGTATTATGGGAACTCTGGATAGAGTCATTGGAACATCGGGGTGATGTATTATGGGAACTCTGGATAGAGTCATTAGAACATCGGCTTGATGTATTTGAAAAACTCTTGTTTGAGTCATTGGAACATCGTAAAGATGAATTTGAAGAACTCACTGTTGAGTCATTTGAACACCGTGGAGACATTTTCGGAGAGTCTTGTACAGTCAATACATTTGAAACAGGTGGTGTCGAGATATTCTTGATATGACTTGATGATGAGGGAGTAAACCTCGACGACCACTGTACTGTGCAAGCGCTGACTTTTGAAGGAGCTTTTTCGTTTCTCTTCCTCAATTTCCAACAATCGTCAATTTTATGGCCTTCTCGTTTGCAGTAGGAACAAGTAGCTTTACTTGTAGTAGGTTTTCTGTCGTTTGTACTGCTGTTCTTGATGGAGTTGCTAGCAGTGGGCTCAGGCTGTTTGACTTGTTTTGGCTTGACATCCGTCGTATACTTGGCAAATTGATGTGATATTATATAATCGTCTGCCAACACTGCAGCCTTGTGCACATCTTCCTCGCCACGATCAGCTATATGCGTACGGACGTCCAGCCGCACACAACTCTTGAACTCTTCCATCAGCATTAGGTTCTTGAATTTTGCAAAGTCGGTGCCGATTTCCCTGGAAGTGAGCCATTTCTCAAAGCGTCGCTCCTTTTCCCGCAGGAATTCTACATGGGTTTGGCCATCCGATTTGCGACAATCCCTGAACTGCTTTCGGTAAGCTTCCGGAACAAGTTCATATGCCTTAAGAATTAAGGCCTTAACAACATTATAATCTTTTTGTTGTTCAATGGTCAAAGAACAAAATACCTCTGCAGCTCTACCAGTCAAAACTGTTTGCAGCAAAGTGGGCCACAAAGTTTCAGGTACATTAAAATTTTTCACAGCAAGTTCAAATTGTGGAAAATAATTGTCAATTGTGGCTTCATTAAAGCGTGGAATTATTTTCAAAAATTTTGTTGCTTCAGCAGTATGACTGGCAGGGGAAGAATCTGGTCTTACATTAGCAGCTAACTCTAATTTTTTTAACTCTATTTGTAATTTCATTTCCATTTCTTTCTGCTCTAATTCTTTTTGTTTAATTTCCTTCTGGGCTTCTATTTCCATTTCTTTCTGCTCTCTAGCCGCTGCAAGCTCTAATTCTTTTTGTTTAATTTCTCTCTGCTCTCTAGCCGTCTGGGCTTCTATTTCCATTTGTTTTAATTTTATCTGAAGTTCTAAATCTGATTTACCCTCATCGGGTCTAAGGGTTTCTAAAAGGTCTTCAGAAAACACTTCCTCGTCTACATAATGGATTACAATGTTATCTCTGATTTCTTGTTTAAGGGCATTTGATTTTATTTTTAACCCTAAATGTTTAGAAATAAGGACCAGTTCCTTCCTAGTAAAAGCATCAAGCTCTTCCACAGAGGGATTTGCAAGAAAAACCTGAATATCCATGACTAACTAACAACTATTACAAGCAAAAAATATGTATACAATGTAAATATACAGTACAAAATCAGTACAACAAAAAAAACTTAAGAGAGTTTGGTCAATACTATTGATACTTTACTTCCGACTCTTTGACACAAAAATTTTTTGTTAAAGTCAACTTCGCCTTTACAAAATTACTCAAGTAAGACGAAAATAGGTTCAGAAAAATATCCCGGACGAGCCCCCAAACTTCTTTTGTCACGTATTACGAATTGAATTCTAATTTTTAAAATGGCTTGCCTAGGGGAACGTGACAATAGAAAAGCAGTTGTGTCCATTATCTTAAGTCTGAATTTAATCAAAGACTTACAATGAATAACAAAAAAAATGACACAAGAAATCGGAAGGTAAACTATCAACTTAATGTTTAATCAAATATAAAGTTACAAGAAAGAAAAAATAAACATTTACTCAATACAGAATTGATGTGTTGACCAAAACCCTTTTACAAAAATGGCATGTAAAAATATTACAATACAAGAGTTTGAAAATGTAATTACAAATACAAGCAAGCAAGGCCTTGGAAAAAAGGAAAAAATCTTAACTTACACGATCAAGTGGTATACCACGCACGGGTCACGCAATGTCTCCGCTATTCTGTCTCACGGCTGTCTCCGTATGTCTGTCCGTCAACGTTACGCGAGCTGTCTTTATATAATCTACCGCGCGTCGATATCTAGTAATTTCTAGAACAAAATTAAGTCATCAACACCCAGATCTAGAACGCTCTTCAAAGAGACAGAAGAAAAGAAAAAAAAAAACCACCCTCCTTTCAACCAGAGGTACACACATAGGTCAAGGACCGGTCACTGTCTGTGTGGCTTGACTCTTGAAGAATAAAATAAAAAAAAACTTATTACACAAAGGGGCAGACAACCTACAGGTCAAGAAAAAAAAACAATAGTATCTAGGCATTGTTACCTAGATACGTAACATCATAAAGACGAGACCCATACTTGTAGTGTTTCATGTATATAAGTAGGCTTAGAAACTAATGATGTCTGTGAACTAATAACTTACTGTAAGCGTGCCCACATCTAGTTCCATCAAGCTACAGTTTAACACCGACTCTAGAATTTTTATCTTTCTGGCCATGTAGAATTCCGCATTATAAACAAATCTGCAGAAATGCAAATCAAAATAAGCCAATAGATGAGCCAATATAGCAGAAGCTGATTAAAGTTTGACCAGGAATACACTCTGGGTACAAGCAGTAGAAAACGGGGTATAATATTACGAGCTGTGAATTACAAAAATGGAATTGGGCGCGTCTCACTGTTTAAGAAACGCTGTTGAGTTTTGCCATAATTATAAATATAACTTCTAGGTATGTATTCTAGGAGCAGAAATAGAACTACTGCCAAAGGCCCAAAAAAAAAATTTGACCCTGCTTCGACCCACACCCAATGTCGAATAAACTTGAAATTTTGCACACAATTTCTTGAAGCTGACAAAACAAGAATCAATAAAATATAACTAATTAATTTTTAAACTATCGGTAATAAATTATTTTGTTTTATCGAACAAGGGAAAGAAATTGAACTTCACCGATGTGGTTGTATAAGTTGAATTAGTCCCCTTGAGAAGGCCCTGTGTGATGCATGTAACAATCGATCACGGTAACATTCACAGATACCCTCTTCTTCCCTAACCCCCCCCCCCTTTTTTTTTCAATTGGTCCAGACAAGTGATACGATCATAGCGTAGTGAGACAAGTGATACGATCATAGCGTAGTGAGACAAGTGATACGATCATAGCGTAGTGAGACAAGTGATACGATCATAGCGTAGTGAGACAAGTGATACAATCATAGCGTAGTGAGACAAGTGATACAATCATAGCGTAGTGAGACAAGTGATACGATCATAGCGTAGTGAGACAAGTGATACGATCATAGCGTAGTGAGACAAGTGATACGATCATAGCGTAGTGAGACAAGTGATACGATCATAGCGTAGTGAGACAAGTGATACGATCATAGCGTAGTGAGACAAGTGATACGATCATAGCGTAGTGAGACAAGTGATACGATCATAGCGTAGTGAGACAAGTGATACGATCATAGCGTAGTGAGACAAGTGATACGATCATAGCGTAGTGAGACAAGTGATACGATCATAGCGTAGTGAGACAAGTGATACGATCATAGCGTAGTGAGACAAGTGATACGATCATAGCGTAGTGAGACAAGTGATACGATCATAGCGTAGTGAGACAAGTGATACGATCATAGCGTAGTGAGACAAGTGATACGATCATAGCGTAGTGAGACAAGTGATACGATCATAGCGCATTGAGAAAGCTAAAACTATGAAATTGCGCTACAAACAAACAAAAAATTCTAATCGCACAGATGTATTATTGTTAGTATAGATCTATAACAAATTTAATTACATAATTATCCAAACTAATTGATACAATTACACTGAATATAAGCTTTGTTTTTTGTTCAAACAGTATTTTTATTTAGAACCAACTGTTACAAGCATGCATTCAGTGCTTAAAAAAAAGTAATAAATACATTTTAAAACTCTTGTTGATATTGACAAAAAGGCCAAAGAAAAATTATTTTCTCATTCTTCTTTTTCAAAAAAAGCGAAATGATTATAACCCAGTGTGCAGAAGTGTGCACGGACATACATTTTGAATGGGAGTAGGGTTCTCCACTTTTTCAAATCAGGCCCTGAATGGAAGAAACGATGTAACAAATTAAACTTTAGTCTGGAAACTTACGGTAGACTTGTTCCATTCAGAAATGTCAACGTTCCGTTCCCGCTCTTGTTAGTGAGCACCCTTTCAGTGTTCCACAGGGGCTCGTACATGTAGAACACGTCTGCGCTTTGTTGAATGATATCACCGGTCAGTGTTGACCCACTTCTCATGTAGGTCATGATGATGAGTTTGTCTCGTACTAGGATAGTTTCTTCATCGTCGATCACGTCTGCAGAAGTCGTTTGACAATAGAAACAGACAAAACATTCTTTACAAATAAATGAAGTATATTTAAGAAAGAAAAAACAAATGTTAAACTAAGTAACGAAAAGTCGAGAGAAAGAAAGAAGGCAAATCTTAGAAACGAAATAAGCAAGTTTAGAACGACAATGTGGGTGCATCTTAAAAAGACGCAAGTTCTAGAAAGAAATAAGTTAAATCTTAGAATTAAAACAGGTAACTCCTAGAAATAAAGAATGTAAATCTCAGAATCAAAAGAGCCAAGTCTTACAAATTGTAGAAACAAATCAAAGAACTCAAATAATTGCGCTTTCAGGAACGTTGACTCTTACCGGCAAAGAGAAGAACTAGTTTCGGTTTAGACATTGGGGGAATTCTTAATTGTGCTGTTGAAATTCAGAAAAATTATCATTGAATCCAAGGTGCACAAGACGAAAAGAAAACTTCAATAGACCCATTGCAAAAAATTTTTTCTAATAATATATATAATCAGGTCACAAGAGGGTCTGCATTATCATTGAAGCTTGGACATTGCCTAGCTTTAACAATATAGCTTAATAAACAAAATGTATAATACCAAAAAAATATTTAATTATTATACAATTTACCAGGCAAAAATGGAAACTTAATATTCGTTCTGTTAAATTTCTGAACATTTCTAGGAAAATAGTCTTTGAATTTCTTATGATCTGCAGTTTGACCTGTGAAATAAAAATAATATGAATACAAAGCTAAAAAGTCTTTAAAATCTTTTGGTGTGCAGGTAAAGGTTTTGTTGACAGAGAAACTAGATTGGTAACAACGTTGTACACATTGACTCTGAACGATCATCTCTTGGGATGTGTAGGTCACGTTGTACACATTGACACAGACGTTCCTTCGTGAACAAAAACAATTAAGATCCTTATCTTTGTTGGAAGAAAAACAAAAGTAACAAACTCAGCTCTGCTCTTAATGTAGCCCTTTAAATAAAGAGTAAATTGATATTTTAATTTTGTAAAAACTTTTCAAACCTTTTCAAAAAGACTTTAGTTATGGTATGGAGTGTGTTTGTGTGTGTGTGTTTTCTAGGTGACGAGTGTGTTGGTGGCTATGCAATGCAGAATTACGAAATATGAGCTGAACTATCATAATTTATGCTAAGAACGAGAGACAATCTAGAGACAAGAGTAAACACGTGCTTTAGATGTAAGTTAGATTTTGTTCAAATATCAGTTTATTTCATGACTATTAGATCTATATCTCATTTCAAGTTAAAACTGTTAATTTTGCAAAAAAATTATTTTCAGTTTTCGTTGATAAGAGAAATTTGTTCAAATTATTTAAAGTTTATTTATTACAAATATAATAGGCCTACATCGGTCTAGTTGTAGGCCTTCAAGCTATTTGGAGCTACAGCCAACTACCGACCAATACAAAAACAAAATTTAATAAAATACTCAGAAAGACACAAAGATAAAGACACATTCCTCGTTCCGTATGCTTGGACAAATTTGTACAAAGACCCTTTCTTCCCTAGCGCTATTAGAGCATGGAATGGGTTGCCTGAACTATCCTGGAAAACCAGTGACATGGCGGAGTCTAGGTTATTGGTTAACATGCATGACTAAATGCATGACGCGTAGGACGTAATCTTTTTTGAAGTAACGTCTGTATCATATAAGATAAGATAAGGCGTGGGCGTAGCCGGGGGGGGTCTTGGGGTTCAACCCCCCCCCCCCCGAAATTAAATTCCCCCTGCGGGGGATTTAGGAATTTAGTGACTGATTTTTCTCTTTCATTTTCTTTATTTTAGGTGAGATTTTAATACTAAACCATCACTTGCCCCAGCAAAGCCAAGGGAGTTTTGAGTTTAAAACCCCTACCAGAGGGTTTTGAGTTTAAAACCCCCTACCAGGGGGGTTTTGAATTTAAAGCCTCTACCAGGGGGGTTTGAGTTTAAAGCCCCAACCACGGTTTTTTGCAGTTGAATGCTTCTCTTCTATAAAACAAAACAAAAAAAAATGCAAACGACAATCTCCAAATTCCAAGAGCACAGTTAAGGAAGATTTTGATTTTAAAACCCACCTCCAAACTTTATGATAAAATGAAAAAAGCAAATAACACACTGAAAATTATATGAGCGTAGCCAAATGGGTTTACAGTTTATATGTTATGAGCATAGCTTAATGGATTTTGACTCAGTTTTGAGTTTAAACCCCCCCCCCCTTTAGCGGGGTTTGAAGGTAAAAAAACAACTCTTTAATATTAAAAACAAAGCAAATTATACACTCAAAATGTTATGAGTGTAGTCAATGGGGTTTTGAGTTTAAACTCTTCTCCGTTGGAGATTGAAGCTAAAAATACCTCTTCAATATATATAAAAAAAGCAAACTACACACTCTAAAATCTATGAGCGTAGCCAAAGGCGTTTTGAGTTTAAACCCCCCGCAAGCGGCGTTTGAAGCTAAAAAATACATCTTCAATGTAAGAAAAAAGCAAATTACACACTCAAAATGCTATGAGTGTTGCCAATAGGGGTTTTGAGATTAAACATCCCTTCAGAGGGGTTTGATGCTAAAAAATACCTCTTCAATATAAAAAAATTAAATTACACACTAAAATTACTTGAATGTAGCCAAACCAATTGGTTTTTTTTTTTAATTTTAAATCCCTATCCTACAGATGGCTTTTTTTTTTAAAGTTTAAAACCCCTCCAGATGGTTTTGAGTTTAAAATCCCCCTACAGAGCGTTTTGAGGTGGAAAACCTCTATCTTCAATACTATTCTAATATCTAAAGCAAAGTAGTTACTAAATTCTATGACCGTAGCTAAATGGGGTGTTGAATTTAAAAAAACAACAATAACTTCAGAAATTTTTTAGTTTAAAACCCCCAACAAATGATAAAACGATAAAACTTCCCTTTTCGATATAGAATCTAAAGCAAACTACAGTCACTTAATTCCAAGAGCGTATTCAAGAGAGGTTACACATTTTTACCGGTGGCGGGGATCCATTACTAAAATGCAGTGAATAGTCATCTGCCGAAATTGAAAAACACTAAAAGTGGCTCAACAAAGAAAGCTAAGACAGATCTTAGGAGTCAGTTATAGAGATCGGGTCTAAATCAAGGAAATCCAATGCCGAACTGGGAGTCGACCCCTTAGTAAGATTGTGACAGAGCGTCGCAAGAGGTTTGCGGGACACGTTCTCCGACAAAATGAATTACGCATAAGAAGAGTTGCAATAACATCATTGTACAACTTGGCGCCACACATTTATGGAGGTCCTCAGAGCAGATGGGAAGAGGCTTCAGACATTACCAGTGACAAATTTTTATGGAAACGGCTTGACGGCAAGGGGGGGGGGTCTAAGTCAGTAAGAATAGCACATTAGGTTTTTGAAATAAAACTTTTTAATAGCAGGAAAATGCACTGTAGATACCTCAAAAAATGCATTTTGTTTGCTTTCAATACCAGAAATAGTGCTCGGCGGTGGGGCTCTGCCCCGCGCTGGGGGAGCTCCTAGCGCTCCCCCAGGCCCCCTTGCTTGCAATGTAATTCCGGAAGAACCTACTATAGGGCACAATAAACGTCGTCAGAAGAATGATGGGTCAGAATGTAATATAGATTATGTACACACACATACATACAAAAACAAGTTCCCCCGAAGGGGGGCAAGGTGGGAATCTCCCCTAACCCCCGCCCCCCGAAAAAAAATCCTGGCTACGCCCATGAGATAAGCGATTGTTTTTTTTTAATATCAGAGACTTTCTTAAAATGGAGGCAAACGTGTTCAATGTACAGAAGACAGAAGTACGGATAAACCGCACATTTTTAAAACATATACATTCATTGTGCACACCATAGCAATGTAGAAACATATTAAAGATCATAAACTAACTAAAAAATTAACAGATAGAAAATAACTGTGAGAATTTTTTAACTGATGCTAATTTTCAATGCATTGGTTTTTAAGTGCACACAGTCGCTGTTTCGGGTCAAGTTCACCTAGTATGTATGTAAGCCAGTAGGCAATACTTAAGTGCACGTTACAAACATATTTTGTGTTTTCAAATCATGACCAGTCCTGGACTGTGAAATCTGATTGAAAGGCGTCTGTTTTATTGGATTCGAACGAAAAACAATCGAGGCTGTAACTCAATGCCTTAATACTCAATCGATTCAACAAAAAAATGTTTGTAAAATGTTTTATATGTTTTGGATGCAGGGGCGGACTGGGTGTTAAAACCGGCCCGGGCACTTCTATACAATTCGGCCCACAAATTGTATGCCACATGATGAGCGTCCAATCATACCTGACCTCAAAAGCATTGTGTACATTCTAATAATGTATCAAAGATAGTTAGTATATCGATAATTTATTGGACGAACCTGGTGTCCTGTGTTCGAATCTCGGTGTACACTAATACTTTGAATTTCGGGATTTTTAGGGCTCCACTGGATCCACTCAACTTTGACCAGTACCTGACTTAAGTTAAGAAAGTAAAGGCTGTAGGTCGTCGTGCGGGCCACATGACACCCTACTCGTTACCCATTGGCAAAGAAACTGATTGCAAGGTCTGAAAGAGAACTTTACTTTATTTACATATACTGCTTTCTCAATAACTTGGAAACGTGTCCACGTGTTTTAATATCCTTACGTTCAGAAAAAAAAAGGGTGTCAAGATAAGTTCATATTTAGCAAAGCCTCTTTGTATTTCGACTTACATCAATAGCTTTGTCGTCTTGGTATTAGTGTTACTTATGACGTTGAGCCTGTCCATTTCTAAACGCTGTCACCATAAACTTGGTGAATCTTTAGTGCTTGCGAGAAAACATTAATAAGTTTACATTTTTTTGTACAGGATTCCAGCAATAGTTATTATTTCTTATTTTCTGCTTCTTCTTTTTATATATTTTTTTTTTTGCATTTTGATTCCAATCAACACCTTTCAACACCAAGATAATAATTATGATTTGTGAAGGACTTCGTAGCTGGGCCAATTCGCGATCATGCGATACCTCCACCAAACCAATAATATAATAATTCGTATGTGTCTGACATATCTATAGGACTTGGAACATAATTGTTGATTCCTTTATAGATTCATCCGAATATATTCACACTAACGTGGACCTCTATAAGCAATAAATGCCTTTAGTTTCTTGCTTACCGTTTAGTGACGTCTCTACTAGAAGAACTATAGACGGACGAAGGATATTTACGACCATGCTTTACATAAAAAAAAGATAATTTTTAAATCATGAATGATATAAATCTTGAAACAATTTACTAGCATTTATGCTGCACTTACGGAGGTCCTACCAGCTCAATATAGTACCGACCCACCGGGCATTTTCCCGAATGCCCATATTGCCAGTCTGCCCCAGTTCGGATGTTCCTTTAGAGTTCCGTTATTCTACTTCTAGCTCAAACCTCCCGTAGGACTACGGGGATGGCAGTGGTATATGAACCCGTGACCATTCTTATCTTATCTTATATAATAAAGACGTTACTTCAAAAAAGAAGTTGATTACGTCCCAAGCGTCATGCATTTAGTCTTGCATGTTAACCAATGACTTAAATTCTGCCAGGTCACTGGTTTTCCTGGCTGGCTCAGGCAACCAATTTCACGCTCTAACTTCTGAACAAACGTCCAAAATTGACCATATTTAACAATATTACAATTACAATATTAACGTTCAAGTGTGACTATTGTAAATTACAATTGAACTCATAACCTTCATCTCGTCCCCTTACGAACTTCGATTTTTTAGAACTTTTTATTTAAATAAATGATTTCAACATACGGAACTTCAGTTTTTGATCATGATTTTGTTACACCCCTTTCCAGATCGTTTCAATTCTAAGTCTGAATTAAAGTTACCTTGACCTTGTTTGTATCGAGCCACAACGTTGGTCTTCACAACACTTCGGATTTCGCTTCCTTCATACTTTGAAACAAACGCGTTTTTTCTAAACAAAATAGATATACAAGAAGAAAATAAAATACAAACAATGATAATCTAAACTCAAGTTAAAATAGAACAATCAAACGAAAATACCTACATCTGTCAAAGTCACATTTTCTCATTCATTTTATTTCCTGTTCGCATATTGGCTGGGCCATGGGCGTAGCCCGGGGGGGAGGGTTTGTTGTTCAAGCCCCCCCCCCCCCCGAAACGAAACCCTACCAGGGTTTTTTGCATTTAAATCCCCCTCTTCTATAAAAAAAAAATGCAAATGACATACCCTAAATTCCAAGAGCACAGTTAAGGAAGATTTTGATTTTAACCCCCCCTCCAAAATTTACGATAAACCCCCTCTTCAGTATGAAAAAAAAAATGCAAATTTTGCACTCAAATTGTTATGAGCGTAGCAAATGGGTTTTGACTCAGTTTTAAGTTTAAACTCCCCTCCAGTGGAGTTTGAAGCTAAAAAATACATTCTTCGATTTAAAAAAAAAAGCAAATTACTCTAAAATCTATGAGCGTAGCCAAAGGAGTTTTGAGTTTACCCCCCCCCCCCGCCACGGGATTTGAAGCTAAAAAATACATCTTCAATGTAAAAAAAAAACAACAAATTACGCACTCAAAATGCTATAAGCTTTGCCAAAAGGGGTTTTGAGTTTAAATCCCCCTTCAGAAGGGTTTGATGCTAAAAAATATCTCTTCAATATAAAAAAAGCAAATTACACGCTAAAATTATTTGAGGGTAGCCAAGCCAATTGGGGATTTTGAGTTTAAACTCCTCTCCTCCAGATGGTTTTGAGTTTAAAATCCCCCTACAGAGCGTTTTGAGGTGGAAAACCTCTATCTTCAATATTTTTGTAAAGCAACTACAGTTACCAAATTCTACGATCGTAGCTTAATGGGGTTTTGAATTTAAAAAACAACAACTAAGGCCTGAGATTTTTTAGTATAAAACCCCCAAAAGATTATTTTGACGATAAAATATCCCTTTTAGATATAAAATCTAAAGCAAACTACAGTCACCTAATTCCAAGAGCGTATTCAAGAGAGGTTACATATTTCTACCAGTGGCGGGGCTCCATTAATAAAGTGCAGTGAATAGTCATCTGCCGAAATTGAAAAACACTATATGTGGCTCAACAAAGATGGCTAAGACAGATTTTAGGAGTCAGTTATAGAGATCGGGTCTAAATAAAAAAAATCCTATGCTGAACTGGGAGTCGACCCCTTAGTAAGATTGTGACAGAGCGTCGCAAGAGGTTTGCGGGACATGTTCTTTGACAAAATGAATTACGCATAATAAGAGTTGGGATGACCTCCTAGTACAACTTGGCGCCACAGATTCATGGAGGTCCTTAGAGCTGGTGGGAAGAGGCTTCAGACATTACCAGTGACAGATTTTTGTGGAAACAGCTTGACGACAAATGCGCCGAAAGGCGCGGTAGGGTCTAAGTCAGTAGGAATAGCACATTAGGTTTTTAAAATAAAACTTTTTAATAGCAGGAAAATGCACTGTAGATACTTCAGAATATGCATTTTATTTGCATTCAATACCAAAAAATAGTGTTTGGCGGCGAAGCTTCGCCCCGCGCTGGGGGAGCTGCTAGCGCTCCCCCAGGCCCTTTGCTGGCAATGTCGGGGAGTCTACAATTTTTCCACTAACTCATGGAAGAACCTATTCTAGGGCACAATAAACGTCTTCCGAAAGAATGAAGGGTCAGAATATAATAAAGATTATGTACACACACACATACATACATACAAATATTTTTTCGCGGGGGGGGGGGGGGAATCCCCCCCCCCTAAACCCCCCGCCCTGGGCAATGTAAAGAGATAATGGCAATTTCTCGAAATGGTCGGCCTGTTTGCTATTGGGCCACACTTCAGACTTTCGTTGTGACACACACGTGCATTGCGTGATTTTTTGGATGCACTTAAGTCCACCCAACTGTAATGGGTATTTGACATTAATTAGTGAATGCTGCTGGTCGTTGTTCTGGCCATACGACATCCTAGCTCATCTACTATATACATAAATAAATAAATATATATATATATTTTATATATATATATATATATATATATATATATATATATATATATATATATATATATATATATATATATATATATATATATATATATATATCTGTTATCTATATATCTTTTATCTGTATATCTGTTATCTATATATCTGTTATCTATATATCTTTTATCTGTATATCTGTTATCTGTATATCTGTTATCAGTATATCTGTTATCTGTATATCTGTTTTCTGTATATCTGTTATCTATATATCTGTTATCTATATATCTTTTATCTGTATATCTGTTATCTGTATATCTGTTATCTATATATCTTTTATCTGTATATCTGTTATCTATACACAGTGCTTTTTATGTATAAAAAAAAAACAGGTGCCGGTACTCAGTGATTGATTGCCTAACTTTTAACTATTAATAAATTAATAATATACGTTAAAATAAAAGAAAAGTAACAATTTTTTCCCCACATTCAAAAAGGCGTACCGCCACAAAAAAAAAGCCCTGTCTATATCTATATTTAAATCTAATATATATCTAGAGGTAATGACATGTGGGATCTAAATTATCGTGTGTCGAATCACAGACCTCTTGTTATAAGCACAGTACAATTGATGACTACAATTTGGCCATGATATTGATCCTGTAGCATACATTCACGGCTGTCCACATGCTTTGATATATATCTACTTGATTGCTTTTGTTTGCTTGATTGTTTCAGCTCTCTTGAGAGGTGACGATTTTTGTTCGGAATGCATTATGTCTGTGATGACTGATAATATTAGAATATCGACCTTTGACCACAAACACGAACATCCAGTAAACAAGAAATGCAGTTCGGAATTATAATCGATAAAAATGTTAAAAAATTCATATAAAAAAGCGATAGATATTCATGCTGTTTGCTTCTATCTATCTATCTATCTATCTATCTATCTATCTATCTATCTATCTATCTATCTGTCTGTCTGTCTATCTATCTATCTGTCTGTCTGTCTATCTATCTATCTGTCTGTCTGTCTGTTTGTCTGACTCGTTCCGCCGTCATTTACATATAGGCATGTGCGCCCGCAGTTGGGGATACAAAGTGGTGCACAGCCAAATTCTAGCCATTTTTTTGTTGCACCATCAGAGCAATTAGAATTTAAATAGCAACTGAACAAGTAGTACTTCTACTGGTGACTGAAGTAGAGTTGTAGTAGACTAGCCTTGGTTTATAAGGAATTGATGTCTGACCATGCACCCCTCTGAATTCTGAGCAACTAAATTTTAGCCATTTTTTTTGCACCTTCATATCAATTAACTTCTGCTAGGAAGCAACTTAACATGTAGTGCTTCCAATGAAATTAAGTTAATAAGGATAAACTATTATTGTAAAAAAACTAGAATAAGCTAATCTGTAGTTTATGTCCGACTATGTGCACTGTATTAGACGCTTGCAATTCATTATTCTTTAGCACGTTAGGCGTGACGTTTTGTTTTCGTATGCATACAATTATAGTTCTCATTCTATTTAGTAAAGGCCTAAATAAGACAAAAGTTTGTTGTTTTTCTTTTGTCTTGGAGTGGAGGACAAATCCTTGCCAGCTGTCGTTCTATTTGATATATATGTGTAAACGTTTCTTTGAACAAGAGTGAAGAGTGCAGTATTTTATTTACATCTTACAACGATAGAAGAGCTGCAACGTAAAGAGGAATATCAGAACTACCAGATAAGCGTTCATCGCCGGCTTGTCCATCGCGACGAGAAGCAATTCAATAGTTAAATTAATGACAGTTTTGGCAGCGTTGACATTTTTTGTTTGATCGACCGTTAGGATGCACGAGCCGCTCGGAGAAACTTACCAACGTGTACAGTAAATAGTTTGTTCACATGTTACTTTTTTATATATTTTATGAACAAGTATTTACCGTGAACTTAATATCACATAGGTATGGGGGGGGGGTGAGGGGGAGCCAGTTCTTTTCTTTTATATTCTCTGTAATAAAAAAAGTTGAAGCTACGACTTTGAGACATAGGTGGCAACTTGCACTTCACTGCGAACAATTCTGCGGGCGCCCATGCATGTAGGCCTATCCATTTGCACTACCCTATACCATTTAACTCAAGAAAAAGTATATATTTTTTTTACAATAATAAGTTCTATTCATGAATGTCCACGACAAGTCTATAGATGTAAGTCTTTGCAGCATCATTTATGCTCCGTTTGTCGGAGTTTCCAGAGTCCAAAAACTCAGCATTACTGACAGGATGTGACCCATAAGGAAGTAAATTTGGCATCATTCTTCTAGACAAGTCCATTGTCTTCTATTACCTCTTCCAAGATTTAAACCAATCAAGATGTAGCTTGTTTCATTTTCAACTAGTTACGAAGCTATTGTATTTTGTTTTCACTCTTTGTAGTGTATCGGAAAACTCCGAAACTGCCTTGCTCCCATGACACAGCATGAGCTTCTATAAAAAAAAATATATTTACTATTCTTCTTTTTTGTTTTGCCATGCAAACACTTCACGGCGTTGTCTGCAGTTATAAGAAATTTCTCGAAAGTTCAAAAGGATGTAGCTGCTTCTTTTTAAAATAATAAAAAAAAAAGTAAACAAAATCAACTCCTGATTAAGTTCAAATAGTCTAGTCAACTAAACATTCATATTTTAGTTGTCATTGATGAAAGAAAAGTGAACAAAGACTTCATCAGTATGAGGATCGAACCCAAGACATTGGCGTTATTAGCTCGACGTTCTGTGAACTTTGCGAGTCTTTGACTTACGACATTCAACTTTCATTCCGTGAAGAACGTCCAAGCCAATACCAGAAGAAATGGAGAAATCAAAGCTTATCTTACCTTCATATAAAAGCTTATCTTACCTTGAGACAAAAGCTTATCTTGCCTTTAGTTGAAAACTTATCTTGCCTTTAGATAAAAGCTTATATTGCTTTTAGATAAAAGCGTATCTTACTTTTAGATAAAAACTTATCTTACTTTCAGATAAAAGCTTATCTTACTTTAAGATAAAGCTTATCTTACCTTCAGATAAAAGTCTATCTTTCCTTTACATAAGCTTATCTTATCTCCAGATAAGGCCTATTTTACCTTTATATAAAAGCTTATCTTGCCTTTAGATAAAAGCTTATCTTATCTCCAGATAAAAGGTTATCGTTCCTTTAGAAAATAGCTTATCTTAACTTCAGATAAAGCTTATCTTACCTTCAAGATAAACGCTTATCTTACCTTCAGATAAATAGAAAGCAATTAGAAGCAGTCCTGTCAGCAGCAAGATGGCTAATGTCTGTTTGTATAGCCGCACCCGTCTTAACATTCTGTGTGACCAAAAAGAAAGCAAAATACTCTTGTTGGTGTACTTGTCAAAAAGATGACAACATATGCCAGCTTAATTCCCTTTGACAAAGAAGAAATATATACAAATATACTTTCAAAAATAACAATGCTTATATTAAGCGTAGTTGTATCAATGAGTTTGTATCAGTCATGTAATTAAATTTGGAATAGATCTAGACTAACAATAATACATCTGCGCGATGACACGTTGACAAAGCTTTTATCAAGTCACTCTGTCTGTGACTTGATATAGCCTTAGCGAAAATAGCTTGATACAAACTTCTTATAAGACAAACAGAGTGAGTTGATTTAAGATTTGTCAGAATAGATATATGTACATTAGAATTATACATAATATTTACATTGTATATTTTTCTACTGTGCCTGAACTGAACATTTTGTCGGACACACACACAACACACACACACACACCACACACACACATACATACATACATACATACATACATACATACATATATACATACAAACACACATACATACATACATACAAACAAACACACATACATACATACATACATACATACATACATACATACAAACAAACACACAATACATACATGCATTCATACATACACACATATACATACATTCATACATGCTTGCATGCATACATACATACATATGTTGGTAATAGTTTAGATGCCCAGATACCTGTACTGACCACCATTTTGTTTTTAATGTTTCTTCTTTTTTCAATAACTTTTTAAAAAGAGATTTCTGTTCTTATGCTGTCAACTCATGCATTTTTAAGTGTATTTACTGAAATAAAGATCTAAGAAAATGTTAATAATAAATTGATGAAGTTGTTTCTTCATTTCTTCAATAACTTTTTTAAAGAGAGTTTTTTGTTTTTATGCTATCATTTTAAATGAATTTTAATATTAGATCCAATAGCTGCTAGAAAGAAAGACAAAACAGCAACAGAAAAATGTTGGCAAGTAATTCAAGGGAGATAGTCTATTATTAAGCCTTAAAACCAAAATGGCGTATTTCCAATGACAATATATGGTAATAAGAAATAAAACTTAAAAATATATATTTTAAAAACTATTTATCTCCGAGGAAATCAAATTACATATTTGTGATCTGCATTTTTTCCTGCATATTCTTAAAATATAAGAGAAACCTGATTTAGCGTTTCTAGTCTCGTAAACTAATACCCATATATTTATATATATATTATATATATATATATATATTATATATATTATATATATATATATTATATATATATATATAGGGCCAATATATATAATATATACATATATGGATAGATACATACATACATATTGACGTTATGATTAATGTTAATAAAAACTCTATCACAAAGTTTTCTATATGATAAATTAACACACACAGTCTTTTAGCTTAGAAATAGTGTCCTCTACACAACGCTTATCTCCCTTACTGCGTTGTTTTTCTTTTCTATATATATTCTATATTTAAAACATTATTATCTTATTACGACTAGATGATGAACTAATTGGCTCATTGTTTTTATTGATTTATGTGTTGAAATCGATCAAGAGCGTGCATGTAAAATTTTATGACGATTGGATGAGTAGAAGTGGTCAAAAAGTCGATTTGTGACAAATCCATGAAAGATACAGAGTGAGTGAGTTTTTATAAGCGTTGTACAAATGTAACTCAGGACATCACACGGTACACAAAACGCGGAAGAGATTTCTAAAAGAGACCATTAGTCGTCTACATACTCGTGATGATAATCATCAGGATGGTTGCCTGGTAGTGCGGTTTTGCGCGCTGGACTGTCGTTCGGATTTATCGATGGTCCTGGGTTCAAACCCTGCCCGCTCACATCCCCCGTCGTCCTGCGAGAGGTTTGGACTAGGAAGTAAACTATCTTCAACTCTGAAGGAACATCCAAAGCATGTAAAACATTTTACAAACAAACAAAACATATATGGATAATTTACCGGTACGAATTCAACTTTTGAAGCGTGTTGGAAGTTGTGTGGTAAGTTTTGTGAGAAGTTTTGTGAGAAGTAGTTTTTGTTCGACTTAACCCAAAGGTCACCGAGATGTCTTTTTGTAACACACGGCTCTCTTGGTTTTTGTGTTTGTTTTTTGTATATCTTTATTGCATTGCTAAAAAATAATAAATCCAAATCCAAAAAGGCTTAACTTTCAAATATATCAGAAAATTTCAGCTGTTGCGAATCAATATTAAAAGATTAAAAATAAAAACTCATCTATTTATAAATATATAATCCTAGAGATGCAAAGGATAAAAATGCTAAATTAAAAATAAAATAGATCATAACGCATTAAAACATTCCAGGCCTGAGCCCGATGTCACATGACTGATCTTATCTTAGAACAATGTTCTCAATGAAAAGAAAAACGTCTGGTGGTAATGATCTTTTAATCACGTGCTATCGTTCTTATTAAAACTAATTTGATTTCGAACGGTCCCCGTGGGGCAGAGCCTTTATGTTTGGTGTCGTGTCCGTCGCGTTTCAAAAACAAGAAGCACTTTTTCAATTTCGATTGCTGGAGCGTTTTTAGTGAGTTCGATAAAAGTGCAAATGCTATTTATTGGTCACCCAAAGGGGACTGTTTGGCTTATAACATAAATTATGCAATTTTTATACAGCTAGAAAAGAATTTAAAATAAGATTTTAAGATGATACCGGAGTAATTTATAAAACGCAAACATCCATATAATAAACATTTTTTGTGAACTGTTGAAGACCACTGGTATATATAGTAATCATTCTCCCCCCTCCCCTCCAGTCCAGGAGAAAAAAAAGTTTTAATATTTTTGATTATTTCATGAACGTATATTGCGAATACTTAGGCCTACTAATAATCTCTGAAGGCACCAGGGCCGCCTTAGCAGGATCGGACTGGGTGTCAAAATCGGCCCAGGCATTTCTATACATACCGGCCCATAAATTCTATATCATAATACGATGGGCCTCCAATTATAGGCCTACCTTTTCTCAAAATCATTATGTTAAGTTTAATAATGTATCGATAACTGTATGCAAGCTTTATATCTTTATAAGAAATATAGTCCTTATGTTGCTTTTTCATCGCTAAGTGTGTAGGCCCCAAAAGGATGAAGCCTACAGTAGCACTGTCTACTATTAAATTATTTCGGAAAATGTGTTTAATTGGTATTTTAGAACCTACAATGTAGAGTCTGTAAACGAATTTTTAAAATCATGACGCTCAGAGAATATCATAAAACCTTTAACAATTTAATACGTGCCATAGTTGCACTCATGCGGCCCTTTAGGTCCATTTAGGTACCGGCCCACCGGACATATGGAATGCCCATATAGCCAGTCTGCCCCTGCGCCTTAGGCATAGAAAAACTAGGCAGCCGCCTTGAGCCTCCAATTGTTGGGTTCCTCTGTCGCAGTTATCTATGTATTCGTACAGTGGAATTATTTCACTATCCGCTTTCATCAATAGGCGATGACGTCATTTTCAGTAATTTTATTTTGTGTACTATCTGATCTCCCCTTGTTACTTCGTCATATTTTTTTATGACGTAGAAGACTTTCGCCGTAGATCGTTTGGTGCTTTTCTCTCCATCTTGGGCTGTAGAGCCAAGCTTTGGAGCTCCTGAATTATACGTGTGTCTTCGTTACTGGATAGCCTTAGCGTTGACCCTGTTATATATATTCTTGGATTATCTTGACCCCTGTTTAGGGTGAGTTTTATTTCCTATTGTATAGTTAAATTTTATTTGGATTCGACTGTATTCGTATTTTGTATATTATTATTATGGCTTTTATATAGTGCTACTTTCATGCTTATAGCTTACAGCTACTTAGAACGCTTTTGGTCCAATCTTTTTTGTGGACCAGTGGGGGGGGGGGGGGGGGGGGAGGGGGTATCTCGAAGTTTGGTTTTCCGTGCTGCCTTTAGGCGCTTAGTAAACACAACTATGCCCGAGTCGGGTGTCGAACCTCGAGCACCCTTCTAGGTAGCCAAGCCTAGTCAAGTGGCCTCTCGACCACGCTTCCCACTATAATTAGATTAGATTAATGAGATAAGATTAGAAGAATCTGTTCTTTATCTTTCTATAGGGTCTCAGTGGCAAGTTTCAGACTCAGTTTTCAGTGGTGAAATCGCAAGTCTCAGTTTTAGGTTACAGGACTGAGGTTTTCATCTCAGGTTTTCTGTCTGATGTTTCAAGTTTGAGGTTCGAGTCTGAGGTTCCAGATTCCAGACTGCGAGTTGCTATATCCAGATCTGGTGGTGCTTTGTGAAGTTGTGAGTTTTGGATGCTACTATAAACTTTTACTTATGGATCGTCGGTGAACAGTTTCTTGGCTGGCATATAGATCTACATGTATTGTCAGTTGTTGTCTTGAAAGATTGTCACTGTTTGGACAATATTATTGAACCTTATAAGTTAATGTGAATTATTCTTGTTTATTTTTAAATACTTAAGTATTTACTAGAGTCTTACTATAGACCATAAGTATTTTTTTTTTGCATACCATACTATATGTACTCATATTTCTTTATCATTATTGTTGATCATATATCGTTTTTCATTGTAGAAATATCATTAGATAAAATTCATATTTTAATTGAAATCATCATACATCTCGTTTATTAGTTTATGCGCAACTGGGTGTGTATGGTGTGACTGTCGGGCTGAACTCTGGGACCAAAAAATAACATGATATAAAGTAAATATAATACTTACACATATGGTAATTCAAATAAATCATTGTTAATAATTACATATATTAATACATTGGCAATATATAATAGTTACATTCAACTAAGGCCTGACAGCCTCGCAAAAGACTAAAAATACTTTTTATTAGATAAGAAATAGAAGAACTTGGGCCCAATGTTATTGTTAGAGTACACAAGATTTTAAATAAATTGCGTACTTTTAATTTTCGTTGATTTTAATGTTTTATATTTTTCTATTTCATTTGGAGCCTCTAAATTCTCTTCGCCTAGGGCCTCCAATTATCTAAGGCCGGCCCTGAAGGCACGTCTGATACTCATGAGAGTCACAAGTACTCTTTAGCATCTGAGAAACAATTCACATTTACGCAGGCCACCCGTCAGCCATTAAAACCGAGGACTTGTTACAAAACGTACATCAACTCTTGTCTTTCTGGAACACATTTTGAACATCTATTTCTCTCACTTCCCAGTGTCGGATCTAGTTAAAACTTTGCCCATTGATTCATTGTCCGTAACAAAACATGGATCAATAATATTTTTAAAACCACTTTAGTTAATTAAATAGTGTATAATAATTAATTACGTTGATATAGAAGAATGGAAATAAATCTTACAGTATTGAGATAATTGACTGAAAATGACGGATTCTTCCCCTATAATAAGCTTTGTGTTGGTATTTTTTAAAAATACTTTTGAAATTTTGCTTGTTGGAGTAGAGTTTAATGGACTTAACGACTAGCGACTTTATTTGCACAATATACATTTTATAAAGGTCTGGGAACAAATAGACGAGCTTGCGTCAACGTAAAAGGGGATGGAACGATGCTCCTCGGACACCCTGACACTGACGAGCTAAAAAACGTACACTATAAATAGGCTCACGCGCTAACCATCTACGTCACGCAGGCATGTGACCAAGTGACGAAACATCGCAAACTATCGATTCAATCAATGGGATAGGAAAACAAGCAAATTCAGAAGTAAAATAGTATTAGAAAAAAAAAAAAAAAGGAATCAACTGAGGGGCGACGGAGAAATAGGGCGGCAGATTGTGACACGATGATCAAAAGAACATCTAAAAAAAAAAAAGGAATCCACTGAGGGGCGACGGAGAAATAGGGCGGCAGATTGTGACACGATGATCAAAAGAACATCTAAAAAAAAAAAAGGAATCCACTGAGGGGCGACGGAGAAATAGGGCGGCAGATTGTGACACGATGATCAAAAGAACATCTAAAAAAAAAAGTAATAAGACATTGCCCAATCAGTTGTGTCATTATTTTAGCCTGGGGAGGGGGGGGTCGGAGGGCTGATTTGACATTTCGTTATTCACTTTGCCCATCTTGCAATGACTTATATTTGTTAAAGACCTAAAGCCTCTCATTATGGACTGTGAATATGACAATCCAGATGATATACTTATTGATTTGATCATTAGCGGAGTCATACACAAAAAGGTACAAGTAAGACTACTTCATAAGGGACAGAACTCGACCCTTAGGTCATAGGTTATTGACATTGGACAACAATACGAAATGTCGAAAAGCCAAGTGAAAATATTTAGGGGGCAAAAAAGGTCTAACAATCAAGAGACAAGTCACTCAATTTACTCAAGCAGATGTCTAAAGACAACTCAGTTAAATTATGTAGTAAATGCGTCAAGAACCATGAAAAGGGAAAGTGTCCAGCAATACAAACCACATGCAATTTCTGCAAATAGAAGAACAGCTAGTTTCAAATGTGCAGAAAAAGACACACATTTAATCTGGTATAAGATGACAGCTACAGTGATGAAAATATTATACCTTTTAGCACTGCAAGTAGCCAGTATAAAAAGGGTAAAATTGAGAACATCAATGTCTTTGAAGACAAGTGGACTGTAAAACTATTCGTGCATGGCAAGACATTAATTTTCCGTATCGACACTGGCGCAGGGTGTAACATTCTTGTCAAGTCAGAGTTTGAAAAGATCAAAGACAAAGTAAAACTTGCTTATCCAGCAAAGTCACTCAAGTTTGACAGTAATCACGTCATTAAGACTTTAGGTGCCGTAACAATAATTCCCAAGAGGTGAAAGCAAGGTTTGAGGTAGTAGACATTAGCCAAGAGAACATTTTGAGAGGTGACACAGCAGAATGTTTAGGACTACTACAACGGATAGACAGCATAGAATCCAAGGCAGAATACGAGTTACAAAGAGAGTTCCCTGAAACGCTGAAAACAACTGGAACACTAACAGGAGAATAAAAGACTCAGAGGACAATGTTGCGAAGTGGGCGACTGCTGTCAATCAAAACAAGAACAGAGCGGTACAAAAACTCGTTCGTACCTCACTCGGTCAGACTCTATCACCGCCACTCATTGATCAGGGAACATGAAATGCACCAAGATACCTGTCTGTAGTCGCTGAATGAACTCTTTATGTTGTCTGTTGTATTTGTGTGTATTTTTCTGTTGTGTTGTCTTTATATGAGAAAAGAGTCCTTGTAATCACAACAAATTTCCGTAAGGATCAATAAAGCAGTCTTAGTCTTAGTCTTAGTCTTAATGAAGTTATCCATCCACCTTGGCGCTTCGCAGCATCGCTACGAAAAGTTTACTTTTTTTTTTAAACATGTGGTGTTTTTTTTGTTTTTTCATATTTTATTTAAACTATAAAGGGTTCGCGTCCAGAAGATCTGAAGTAGTCGGTACGCTTCGGAATATGCTGACTGTCACATGTTTAACTGAAGCATTGTGCTGTTCACACAATCAATTAGACTTTTGTCTCAGACAAGTAGCTGAAGAAACTATCTTCACACTCAATGCAATTAAATATATATTCTCTACATTTTCAGATGAATCCGCCTCAAAAAAAAAACAAAAAAAGAAATTAAAGAAAAATAAATTGTAATAAAATTGTTAAAATACTTTTAAAACAAATAAAACTTATGTAATGGGAAAAAAACCGAACTAAATGAATTATAAATAAAAGAAAAAAAATCGACTACAATTTCTAAACAAAAACATATGATTTGATGAATGAAATTCGAGGAACAGTTACCTTAGTTTGATGTTGTGCCTCGGAGAATCACAGGGTAAACCACATTGAATAACGCATCTAACTCTTTTGAACTTGGAAATCAGTATTGATTGTCATACTCTTCAAAACGATGTCTTATAATAAATAACTCAGATCCAGACTTACATTCTAAAATTATTTGCTTCGCATCATCAGATTCCCCACCTTTTGAAAAGCCTACACGTCTTATGTATCTGCCACGCGCATGCAAATAAGCATATAAGCTGTCCTGTTGATATCTTTGTCCTCACTGGCTGACTCGGACTGCTTTGTGAATTATTCAAAGGGGGAAAAACAAGTCTCCTTTTACCGCGTCATCGATTTGACCTCCCCTGTTGCTCAGGCAACGGATGAAAGCAAGACGCCAAGAACCCTGGATGATTTGTTCGTTGTTGATACTGAAAAACAAACGTAAATAGCGAAATGGTGAGATCTATCTATCTATCTATCTATCTATCTATCTATCTATCTATCTATCTATCTATCTAGTTGATTTGTTGGAGAACAGAAAAATAATCTTTTCGAGTAAAAGCATTTTCAAGAAATCGAGAATTTATCAGGCCAACGAAGAGTGACAGAAGAAATTTGAATATGCAAAATTACCACTACCAAACCAGTCCCAGCAGAGCAAACTATATCAGGCCAAACATTGAACACAATGAGCCCAGTGAAAAATTTCATCCGACCTCGATATAATAATTCGTATAACAGAGCAAGAGGGAGATGGAATAGGCCAAATTACACATTTAGCAACCAAGTAAACAACAGAAGAAACAACTATGGAAATGGAGTGTACCAGAATAACCAAGGAAGGTATAGGAATGATACAAGAAGGAACTACTCCAATCAAGCCGAATGTGCCGTGGTGCAACTGCCTGAAAGACAAGGGACTTGCAATCTGATTTATCACAATCCAGAAAGTGTGGCTAACTTCATTATGAACGACAAGTCAATTGGATCACTAAACATAGAAGAAGGAAAACTGAATGGAAGAAAGGCGTCGATCCTGAGAGATAGCGGCTGTAGCGTTATCGCCGTAAGAGAGTCACTTGTCAATGAAGAAGATATTTTGCCAGAGAAATGCTCCTTGTGCTTAGCAGACGGGCAAGTATTTAGATACAAAACCACAAAGGCAATGCTTGACACACCATACCTTAAAGGAGAATTCATCGTTGTGCTATTTCCTGAGCCGGTCGCTGATGTTTTAATAGGAAATGTGAAAGGTCTGTTTGTGTCAGCCGTAGAGACGAGAGGAATGGACAGAGAAAGGAAAGAAACTCAAGTAAAGACTCCGATCATAGAAACAATTCTAGAAGGGAGTCTAGAGAAGGAACAAACAGAAGATGAAACTTTGCTTTCACCTCTTGGGTATGTCAGGAAGAAGAGTTTGCTTTACAAGAGAGTTACGTCCCTTACAGAACCTCAAGTTGTGAAAGATCTTTTAGTTGTTCCTAAGGGCAGACGTAAGTTGGAAAACGCATACAGCTCACCACTGGCAGGGCATATGTCTGTAAAGAAAACAAAACTTCGTATCTTATTGGCCAGGAGTTGACAAAGATGTAAAACAGTTAGTCAGGTACTGTGACCAATGTCAAAGAGCAAAAGTTCCAGGGAGAGCTGGTAAAGCAGTGCTAGGGGCGATGGACAGACAAGGTGTACCCTTTAGGAAAATCGCTATAGACCTGGTTGGACCTCTTCCTATGACAGAAAATAAACATAGATAGATCCTAACTATGATAGACACATTCTCCAGATGGCCTGAAGCTGTACCGTTGAGAAATATAGAGACAACTACTGTGATAGAAGCTTTGTATTCGGTCTGCACTAGGATGGGTTTTCCAGAGGCCATTCTCTCTGACAATGGTTCTCAATATGGTTCAGATTTATACACAGAAGTCTGTAAATTCTTCAATGTGAAGAAAATAAAGTCCTCGCTATACCACCCGGCCTCGAATGGATGCGTGGAACGCCTACATGGTTCACTTAAGAGCATATTAAGAAAGCTGTGTTCTGAATGATCTAAAGATTGGGACAAATACTTAGCCTCAGCATTATTTGCTATTAGAGAAATGCCAAATGATACAACAGGATTTTCACCCCCTACGAACTTGTATTTGGAAGAAACATTAGAGGGCCGATGGCAATTTGGAAGAAAATTATGAGCAAAGAAAAAGAAGTTGACACTAATTCTACAAACTTATTTGAATATCTAGAGGAATTCAAAGAGAGACTACAAAGCACAGCTAAGATTGCATGTGATAATGAAGACACAGCGAGGCAAGAACAAAAACGACTATATGATAGAAACACTGTAAAACAAAGTTTTGCTACAGGAGAAATGGTATTAGTGTTGAAACCAAAAAAGGGAGATAGACTTAAATTATATTGGGAAGGCCCGTACATGATAGAAATGAGGTTATCTGACTTAAATTACATAGTAAAGAAAGGAAACAAATCAAAGATATTTCATGTAAACAGATTAATCAAATATTACACCCCAGTTGAAGTAACAAGTAACAATGTTGCCAACAGTAGCTGTAAGAGTAACATTTTGTCTACTGCATTTATTGAAGTCGTGGATGAATATGACCATTATTAAACAGGGCAAATCATTGATAATGAAATAGAAGAATTAAAACTACCGGAAATGATCTATAGAAATGGAGAAATAAACCAAAGGGCAATAACCATTAATAAAGACTTAAACCAAACTCAGAAAAATGAAGTTGAAAAACTCCTTGAAGACTTTGCACACGTAATATCAGATGTACCAGGAAAAGCGAAAGTGGAACCGTTTAAAATAATTCTAACATCGGATAAGCCTGTCAATTTAAAACCTTATAATGTACCAATGGCGATGATACAAAGGCTACAAGAAGAAATTGAGTCGATGATTAACATGGATATTATTGAAGAGAGTGACTCGCCGTATGCATCTCCTATGATCTTAATCAAAAAGAAAGATGGAACTTTGAGACCAGTTGTTGATTATAGGCAATTAAATTCTATGACAAAATTTGATGCAGAAGTCATACCAGATCAAGAGGAACTATTTATCTCACTAAGGAAAGCCAAATATTTTAGTAAATTAGACCTAACGAAAGGTTACTGGCAGGTGCCATTAGAAGAGAGTAGTAAGCAGTACACAGCGTTCAGACTACCCAATGCACACTATCAATTCAAATATCTTCCCTTTGGTTTAAAAAAACAGTCCTAGTTTCTTTAACAGAACAATGCGTAGAGTGCTAAAAGGTTTAAAACAAGTAGTTTGTTATTGTAATGATCTCTGTGTATACAACACTGATTGGCAGAGTCACATGTTCTCGTTGAGACAGGTGCTTGAGAGATTAGGAGAATTCAATATTACTGTTAAGACTAACAAGTTACTAATTGGGTTCCAAACTATTACATTCCTAGGCCATAAGATTGGCCAAGGCTTTCTTCAGCCTGAAAATTCTGTCAGTAAGATTCTGCAGCTACGGTACCCTAAATCAAAGAAGGAAACCCGATCATTATTAGGTCTGCTCAATTATTATCGCTCCTTCATTCCAAACTTTTCAAGCTTGTTGTCTCCCTTTACTGAAATTCTTAAAAAAGGGCACCCTTCTAAAGTTGCTAAGACTGTGGAGGGGGAGGTTGCATTGGAGCGTGTACAAAGATACTTGACTTCTCACCCCATTTTAATGTTGCCTGATCCAGATAAATGTTTTTATCTACAGTGTGATGCTTTGTACAAGGCTGTTGCAGTTGCTGCTCTACAGTACGTGGGAAACAAATTGCATCCTGTCCGTTTCCTCAGCAGAAAATTACTCCCACGTGAATGTATATACAGTATAATGGAGCGTGAGTTGTTAGCATTAACATGGGGGATTAAGAAGTTGGAACACTTCTTGTATTCACGTCAGTTCATTGTTTGGACTGATCACCTGAATCTCAAGTGTCTGCAACCACCAATGCTCGTATTGCTAGATGGATATTATACCTTATGGACTTTGACTTTGAAATTCAGCACATAAAAGGTACAGACAACTTTTGGGCTGACCCATTGTCTAGGCTGACAGTTTGAACTCACATTATTGCCTCTGTCACAAGCATACCTGGTATTGTAACGTGTTCGGACAGTGCACGTCTCAGCAATCCAGTGTGTACGTTCAACTTTTTCAACTATGATCGTCTCGACAGAGAAGTAACTACTACTACTACTACTACTACTACTACTACTACTACTACTACTACTACTACTATTATACTACTACTACTACTACTACTACTACTACTACTACTACTACTACTACTACTACTACTACTACTACTACTACTACTACTACTACTACTACTACTACTACTACTACTACTACTACTACTACTACTACTACTACTACTACTATTACTACTACTACTACTATTACCACTACTACTACTATTATTATTATTGCTAAATGACATGGACTGAACTGTTCATCTCTTTGTTTTCTAATCGTACTTTGCACAAGACGCGTCGTCTCATCCATGATTGAGAAGCATCGGAAGTCTAGTCTTAAGCTCGATATTTACAAACAATAAACAGTACATTGTCATCTGAAGTCACAAGGGAAGGAACTGGACAAGTGGAACAGATGAAGATTAGTTTAGTTTAATTATTAGTTTAATTATTTCATATGCATTAGTATTGATGAACTTGTTTTGTTTGGTAAGGGAAAGATAATTCATGTATATTATTAATGTTGATGAATAGAAATAAAGTATGCAATATTTCATACTTAAACTCATGGGTGTAATTTGTTAAATTAAAACAAATTACTAGTGTAAACGTAGTAAGATGTACTGTGTAATTTTTAAGTAGTATTTTTTTTTTACCATGTTGTATTTCAACAATCAATGTCTTTTTTTGTTTTAGTGTACATAATATATACTTAGATGTTCAGGGAAAATCTAGGGGAAGTAAGGGGGAGATGTCAAGAGCGGGGGGGGGGGGGAGTGTAAGATGTGAGATTGTGTGTGTGTTTATTTTGTTGGTTGGTGTGTGAATTGTTTTTATCACGGGATTTTGAAAGGGGGGACAATTAGGGTTTCAAGCGGTCAGTCTAGCAGTTGGAGAGCTGACCTGGTCTGAGTGGGGTGCTTGTGTTTTGTTTACCAGTTTTATGCCTAGCGTAAGGAGATGTTATAACTTATATTACTATTCATTGTTATGTACGAGAACTGACTATTTGTGGGTAATTATATGTATGGCATTGATAGCCTTTTGTTTAATGAATCTAGTCTAAGTGCCCTGTAGTATGTCAGTTGGGCACATTTTAGTATTTCAGTTATTGATGATTATGCATTCAATATTATATGTTTACTTGCTGTTGGCTGTAAATAAATACTAATTTCATACTCGTTGAGTGATACATGTAATATTTATACATGTTAAGGTCTGCATGTGAGAATCATACCCTAGAACATCGAGCTATATGTCTGTAGTAAAGAACTCATCCCCAGTCCTTTACATTTGGGGACTGTGAATAATCCCCCGAATTCCCTTACACAGGAACATGCAGAGATCAAAGGATGTCTTCTTACATTGCGTTCGTTGACCTGTACTACCAAATTAAGAGCAATGACAAACGAATTTATTGTATCGATGAAAGATCAAGTGATAAGGCAAACAATACGCAAGTAAAATAAGCCAAACATTTCGGAATCTTTCACATGACGACCTAACATTTGGATCAAACTTAAATTTAGTGGTACATCTTCATGGACAATGACGGGTACAAGCTCGGAAGTCCTTCATCGAAATTAAGGATAAGCATCACCTTGGAGACATTGTATTGATTTGGGAGAAACTGGCCTTTAGATATTTCGGCGGTCACGGAAAGTGTTTAATTTGGTGTCGGTAGTCCTGGATATATCTATATGCAACAGAAGCTCTAGCCTAGGGGCCCCACCACAAAAGATGAAGTGGGAAGGGTGCGGATAATTTATGCGCGTTTTTTTTTCTTAGCCCTTGATTAACTTTACACTGTTCTGTGCCTGATAATCAATAGTATTAAATGTCGATCTAGAAGATGAAGCGAGAACACAGGTGAAAATCTAATTGCTAGAAATCAAATCCCCTGAAATCTAGACACTCTAATCTATGTCAGAAATCTCCTTCTTGCTAGAGGCAAGACTAAAACCTAACCTCGCTAAAAAAAAATTGGCGATAAAAATCTGGTGTAAACCGAAGCCAACAGAGAATCAATGATGTAAAAGATGTAGGTTGAAATATTGAATGTTAGTCTAGTTACCAACTAAAAGTTAAAGAAGTGAATGCAAATAACAGTTAAAAAAAAGTAAAGTACGTCTTATCAAATCATACACTCTATGGGGCAGATGATGTAAAGGTCAACTGTTTTCTTGCCCAACCGTTAACGAGAATCAACAGCCTTTTCCCAACTTTGTCAGAGTTGGCTGGACTGAGAAGGATCCTAGGTATCACATTTAAAGATCGCATCACAAGAAAAACGCCAACTAAAAATTTATAACCATATTACAAGGTCTTCGGGGCTCGCAAAGACCTTCCTTCAGGGAACAGAACCAGGAAAAAGAAGAAGAGGTAGAGGTAGACAGAGAAAGTGATGGGAAGACAACAGAAAAGAATGGACGGGCCTGTCATTGAAAGAGATTCTATCTAAGACAAAAGACTGAGAGGAATGGAGAAAGAATGTGGGCAAATCTTGCATGGTGCCCCAACAGTCCAATGGATAGGTAAGGTAAAGTAAGAAAGGGGCTTCTTAAAACTTTGAAATTCAAAATCCCAGCCTTTAAATGAGATTCAAACCCGAGACCTCTAGGTTTGGAAGCCAAACGCTTTAACGCTCAACCACCATGCCGACATGTTAATAACAGACTGTCGAGTTATTGTCGAGTTTAACACAAAGGTCAAGTTTGTTTTGCTGGACCAGATGTATCTTCAAATTTTAAATATGTTCTTTCTTGTTTCGAGTGTATAACTTGACCTGAAAATGCATAAAGCAATAGAACAATCCGAAATGAGAATTCCAAGCACTTTACTCAATAAATCCAATACGAATATAAGAATAACTTCAATAAATATATTTATTAAGCCAAACCAATAATATTAAACTAGCCATATATATATATATATATATTAAATATAATAGTTCGAGCTCTTTTTCTTTTACATCTAATTTAAAAATACTAACACAAAATTTTATTAAATTTCTTTCCAATTTTTAATTATTCCTCTATTCAGCTTGTACATTCATGGAAACTGGACGTGTGAACGCGGTTCTCGAAAACGGCTCTAATGGTTTTCCCAGTGGCGTAGCTAGAGTATTTGATGCCCTCCAAAAACAAAAACGAAACCTAACAGCCAAACCACTTCTCCCCTCCCCTCAGAGAATGTGCAATTATTGCTTAAGTATTGCTCAAAAATTGCTCAAGTATTGCTCAAGTATTGCTCAAGTATTGCTCAAGTATTGCTAATTCGCAAAAATATCAATTTAACAAAAAATAAAAATAAAAGCTTCCAATGAATTCTACATTTTTTATTTGCTGGCGAAATCAATTTTTTCCCCACCAAATTTGAACACCTTAAGATGTGGCCGATAATTTGTTCAACACTCCGGTACAACAATACAAAAAATACATTTCCCTCCGTAGCGCTTTCTTGTGTGTTAGTACAGAGTCTTCATTTATTTCGCCAGGCCTCTTTTTCTTGTGTCAAATACATAGAGCTTATGCACTAATCCCCAGGTTTGAGCACATGCTTTCAGCAAAGGTAATACTGGTTTCAGCGATGCCCTCCAGAAATGATAGAGTATATCGCAAAATATAACTACATCGACTTCATCTAACTCTGCCAGATTTAGAGAATGGTTTGAGCAGGCAATAATTCTGCTTTAGGATTTTCTTATAGAATACGCTTTTGGACACCCTAGTGTTGACATTTCATGACAACAGCAATATTAAAGTCTTGACCTCCGCAGTCCATTATTTCTGAGCCATAGGAACGTAGTTTCTCTAAAATAATTGCAGTGATTCCAGAAGCTGATCCTAAGTGTCGATGAAATCGACGAAGACTCACAAACATGCACTCGTCATCATCCATTACCGTAAATTTTCTAAGGTAGATCCAACTTTTAGATGCCAGGTATAAAGTCGAACTAATCGAGAAATAGTTGGCTTGTTTTACTTGCTGTATGATTTATTTTCATTGCCACCCAAAATTACAATAAATTCTTATGTATTTTTGTAATTTTGGTTCGAACCCAATACTCCATCAGGAGTCGATTCCACAAGGATAGTAATTTCAATAACTTCAAAAAATTGACTACATTTGTGTTCTTTAAATTCTTCTTTCACTTTTTCGTGATGCCCACGATGCCAGATTCTGATCTGAGAGAAAACAAAATGATGTCCTAGACTCTCTTCTTGTAATCTTTCCACTTTGATTCTTCTTGTTTCATTAAATCTTGACTATCGCTGTGAATAACGCTCTTTACACAAAGACAAATTTCCTCCCAGCTGGCTGAATGTGAGCTCTGCTGGTCTCTTTTTTTTCAGTGATAACATCTATCGTTTAATCCATTTTCTTGGATTTGAAATGCTGATGTAGCGTATACTTCATCTTGTAAAAAGAGTATGAAAGGGAAACAAAATAAGGATTTTTTTGTTGTTTTTTTTTTGGGCTTGTAACACTTTCTGAAAACTTTGTGTAGTTATGTTAGTTATGTTATGTAGTTGTGTATGTGTAGTTTTTACTGACAAAGTTTGAATTGTCCTTAGTTTGATGCCCCTCATCACTTGATGCCCGTGCGGCCCGCACCACCCGCACATAGCTAGCTACGCCACTGTTTCCTATAAATGTAAAAGTGGGTTTTGAATTTTATTTTGGGAGTTTAAGGCCACCACTAGTAAACATTTAAATCTTCGCGCGCGTTAGCTCGCGTGAAAAAAAAAGTGATACAATCTCGTGGTAGATCTAATAAGAATAGCCAATTCCGCATTGACGCACTGATTTATATAATTATTATATTTTTTTTGCTTCAGAAAGGGAAATGCGTATTTTCAGATGTCAAACCGTACTCGCGTATTTTCGTGTCTATTTGCATACTAAATACGCAATATGCGTACTTGTAGGCAACTCTGACTTAGAGCTTTATCAAGGGAAAATCCGACCCTGCTGGTCATGACTGTCATGCATGTTAATTAGAGATTTAAACTCTACGAACTCGTTGGTTTTCCTGACTGATTCAGGCAGCCCCTTCCATGATCTAATTCCACTATGGATTAATTGGTAATAGCATGAGATATAAATAGAGAAGAAGTCTTAGGAGCTGAAATTCAAACATGTAATAGGAATACATGTTTAGAAATATTGAGACAAACAAATCAGACATGAAATTGGATTGTGTTCGTGTTTATTATGCATCTATTTTCATAATTTAATTCGTGAATAGTTCTGAATATTCATAATCTCTAAGACCATCAGGTGTTTCATAAACTGACGAGATAAAGCTGTGGTAAATAACTTTTCTATCCGGACGGTACAGCTACATACACACATATCAACCAGAATTATTTATACGGAAATGCTTCAGTAACCGTTGAACAGATTGCATAACGCTTTGGTATGTATTGATTTGAAAAGAAACGACACGAGTCCTACGCCTCGCAAAATATCTTCGATACTACAACGACACACTTGACTTGACAGCTGTTTCAAATCTTTAAAAATGGAATTAGGAACTTTCCAGATCAAATCTGACTGATTTTACATACAAATATACACACATGTACACATACCTCATTGGGATAACAGCAGCATGGCATATATGTCCTTGACGTCACTTGCTCACTATCAAGGGTTATTTTACGAATGAACATATGGTTTGGTAGATTTTGAATTATACCGAAAGATACAAAATAAACAGTGCATTCATTACGCGGTATGCAAAGTGCACCACTTATTATGACGCTTAACTTAATTTTTCCTCAGAAAATTGGATTGAATTTAGTGATTTGATTAATTTGCATAAATGTTTGACTTTTACAAAAGTACAATCATTTCATTTAACTGAGATGGTAACAGATGTTATTCTTCAAATTGTATTTCCTACTTACGTTTGGGGGTTGAGTGACGCTGTAAGAAATAATTCCAACAAGTTTCAAACAAACATGACGAAATGAATGAAGACTTGGATTCTAAGTGGGTTTTTTTTTTGGTCCAATCACCAGATGGTCTTGTCATAATCCGCGTCTGATACAAACTTATGTATTGATTTCTTTTTTAAACTGATGTGTAACACTTGCAAAGTAAAGAAACGTCTGTCACTAGAAAAGACGTTAAAATCATTGCATCATTCCCATCTACTCTCGCTCTTTCTCTTTCTCAGTCCCTCTTTTTCTCTCTCTTTCTCAGTTTCTCTCTTACTCTCTCTCTCTCTCTTTCTCTCTCTTTCTCAGTTTCTCTCTTACTCTCTCTCTCTCTTTCTCTGTCTTTCTCTCTCTTTCTCAGTCCCTCTTTTTCTCTCTCTTTCTCAGTTTCTCTCTTACTCTCTCTCTCTCTTTCTCTCTCTTTCTCAGTTTCTCTCTTACTCTCTTTCTCTCTCTCTTTCTCTGTCTTTCTCTCTCTTTCTCAGTCCCTCGTTTTCTCTTTCTCTGTCTTTATCTGTCTTTCTCAGTCCCTCTTTTTCTCTTTCTCTGTCTTTCTTTCTCTTTCTCAGTCCCTCTTTTTCTCTTTCTCTGTCTTTCTTTCTCTTTCTCAGTCCCTCTTTTTCTCTTTCTCTGTCTTTCTTTCTCTTTCTCAGTCCCTCTTTTTCTCTTTCTCTGTCTTTCTTTCTCTTTCTCAGTCCCTCTTTTTCTCTTTCTCTGTCTTTCTTTCTCTTTCTCAGTTCCTCTTTTTCTCTTTCTTAGTCTCTCTCTCTCTCTCTTTCTCTTCCTCATTCTCTCCCTTTCTTAGTCTCTCTCTTTCTATCTTAGTCTCTTTTTCTCCCTTTCTCAGTCTTTCTCTTTCTCAGTCTTTCTCTTTCTCAGTCTTTCTCTTTCTCAGTCTTTCTCTTTCTCGGTCTCTTGTCCTAATGTTATGGGTAGCACATTTTCGCATTCATCAAGCAAGGGGAAAAGGAACAATGGATATGTGCTTACAACAAATAAAAAAAAAGTAACAACGGCTTAATTAATTCTCTTTGGCATTTCGCCTTATAAAAACATTCTCCAACATTAAACAATGACTCTGCCACTAAATAAATTGTGTTTAAATGTGACGCCAAGAGCCACACCAAAGAGACGGGACACATAAATGAAGTGCACACTTTCAACATCCGATGGCCATGAATAGGGGATAATTAAAGCAGTGAAGTTATATCTCTAAATCCAGTCTTTTTTTGTTGAGTTACTTCCCTCTAAGTACTGTTTTCGCCTGACACACACACACACAAGGAATTTATTGATGACATAATGTACTGTTTATAACCTGTGAATTGTTCAGAATAGAGAAAGCTGTTGCACGTGGATTTATAGTGGTTAATAGTGGGTGCAGTGCAGTCCGTCCGGTCAGAACTTGAGTAATGGTTAGTGTATGCCTCTAGTTCAATGTCTTCGCTCGAGGCTGTCTTCAGTTTTGGAAGAGGGAAGACGGGCAGACAATGAAAACACAACATCAAGGTATAGGCAGACTTTAGAGGAGACGAGGAGACAGAGAAGAAAGACAAATAAAAGTGTAGTCAGATGACTTGTGTTACACCTTCAGACTTCATAAGCGTGGTCGAGAGGCCAAGTGCGTTTCAACTTGGCTTGGCAACCTACCCGACTCGGGCAGAGTTGTCTTTACTGAGCGCCTAAAGGCAGCACGGAAAACCAACTCCTAAATACCCCCTCCCCCTACTGCTCCACAAATGAGATTGGACCAAAAGCGCTATGAGCATGAAAGTAGCACTAAATAAAAAAAGCTATATTCATAACATGTGAAAGTGATACAATTGTTTCTACCCTGTTTGCCTGTATAATTTATCTATGTTAAAAGAGCTGTTGTAAGCTCAAAAAGTACCAACCTCGCACAGGATTTACACACAACTTTCTGTTAACTCTTTCAGGACTCACACATGACTCACAAAGGAATCAAAGAAGACTCACATAAATTAACACAAGTGTCGCACCAAGATTCACTCAGGACCTAAAAACACCCACACACGACTCATTAAGTAACCACACAACAACAACACAGGATTCACACAAAAACACACTAAAACCTCAAAAGTACTGACCCTTACTCTTATGAAATACAGAGGTTACTTCAAATAAGAAGATGATTACGTCCAACGCTTGATCCTAGGTCAATGCATGTTAATCGATGATTTAAATTTTAAAGTCACTGGTTTTCTTGGCTGAATCTGGCAACCCATTTCATGCTCTAATAGCACTAGGGAAGAAGGAGTATTTGTACAAATGTGTCCTAGCATATGGGACGAGGAATGTGCCTTTTATCTTTGTGTCTTACTGGATATTTCATTAGGTTTTGTATTTGTATTTGAAGATTATGGTTCAGTGTTTTATGTATAATTGCTGCTTTACTCGAGCAAGACTCACACATACCTCACACATACCACACACATACCACACACATACCACACGTATACCTAACACATACCACACACCTACCTCACACATACCACACGTATACCTAACACATACCTCACACATATCTCACACACTCCACACACATACCTCACACATACCACACACATACCACACACATACCATAAACATACCACACACATACCTCACACATACCACACACATATCTTACATATACCGCACAAATACCTTACACATACCACACACATACCTAACACATATCACACACATATCACACACATACCTCACACATACCTCACACATACCTCACACATATCTCACATATACCTTACACATACAACACACATATCACACACATACCTCACACATATCTCACACATACCACACATATCCCTCACACATACCTCACACATACCTCACACATATCTCACATATATCTTATACATACCACACACATACCACACACATACCTCACACATATCTCACGCATATCTCACACATACCACACATATACCTCACACATACCATACAGATATCACACACATACCACACATATCCCTCACACATACCTCACACATATCTCACACATATCTCACATATATCTTACACATACCACACACATACCACACACATATCTCACACATATCTCATATATACCTTACACATACCACACAGATACCACACACATACCTCACACATACCTCACACATACCTCACACATACCACACAGATACCACACACATACCACACATATACCTCACACATACCTCACACACGACTTACACAGAATGTTTTTTGTCAACGGTAGCTCAAGATTCGCTTAACTGATTTAAGTAGATATTTTTGTCTCTGTTTAAAAAACAAAAACAAACAAACAAAAAGGACTTACGACATCCTCAGTTCAATGCTGCAAATTTGAAGTGCCATTCTACTCCAGGATGTCGTCATAATAACACGAGTCACGGGTCACCGACCACAAGGCTATCCCTCAATATCTGGTCACACTAACAAAGTCTAACGCCAGTCTGTTAAGGAACGCAGTCGAAGATCTGTCTCCAGTGACGATGATCATATAAACAAAACCTAGATGGCTGAGTGGATAAATGTTGGTCACCTAGGAACTGCAGCCAACCCGATCAGGTTTGGGGCGGAGTCCAGACTATAGAAGAGAGGTGCAAACAGGTGCTCCCTCGGATTGCAAAATCATAAATAGAAAGGAATAAATTCTGTGTATACAACAATAGTTGGAAGTTCTAAATATAGATCTAGTGTTATATTCGTAGATCGTTAACACTAGATCTATATTTAGAACTTCCAGCTACATTTACTTCTGATTTTGATTTCCTAAGGTGTTATAATCGTAAAATAAAATGGGAATGATCACACAACAAATCTTACTGTCTAGGTCTGGACGTTGAAGTTTTTGTAAAATAGCTGTAGAGATAACGAAAGTTCAAGATACGCTTGAGATAAAATTCTTTATATTTATTTTTAAAATAATGTTTTTAATAGAAAAATAAAGTGTCTTATTGTCTAGGTTTGGTCTCTCTAGTTACAACAAGTAAAGAATAAAATAATCCTATTAAAAAAATAAAACCAAGAATATATAAGAAGAAGAGCTTAAAACTATATCTATAAAAATGTAGAAGTTATTTCCCTTTTTTTCAAACAACATAATTAGTTACCAATAATTAATTGATTCATTGGTTAATTTTGTTTTTATTGATTAGTCACATGCATTAGGTACAATAAATAATTGTTTTAGGTTTCAACTTGATCCAAGAATGGTTGTGGAGAAACCAACGTGTATAATTATGTAATGGTGACAAAACCCGATATATTTAACCATATTTGTGAATACTGAAGGATTAAATTACCTTGTTGCTATCAAACAAAATAATTAAAAACCAATAATTATTGAACTAATTGGTTAATTTTTTAATTGATTCATGTCTTGTCTACACTAATAAATAATTTTGCAAAGTTTCAACTTGATCCGAGATTGGGTGTGGGAGAATTAACGTGTTCAAACTTTTTACCAGACAGAAAGACAGACAGGCAGAATTGATAAAACTTTGTAAAAAAGAAATTCAACTTAAGGTCTAGAATCGGAGCGAACAAGACAGCAGAAAATCTTTTTTTTTTTTTTTTAAAAACATTAAAATTAGCCTTGAAGTTTCAATGTGTTTGTAAATGCGCTAAGTAAAGGAAGATGACTCATTAGTGAAATGAAGGAGTGAATTAGAAAAAAAAACAAAAAAAAATGTTTATGACATTGTCTTGAAAGCGCCTAGTTCTTTACTAGTCACATGCTAGAGAGTGGGCTGTTGTAGGATTGTTTTAGTTAAACTGACTATTTAATCACAGGGAGACATTGAAAAGTTCTACAGTCAGTGAAAGTCAATTAATGGCTTCGAATGGAAGATGTAAGTGTGGAGCCTAGATTTTATTTTTATGAAATACACACAGACTATAATCATTTTGATTTGGATTTTTCGTCAATATATGTCATTTTTGTTAGATCATAATGAGATTAAGACAAATTGATATTTTACTTGTCGGCAGAACAGAGGTAAAGAATTTAGGACATTCATTGCAACATTATATATAGTTAAACTTAGAAAATGTGACTGCCTGTTTGGTATGCGCTCTGAACTGTCATCTCGATGCTCCAGGGTTCGAACCCTGGCCGACGCCATCTTCTTTAAGGCAGGTTTGGGCAAGGATGTAATAATCTACCATTTTCAATTCAATCCGAAACATGTAAACAAAAAAACAATGTTACCTTAATAGCTGTTGAGTAACCTTAAATTGATTGATATTCAAAGACTAATTAGTCGGCGGTTAAACAATTTTGTCAGCTATCGTAATTCTAATGATAGTGTTGATTGATTGTAGCTATTCTCCTGTATAGTTATAAAGTACCACTGTGGTATAACCATTCATAATTGTTATAGATATGTCTGGTCGTGTGGTATGTTGTGGAACAAATTCTATTTTGTAGATCTACATAGCCTTATAATTATATTCTTGATTTGACTTTTTAAAGTACAAAGCTTTTCAACTTTGGATACATGTAGGCCCCTACTGGTGGTACTTCCAACTATGACCAGTGGTTCTCGTGTGGTCATTTATTTGTCACGAATTGATGTCTTCATTGTTCCTTTTTTCTTCTTTTTATACTTGTCCATCTAATCTCTATGGCAGCTTTTCTCAAAGTGTGGGGCTGGGGGCGCGACTTCCAACCTGAACTTTGCCGGTCAATGTACTTTATAAAGACAAAAAAAACGTATTTTCTGTGTAATTATATAGCCAGGCTTGAACATTAACCAAAAGGACTTTGTTAAAAAAAACTAAAATATTTTAAGTTACTTGATAGAAATTCGACCATTTTGACTCAAAACAGTCGAGTGGGAGACGCGTTTTGAAATTCCCTACTCACAAAGTTTTAAGTCGATATTGTTGCAGACGCCTGTCTTTAAAAGTCCTGCTTAGACCATGCAACAACTTCTTTTACTTAATTTTTATTTTTTTTAAATAAGTTCTGGTAAGGCTTTCTGAGCTTCGAAATGAAGTGCCTATCTCTTCTTAAAACATTCGTCATCCTTTGCAGAGAAGTTCGAAGATTTGCAATGAATGTATCACCATGGAAAGAGAGTGTAGCCATGTTATACAATGAAATGAGCTAAACATGGCTCCCACTCCATGTTATACAATGAAATGAGCTAAACATGGCTCCCACTCCATGTTATACAATGAAATGAGCTAAACATGGCTCCCACTCCATGTTATACAATGAAATGAGCTAAACATGGCTCCCACTCCGCATACACAATGTCCACAACGGAATATAACGTTTTAGCTTTACATAAAAAAAATCTCTAACTGGATAAATCTGGTCAGAAATGGAAAGTTGAAATTGTTTCCTGTGGCCTCTGAATTTCTAACGATGCTCTTAATATATGTGAGTGAGACCCAGAAAGCTATAATCAATCTCTGAACAAGCTTAATTTGTATCATTTTTTCCAATTTTTCGTCTCAGATAATCGCGCATATGACTTTTTACTTTATAGTACATTATATATCGCTCAATTTCCTAAATAAATAAACTTTACATTCTAATTCCTATATTAAAACAAGAATGATCTTGTCTGTTTTATTTTATAGATTGTATATTGAAACAAGAATGACCTTGATTAATTATACTTCCTAGTGTATGTGTTTAATAAAGAATGACCATGGTAGATTTTACTTCCTGGGTTGTATATTATTTGTAATTTACTTTTTTTTCCCCTTCCTCTGTGCACACCTTCGTACATTTCATTCAGAACTCCCAACCTGATCCATGAACTAAGTTTGTCAACAAACCGTTGTGTGACATTTTAAAACAAATGTCAAGGGAAGTAAGTACAAAGTTTCGCTAATACATTCAGGATTAAGAGAGTAATGTCCCTTGGTAATTTTTTTTTTAACCGTTCAAGAATGTGTTGGGTTGCTGTCTGCCAGTGTTTCCAAGACTGTGTTTCGAGGAACCCTAGTGTGAATAGGTGTTCCTCGAACTAGAATAGCTTAATGAACTAGAAGGCCATATCGTAAATTAATCTCTCAAAATATAAGCGAAGTGTTCTGCTAAATTTTCAACATTGAGAATGCGCGAAGTGTTCCGTTAGAGACAATTTTGGGAACCACTTCTGTATGCGTATGAAAAGGGCTGGGAATATGGTTGCCAGGTAAAACAAACAAACATGCTGCCCACTTGATCCGAGATCTAACGAAGGGTCAAAGGTGCTCATCTAGCTCATTAACACCATTAGCTAAGCCATGGCAAGAATGTGTCCAACCACATCGGTGATGTGTTAAAATATGTCAGGCCAACGTGTTTGGTGGTAGTGTGTGTTTGGGCCCATACTCACTAAACACACAAACATACACTTTTTCCTTCTCATCCAGAAAATAGATCAAAATATGAAGTTAGATAAGTGTACAATATAAAAAAATTTTTTATGACATTTTGACACCTTAAAACACACATACTCCCTTGGGGTTCACTTCTTCTATTTGGTTCACTCTTCTATTTGGCTCACTCTTCTGTTTAGTTCACTCTTCTATCTAGTTTCTCTTCTGTTTGGTTCACTCTTCTAGTTGATTCACTCTTCTGTTTGGTTCACTGTTCTATTTGGTTCACTCTTCTATTTGGTTTACTTTTCTATTTGGTTCACTCTTCTATTTGGTTCACTGTTCTATTTGGTTCACTGTTCTGTTTGGTTCACTGTTCTATTTGGTTCACTGTTCTGTTTGGTTCACTGTTCTATTTGGTTCACTGTTCTATTTGGTTTACTTTTCTATTTGGTTCACTCTTCTATTTGGCTCACTCTTCTGTTTAGTTCACTCTTCTATCTAGTTTCTCTTCTGTTTGGTTCACTCTTCTAGTTGATTCACTCTTCTGTTTGGTTCACTGTTCTATTTGGTTCACTGTTCTATTTGGTTTACTTTTCTATTTGGTTCACTCTTCTATTTGGTTCACTGTTCTATTTGGTTCACTGTTCTGTTTGGTTCACTGTTCTATTTGGTTCACTGTTCTGTTTGGTTCACTGTTCTATTTGGTTCACTGTTCTATTTGGTTTACTTTTCTATTTGGTTCACTCTTCTATTTGGTTCACTGTTCTATTTGGTTCACTATTCTGTTTGGTTCACTGTTCTATTTGGTTCACTCTTCTGTTTGGTTCACTGTTCTATTTGGTTCACTGTTCTATTTGGTTTACTTTTCTATTTGGTTCACTCTTCTATTTGGTTCACTCTTCTATTTGGTTCACTGTTCTGTTTGGTTCACTGTTCTATTTGGTTCACTGTTCTGTTTGGTTCACTGTTCTATTTGGTTCACTGTTCGATTTGTTTTACTTTTCTATTTGGTTCACTCTTCTATTTAGTTCACTCTTCTTTTTGGTTAACCCTTCTGTTTGGTTCACTATTCTATTTGGTTCACTTTTCTATTTGGCTCACTTTTCTAGTGGTTTCACTCTTCTAGTTGGTTCACTTTTCTAGTGGTTTCACTCTTCTATTTGGTTCACTCTTCTATTTGGTTCACTCTTCTATTTGGTTCACTCTTCTATTTGGTTCACTCTTCTATTTGGTTCACTCTTCTATTTGGTTCACTCTTCTATTTGGTTCACTCTTCTATTTGGTTCACTCTTCTATTTGGTTCACTCTTCTATTTGGTTCACTCTTCTATTTGGTTCACTCTTCTATTTGGTTCACTCTTCTATTTGGTTCACTCTTCTAGTTTCTGAGATCTAAACGGGACAGACGGACAGACAGGCCACACAAAACTAATAGCGTCCTTTCCCCTTTCGGGGGCCGCTAAAAATATTTCTTATCGCACAGATTTGTTAGTCTAGAATTCTCTTGATCTATTACAAATTTAATAACATGACTGATCCAAACTAATTGATACACGCACACTTAATATAAGCTTTCTTTTTTAAAGTATTTTTTTTTGTTTTAAGCAGCCCCCGAAAGGGGAAAAGACGCTATTAGTTTGTGTGGCCTGTCTGTCCGTCTGTCCGTCCGGCCCGTTTAGATCTCAGAAACTAGAAGAGAAACTGAACTCGGACATGATATTTCAGATCATTCAAAGTTCTGATGCAATGGCTACTTTTTTTTCTTTTCCGAAAGTGAACTATCTAATTTTTAAAATTATTTATGCAAGTAGATTTTTCAAAAAATTATACCACTTTTCAATGAAAAAATTCAGGGGAGGTACCATTTTTCAAAAGGTCATGGATTTCTTCATTAATAACTCAAGCTTCATTCATAGATTCGCGCATTGGTACAAAAAAAATTGCATCTAAGGTCACAATGGTAAAAGTGTCAATGGATTATTATAAAATATATTTTTCATTTATTACTAAATCATTGAATAGAATACTGAATCAAATGTGGTTTTAAAAAAATAATTTTGATACGAACTTCGTTTCAGTTATAAGTTTAAAAAATAAAATAACGAACTACTTTTATAGCGCGCAGTTTTGTCATATCCTCATTATAGGGGCCTACACTTGACAGTCTAAATAAGACTAAATAGAGCCCAGATCTACATATATTTATAATGTATATATTTTATAAATGTATTGATACTTTGAACAAAATTTTAACTATTAAAGCAATAACTTATCTTCTGACAGCTTAGGGGTGCAGATTTATTTACATGTATTGTGTAAACAATAGTATCACATTAAGAAATGAATCGGATACGATTTGAACGAACAACATAGTAGGCCTACACCATTACCCGGTAACAAAAGGCTTACTATTCAAGATCATAACATTGGCCTAGGTCTAGTAATTATAAGATTAAACGTTTAAATTCATACGAGTTCTAGTCTAGATATAGTAGATTCTATATCTAGTTCTAGATATAGAAATAGACTTCGATCTATTTCTAGATCTAGACTTCGATCTATTTCTAGATCTAGACTTCGATCTATTTCTAGATCTACACTTAGATCTAGTTCTAGACTTAGACTTATATCTCGAATCTAGATTTAGATCTAAAACTAGGTCTAGATCTAGCTGCATCTAGGCCTATGTCTAGCTTGTATGACAAATGACAATGAAAGATATTAATTTTTATTTGCGAGGGGAAAGTCTTGTGTCAGTTGTTAAGAGTAACAAAAAAAATTAAACAAATTAATTCCACTTATCTTATTCATGGCAAACCAGTAACACAGACTAAAAACTCAAAATACCTAGGTGTTATAATAAATGAAAAACTGTCATGGAATCCACATATTGATGAAACTATAAAAAAATCCAACAAAGCATTAGGGTTTATTAAAAGAAATTTCTATAAATCAAATAAGAACATAAAACTAAAATGTTATTTAACCTTGGTTAGGCCAATAATAGAATATGCATCCACCGTGTGGGACCCCTCAACTCAAGAAAACATTAAGAAACTGGAACAAACACAAAATAGAGCAGTGAGATTCATAACAAACGAATATTCACATTTGACTAGGGTAACACCATTAGTAAAATCACTAAATTTAGAAAGCCTTCAGGACAGAAGACTGAAAAGTAAAGTAGCAATTATACATAAAACACTGAACCATAATCTTCAAATACAAAAACAAAATTTAATAAAATACTCTGAAAGACACAAAAATAAAGGCACATTCCTCGTCCCATATGCTAGGACAAATTTGTACAAATACTCCTTCTTCCCTAGTGCTATTAGAGCATGGAATGGGTTGCCTGAGCTAGCCAGAAAAACCAGTGACTTGGCAGAATTTAAGTCATTGGTTAATATGCATGACTAAATGCATGACGCGTAGGACGTAATCATCTTCTTTTTTGAAGTAACGTCTGTATTATATAAGATAAGAAGATAAGTCATTTGTACACAATTGTTGCTTAAAGTAGGTCAAGATTTTTTTGCCAATTTATCTAATTCTGTTAGATGAATTATTCATTTTGAATGTATGAATAAGATTAATAATTATTATTTAAAAAAATATAAGTGTTCGCTAAATGAATGCATGGAGATGCTGTGACTGAGGGGCAAAGCACTTGGAACCGGAAGCCCCGTGTTCGAATCCTGGTGAAGACTCTAGGTGGACCACTTCGGGGGCCTATTTTGAGTTTGTGTTTCCACACAAACTGTCTTTGTAACCTTGTTTTTGTTGTAGGCTCGTTTGGTACGCGGAGCCTCATTTATATATTTTGTCCTTTTCAGACACAGGTAAAATAAATAAATGTAAATGTAAACATAATATACAATCCAATCCAATATATATTTTTTGTAAGCGTCTTAGTGCAAACTTCTGAAGAATATCAATTCTACCTATACTTATGACGTTTCAAACACAATTCAAGAAAATAGGAAACGAGAATTTCCATAAATGAAATATAGCAGTTTAGAAAAAAAAATAGCGTCTTGTAGTTTTTGAAGGTTAATTATGTATCAATCACCCATTCTGTCTGTCTGTTTCTGTAGCTCTCTGTCCATCTATCAATCTATCTATCTTGCTTGCTTTTTTTTCATCTCACACTCTCTATCACTGTGTGTGTATTTGTGTTTAAGTTTTCTCCTGCTTGTTTTTCAGTGTGCAGACTAAATGAAGTATATAATTATTAAGCTGTTATGTGACACTTTGACCTATGTTACACGTTTTGATACAGCAATTAGTTCCGCGCTAACTATTGGACGTTTAATGGAAAAGAAGACAAAGGATGGACGCTAAAAGAATACATGGTTTTGAAACAGCTTTAAAATAAGCAACTAAATACTGAAAACATTAAACAAATACAATCTGTCAAAAACTCTTGTCATAAAAAATTACTTATTAGATAACTTCGTGTTTTAGACACAGTAGTGTGATAACAGTGAACATAGATACACATTTTATGTAAATACAAGAGGGTCCTCAAGAACTGAGTGGGTTGCATTCGAACCATGAATGGCATCAAAGAAAGTTTGGAGACATGTTCCCCTCTGTCCACCTCAGCCTGGCTCTTCATTACGCGCTGAATTCTTTGTGTCCCAATCAATACATGACGTCTGCGACACGAGTTTCTCCCCTTGGCTGTGGAACTCCAACCTTCATCGCTTCGTCCGCTTGATTTCCCTCTCTTCCCCCAAACATCGTAGAAATCACATACTGTCTCTCTCTCTTTCCTCTCTTCTTCACACTCGCCCCAAAAAGATTGCTCTCTGGCACCCTCGCGCCCCGTACCTCGCCCGCCACTTGAGAAACATTCTCCAGAATTATATGCTCGTTTTTGTTTTGTGTTTTTTACCTCCAGAATTAAAAGACAACGCCATCCTGTGAAACAACATCATCCCCTCGTGGAACAACGTCATCCCCTCGTGGAACAACATCATCCCCTCGTGGAACGTATCGGTAAGTTAGCAGTAATTTGTTTTATTGTCAGGATGTCTTTACTTTTTGTTTCTGATTCAATTTGCTAATTACTTTCTCTCAGTGAGCAATATAATTATCTAATTATGACATTCACAGTTGGCATCAACTCACACCACAAACAGGATAAAATAAACATATATATTTATATATATCGCAGGTAGGGGTGGCTTTCGCTTTGGTAATAGAGGATATATATATATATATATATATATATATATATATATATATATATATATATATATATATATATATATATATATATATATATATATATATATATATATATATGCATATCTCGTTTTACTATATACATCATCAACTTTCTCTGTTGTTATATTTACTTTTTCAGTGATTTATGTTCCTGAGATATGCAAGCTGTTTGTTTTATTAATTTATTACCATAGAGTGTGGTTCACTGTGTGGTATAACATGTGGAATTGGTGTATCATTTACTATTGTGGTCATACATCGAAGCTTTCCAATGTTCGTACTTTCCAAAGTGTTCTATTAACTTCTCTTAATATCTCTCTCTCTTTCTCTCTCTCTCTCTTTCTCTCTCTCTCTCTTTCTCTCTCTTTCTCTCTTTCTGCCTCGTTTTCTTCTTTTTATAGCTCTCTTTCTCTCTTTTTCTCTATCTCATACTCTCTATCTCTCTTCCTAATCTCTCCCTTTCTTCTCTCTTTTTCTCTCTCCCTTTCTTTCTCTATCTCTCACTCTCTGTTACTTTCCCTCTCTCTCTCTCTCACTTTCTCTATCTGCTATCTATCTTACTTAGATCTAACATCTTATCTTATCTAACTACGAATAGTTTACAATATTTTATCCATTAACATGTAAATCAAGCCCATAAATTAGTCTGGAATATTTTACAGTTCATATATGTTGGTCGAGTGATTGTCGCGATTTCGAATCTTGAAGAAAACTGAACTCGTGAGCTTTATAATTTGTAGAGATTCCTCTGATTGGTATGTGGCATTACGTTGGGAAAGTCAAGTGGTCTTTGTGCTGGCCACAACACACCATCGTAAACATCGCGCCCATAGAAACAGCGAGTTTAATATCATCTGCCAAATGGACTGATGAGATTATTTCACAAATTTTATTTACGAATAATTGAAGCATTAGTCGCTAATCCAAACACGAGTTCCTTTTATAAATACATACAATGTATTCATTTTAATTGTAAACAAAAAAAACAACAAAGAAAGAATGAGTTTTGTCAATTACAGCACTGTTTCTGAAACATGTTTTCCTAACGGAATACTTCACACATTTGGAGTATTTAGCGGAACACTTTGCTTATTTTTTTAGAGAGATTAATTCGCATTGTGGCCTACTAGTTCATTATTCCAGTACTTCAGGGAACACCTATTCAGGCCTAGCGGAACAATAGAGTTCGCTGAACACAGTTTGGGAAACACTGAAATACAGGCATTACTTCCAAAGAGAATAAATTTCGTCCTACATTTTCCCCTGTAGATATAATATAGAAGATAGGGTTTTATTTCATGAGAGCAACATTTTTGACTATCGAGTTAGAATTGTTAGTGGGATATTACATAAAAGAATGAATTTTGTCTATTTTCTTATTTATTATTTTAAAAAATACTTTAAAAAAAAAAAGACAATTCCCTCTTTATACTTATAGAGCGATTATTTAGCTCTAACCATAACTAATGATAAAAATCGTAATTAAGCTTATGTATATATCTACTAGATATTTTGATGATAGGCTTATACATCTCTTAGAAGACTGCGCAAAATGTCCCTTAACATTGTTTATTAAACTCTTTAAAGACTAGGACCTACATGCGGAAATACTCGAAGACGTGGTCTGTCAAAGGAAAACATTTTCTAGTCCTCGAGCCAAATTTAAGCTAGGAGTACTTTTCCCAACAACATACATCAATTGTCAAATTTCTAGGGAAATCGTTAGAGCCGTTTTCGAGAACCGTGTCCATGTTCTTTTTTTCCCGGATCAATTTGTTTCCATGAAGGTGCGACCTTATAGAATTATAGAAAAAATAAGAAGCAAAATATAAAAATACTTAAATAAAAAAAACAAAGCTTATCTAAAAGTAAGAACACATTTACATGGCTAAGTAATGCACTTAATTTCCCTTTTTTCGATAACTACGAAAATAATTAAATACCAATAATTACATTAATTCGGTTTGGAAGAAATAATGTGTACAATTATCGGAGGGGACATAACCCCACATATTAAGCCATATTTCTGAATACTGAAGGATTAATTTCCACATTTGGTATCAAACAAAATAATTAATTACCAGCAATTTATTGACAGATTCTTTTTTTTTTTTTTTTACATTTATTCATGTTTTGTTAGTTACTAAAATAATTTTGTAAAGTTTTAAGATGATCGGAGAATGGGTGTGGAAGAACGTGTTATAAATTTGTACCAGACAGACACACAGACTTAGTGAGTTGAAATAACCTTTGTACCAGACAGACACACAGACAGAGTGAGTTAAAATAACCTTTGTACCAGACAGACACACAGACAGAGTGAGTTAAAATAACCTTTGTACCAGACAGACACACAGACAGAGTGAGTTGAAATAACCTTTGTACCAGACAGACATACAGACAGAGTGAGTTAAAATAACCTTTGTACCAGACAGACACACAGACAGAGTGAGTTAAAATAACCTTTGTACCAGACAGACACACAGACAGAGTGAGTTGAAATAACCTTTGTACCAGACACACAGACTTAGTGAGTTGAAATAACCTTTGTACCAGACAGACACACAGACAGAGTGAGTTGAAATAACCTTTGTACCAGACAGACACACAGACAGAGTGAGTTAAAATAACCTGTGTACCAGACAGACACACAGACAGAGTGAGTTGAAATAACCTTTGTACCAGACAGACACACAGACTTAGTGAGTTGAAATAACCTTTGTACCAGACAGACATACAGACAGAGTGAGTTGAAATAACCTTTGTACCAGACAGACACACAGACTTAGTGAGTTGAAATAACCTTTGTACCAGACAGACACACAGACTTAGTGAGTTGAAATAACCTTTGTACCAGACAGACACACAGACTTAGTGAGTTGAAATAACCTTTGTACCAGACAGACACACAGACAGAGTGAGTTGAAATAACCTTTGTACCAGACAGACACACAGACAGAGTGAGTTGAAATAACCTTTGTACCAGACAGACACACAGACAGAGTGAGTTAAAATAACCTTTGTACCAGACAGACACACAGACAGAGTGAGTTGAAATAACCTTTGTACCAGACAGACATACAGACAGAGTGAGTTGAAATAACCTTTGTACCAGACAGACACACAGACTTAGTGAGTTGAAATAACCTTTGTACCAGACAGACACACAGACAGAGTGAGTTAAAATAACCTTTGTACCAGACAGACACACAGACAGAGTGAGTTGAAATAACCTTTGTACCAGACAGACACACAGACAGAGTGAGTTGAAATAACCTTTGTACCAGACAGACACACAGACTTAGTGAGTTGAAATAACCTTTGTACCAGACAGACACACAGACAGAGTGAGTTGAAATAACCTTTGTACCAGACAGACACACAGACAGAGTGAGTTAAAATAACCTTTGTACCAGACAGACACACAGACAGAGTGAGTTGAAATAACCTTTGTACCAGACAGACATACAGACAGAGTGAGTTGAAATAACCTTTGTACCAGACAGACACACAGACAGAGTGAGTTGAAATAACATTTGTACCAGACAGACACACAGACAGAGTGAGTTAAAATAACCTTTGTAAAAAAAAAATCAGATGATGTTTGAAATAATGAAAACATCGACGAGATATGTAACAACGTAGTCTACTGGGAATATTTAACAATTATTGAAAATCAACTTAGTATGGACTTCAGTCGTTGGCCATGTCGCTCCAGAAGTGAATGTTTTGTCCAATAAAAAGTTAGCACCTAAGTTACCTCGTACTCTATGGCTGAACTCTTTTTGTCAAGAGAAACTATTGAACTGTTATTGACCATGTTACTTGGGAGTGGTTCCTTTCTGATCATAGCGACAATAGGTGAGTTAAACAGAATATCTACAATCTAGAGTCAAATCAAACATAGGAGCAAAGTTTTTATACAATTGTTGTCCTGCTTAACATAAAAACTTTAAAACAAAAAAAAATCAGAAGTTTTGTTTTTCAGCATCACCATATGTCCTTTATGTGGGAAAACACGCCACGGCCTTTTGCTAGTGTTTTTGGCAAAGATTATATCAACTCCCTCTGTTTGGTAAAAAGTTTGTTCACGTTATTTCTCCCACACCCAATCTCGGATCAAGCTGAAATTTTGCACAATTATTTATTTTACCTGATAACACAAGAATCAATAAAAAAAAAACAATTGGTTAATTTTGACTATTGGTAAAAATTATTTGTTTGGTATCTCAAACAAGGGAAAGTAATTGTAATCGACTGAATTAGTGGTATAAGCTGATCACAGATTTAAAGTTTGAACTAATAATAATAATAAAAATAAGGCTTGACTTTGAGTCCGAAGATTAGTGAGGAATGCAGTATTTCCCGTTTGAACTAAATAATAGATAACTAAATGATAGATAACTAAACGATAGATAACTAAACAATCTTCTCTTTTCATACACACGTCACTAGCATGAGCTCGAATTCAGGTCGTTCACTTTAAAAAAAAAAATTTTTTTCATAAATTCTTTAAAAAACCAATTGCTGTAAAATCCACCCAGATCTCCCGTTCTTTCTCCCCCCCCCCCCCCCCAATTCCTCAACTGGTCCAGACAAGTGATAAGAACGTAGCGTATTGAGAAAGCTAAAAGCATGAAATAGCAAAAAAAAAAAACAATTGTTAGTATATTTTTAATCGCACAGATGATTAGTTGTTGGTCTAGATCTATTACAAACTTAATGACTTGACTGGTCTAAATTATTTTATACTTTTTTTTTTGTTTCAAGTTTTTTTTTTCTTGTTAATTTTTTTATAGTTTCTCAGTGTTCTAGGTCTTGTGCTCTGGGGGAGTTCGAATCTAAGTCATTCCAGGCTCTGTTGTTGGCATCTTTTCTTAGGGTGCAACCAATCCATCTATTTTAGATCTCCACCTTGAGTTTTCTTTGACCACCCATCTCCCAGAGTTTGCGTGTTTTCTACTTTGTCATACCACGGTTTGAGTGTTTTCTACTTGGTTATACCACGGTTTGACTTTGATTTTAAGAACTTGTCACTTTATTGTCATTTTTAATTGATTGCACAATATGTAGAGAGACCTTCTTTAATAATTCCTGGACTAGCATTAAAAAAACGGATATAAAAAAGATATCTCTGAATTCTGATGGATTCATTTCTCTTGTATCTAAGTAATAAATTGACTAATTTATTAAATAATTAAGTAAAGTTTCAACTTGATCTGAGAATGGATGTGTGAGAATTACCGTGTTCAAAATTGTCACCAGACTGACCGACAGACAGAATGATTTGATATAAGCTTTGTAAAAAACAGACACGTCTTCCTGTCACTCGTCTCTCGTATATTTTTCCCCTTTTCGACTTTCACACACGGCTATTTATAGCCTCAACTAAGACAGACATCATCGAGGTTACATCAGAATCTAATTACAATATACAGCTACACTACCCACCTAGTTGCACTCATAACATTTAACCTTACTGAAACGTTTCTAACACAGGAAGGACTGCATAACCATGTGAGGAACTGCGCTCCGACTTAAGCTACGGATTCGAAGACAAAAGTTTTATCACGCTTGCTCTTTCTTTGAACCCACCAAGTCAACGCCTTCGAGCCCACATCAGAATACTGTCTTAATGTGTAATTTATTGCGACATTTAGGCCGAGTGGAATTTTCTACTGCGTTGAACAGCCCGTGGAAGAAAAATACACTTAAGCGATTTTCTAAACTAACAAATGATTGGTCGATACTTTCTTGAATGAAAGACAAATTTACGGCCCTAAGTGCGGTTCCTTAACAAAAGCTGACTTTTATAACTCATCGATACCAATCAATCAAACCTATCACTATTTCCCACCACCCCTCGTCCTATAATCGATACGCCCAGTCGTCGATCTCGACAGTGAATCGCTGCTTACAAATCACTCATTTAGACCGTCCCAGTACGCACTCATAATTGAAGGGCCGGTGATGCTTAGCCCCGGGGTGAGCGGCCCCCTGCCAAGAAGTGCTCAATTGCTTAAGTACTTCCGGTCATATTTTCACCTCGTCGCAGCCAAATCTATTTTAATAAGATTTTTAATTTGGTTCAAGTTGGAAGTATTGGTTTAACTCACCTATAATCATATATTTTATAATTATAATAATTTCTATGATTCTTAACTTTTATTATTATTTGAGAGTTTTATCGGTAATTACTCTCATTAAAAAGATTATATCTTGAAGAGAAAAAAAATGTAACAAATACGTAAAAATTAACATAATTTATCCATTACAATATATATTTTTTGATAAATCATTGTTAATGTAATTTCCTAGCTAAAAATTGGTCGACCTTCGACGTTACAGAGGTGCCCCACTGAAAAGTTTTAAAGACCAACTTAGGCGCCATCACGCTTTGACTGACATAGACTAACATTGACGAGAACATCTCTATCTGTCTAAAGGACGTAGTCAATAGAATCTCCATTTATGAAAACAAGCAATCGTTTAAAAAAAAAAGCTTATCTAAAGGGGAAGAACTCCGTCCTTAAAATCATATCTGCCAATAATTTACAAGCTATTTCCCTTATTGGATATCAAAGAAAATAATTAATTACCAAAAATTAATTGACTAATTGAGTATTTTTTGTTTATTGATTCATGTTTTGTTAGGTACAATAAATAATTGTTTAAAGTATCAACTTGCGTGATGGAGAAATAGCGGTAACAATTATATAATGGGACTAAACCCAACAAATTTAGCAACATCAGTGAATAATGAAGGATTAGTTTCCCTTATTGTTATGAAACAAAATGATGAATTACTAGTAATTATTTGACAAATTGGTTACTTTTTATTTTTTATTTATTTTTTAGTCTATGACAATGAATAATTGTGTGAAGTTTTAACTTAATCCGAGTATGGGTGTTGGAGAAATAATGTGTACATATGTTTTTACCAGACAGGCTGATAGATAGACAGGCAGACAGTGATTTGATATTAGCCTCTATATGTCTACACGAAGAAGTCAATAGAACCTCCATTTATGAAAACAATGTTCCTAGTTAGATTTTTACAATTTCTCCTGATCTCGAATACGGCTCTAACTATTTCCATAGACATTTGACAGTTTATGTACATCTTAGGGGAAGAAATAGGGGTTTACTTGCTAACTGGCAACATGGAAAACTCTGGTTTGGAACATTTGCAGACTACTTTCTGTTTCTGTTTTCAAGTCTGGATCTATATCACCAAACTAGAATCTTCTATATCTCTAGATCCAGCGTTCTGGTCAGTAAATCCCCAAGCTAAATTTTTTTTTCATATTTAGTGTGGTACTAGCTCTAGATTCAGTCTAGGTCTATTACATCACCAAACTAGAATTTTATATACTTAGAGTACGTTTATACATGGGTGTTACCAAGATTTTCTTCGGAAAGGGGTGGTTTGGGAAGTGGAATCGCTGCAGGTAAAATTATTTCCCTTTTTTTCACCAAGCTTATGTCAACTCACTTTGTGTGGTAAACAGCCTTGTACACGTTATTTCTCCCACACCCACTCTCAATCCCATTTATTTCTTTGACCTGACAACACAAGAATCAATAAAAACAAATTAACCAATTAGTTAATAAACTATTGGTAATAAATTATTTTGTTTGGTATCTCGAACAAGGGAAAAATTTGTAGTTGACTGAAGTGGTGGTATAAGCTGAATTAGTCCCCTTTATAGGTCGTCGTCTGAATATTAAGTGAATACAAATGTGAACAATAGGACGAGACTACAGAAACAAGAGATAACTAGACAATCTTTAATGTTCATAAGCTCTCCACTAGCAGAGTGGTTACCGTGTTGACTTCAAAAGCCTGAGAAGGCTTGAGCCTTTAATTCGAGTTCAGATTGTCCCCCCCCCCCCAATTTTTTTATTGGTTATCATTATTAATTAACTTTTGACAAAGTTAATACACGACTGGTCCAAACTAATTGATTAATTTTTCAATTTTGTCTTTCAAATTCTCATTTCATTTGTGTTTCTACATATATCTACTTTCACGATGATTCTTCACATATTTAAAAACTATTTATCTTCTGTTTAGTTTAAAAGAAGTATTTTACACGATTACTCCCAGTCAAACATACGCCTACTCCGGTTTAGAGCTGTTTCGATTTACAAACCAACGACCGAGTGTCTACAGCAAGAACTCTTTAACATTGCTGTATAGAAATCATACTCGCTGTCAGACTCGAACTGATGCTCTACTAATACAAACACTGAAACTTATGTTCAAGAAAATACTTGATTCTCATTTCTAATTGATACATTTCATATTAAATGGTAAATAAAAAGAACATTTCTTCTTTCAGACATTGCGATCTCTGGGGCAGATGATGTCAATGTCATCTGTTTCTTTGGCCCACGTTTGTCCGTTGACGGTGTTTGTCAGTAGACACCCCGTATTGCCATACAGTAGACACCCCGTATTGCCATACAGTAGACACATCGTATTGCCATACAGTAGACACCCCGTATTTCCATACAGTAGACACCCCGTATTGTCATACAGTAGACACCCCGTATTGTCATACAGTAGACACCCCGTATTGCCATACAGTAGACACCCCGTATTGCCATACAGTAGACACCCCGTATTGCCATACAGTAGACACCTCCGTATTTTAATAGTATGATTATTATTCACAACTCATTTATCTAAAGGTGAACACTTGAGCTAACCTTGAGCTAAGTGACTTGATAGCAGTTAGTAAGGGTAGTCAGTAAGGGTAGTTATGGAAGATAGTCACTTGAGAAAGTTATTGAAAGAGTCACCATATAGTTATTGTAAAGTAGTTGAGATTTGTACCAGTCAATTAGTTGTTACCATTGTCAAGTATTTCTATAAAGGATCATTACTGATTATTCTTGGATTGTGTGTCATATTTCTTATGTCGTGTTGTTATTATTGTATCTATTAAACGTATTATTTGTGTCTGCTACATCGAGATTTATTTCCTCATTTACGAGAGATGTATGATCGTAAAAGAACGCCCCCTGCCTACATATAACATTATAATATGAGCCCGATGTCACCCACGACCATCCAAAATAGCCTGGTGGCAGAACTGTTAATAACACGCATTTTAGTAATAAGCACGGAACATTAGAACATCGATATAGAATCCTATGTACTAGTTTACACGTACAGCGGGAATCGAACCTGGAACCTCTTGGTTTGGAAGCCAAGCACTCTACCACTCAGCCGCCACACCCCTATATAAATGGTATTAGAGTGACAGTAATAGTTACGAAAACTTTCCTTCTAGAAATGGGTTATATTTATTTAAAGTGACCTTTTTTTTTCTACTTTTTTTTCTAGACAATTTTAATTAGTTTGTTTTTAGTTTTGTTTTTTTTTCCTCTCTATTTCATTTAGCCAAGGGAGTTAATTTAAATAATTCAATACTTTCTTCTGCCTGAAATTGGAATCCTGTGGTAAGAGTACAGTCAGTGAGGAGTCTCTTCTGTACCACAGTGTCCGTCATGGAACTTACAACTTTTTACAAAGCTTATATCAACTCTGTCTGTCTCTCTTTTAAAGCCCTCTATAAAACAAAATGCTACTTTTCTAAACTTAAAAAAAAAATCATTATGGAAAGTGTCATTTAATTTGTATTAGTTTATTATATCGGTACGGATTACATGTAGACTACCAATAATCTATCAGTGTGATTAGAATTATTTATGCCATTTGGGCTTTGTTTAATGCAATTTCATGCTCCTGTCTTTCTCACTACGCTATGACTCTATCACTTGTCTGGAGCAGTTGGGACAACGGGATGGGGGGGGGGGGGAAGAAAAGTATATCAGTGTGGACTTTACTGTAATTGTTTTATAAAAACACTTATCTAAAAAAAATGGGGGGGGGTGCGACCTGAATTCGAACTCGCGGATGACGCCTTCTCGGGGGACGCGCTAATCGCCTTGAAAGTCAGGTAATTAGGACGAGAAAATTATATGGGTATATATATATATTTTTAAAATTAAGAGCAGCCACCTATAAAAGGATTTAATTCAGCTTATACAAAAACTTCAGTCAAGTACAATTTTTTTTTCTTGTTCGAGATACCTAACAAAAGAATTAATTACCAAAAGGTAATTTACTAATTGGTTAATTTTTTAGTGATTCTTTTGTTGTCAGGTCAAAGAAATAATTATGCCAAATTTCAACTTGATCCAAGATTGGGTGTGGGAGAAATAACGTGTACAAACTTTTTACCAGACAGACAGACATTGAGTTGATATAAGCTTAGTCAAAACAACCAACAACTTTTTCTATCCACTGAAATTTATTCTGTTTTATATTGTTTTTATTCTCTTTAGGGTTTCTAACTCTCTCTCTCTCTCTCAGTTTTTTTTTAAATACCATTTCTCTTTCTCTTCTCTTTTTTCTGTTCTCTCTTTCTCTCTTTCTTAGTTGTTTTTGTTTCTTCTTCTAATTTCTCTCTACCTCTCTCTACCTCTTTCCTTTTCTGGCTCTCTACTTCAATTGTTCTTTCTATTTCTCACTCTCTTGGGTCTCATGTTGTTTTTCCTTTTTCTTTCTTTTTTTTTTCTTTTTTCTTTCTTTTCTCAATGTCTTTTTCTTTCCCTACATAATGTCTTTTTCTTTCTCTACATAATGTCTTTTTCTTTCTCTACATAATGTCTTTTTCTTTCTCTACATAATGTCTTTTTCATTCTCTACATAATCTCTTTTCTTTCTCTACATAATGTCTTTTTCTTTCTCTACATAATATCTTTTTCTTTCTCTACATAATGTCTTTTTCTTTCTCTACATAATGTCTTTTTCATTCTCTACATAATGTCTTTTTCTTTCTCTACATAATGTCTTTTTCATTCTCTACATAATGTCTTTTTCTTTCTCTACATAATGTCTTTTTCTTTCTCTACATAATGTCTTTTTCTTTCTCTACATAATGTCTTTTTCATTCTCTACATAATGTCTTTTCTTTCTCTACATAATGTCTTTTTCTTTCTCTACATAATGTCTTTTTCTTTCTCTACATAATGTCTTTTCTTTCTCTTCATAATGTCTTTTTCTTTCTCTACATAATGTCTTTTTCTTTCTCTACATAATGTCTTTTTCTTTCTCTACATAATGTCTTTTTCTTTCTCTACATAATGTCTTTTTCTTTCTCTACATAATGTCTTTTTCTTTCTCTACATAATGTCTTTTCTTTTTATCTCTTCTTCTCTCTTGTTCATACTCACCATTTTTCATTAACAACAAAGACAACTAGCCTGTGTCCAGGCTTCATTCCAGTCTCTGAGACGTCCAGACAAACGCTCTGGGCTATGTCCATCCCCCTGCCTAGGTCAGTTATGGTCAGTCACAGATATGAGTACAAAAGGACGTAGACCTGGACACTGTCCACTTCAGAGATGTTTAGTTATCTTAATTAGAAGCTGAATCTGGTTTGTAGTTTCTAACGATCTTGTCTTCCCTCCATGGTGAGAACATTAGTACATGAACATTTTGTTTGCATAGTAATAGCATCATTTTGTTGACGAAACACTAGATTTAGATATCACATTGAATCTATCTATCTATCCGTCAATCTACCAACCTATCAATCTATTTATCTACCACTGACGGTTAAGAATGCTAGTACATTCTAGATAGATAGATAGATAGATAGATAGATAGATAGATAGATAGATAGATAGATCATTGACGGTTCAGAATGGTTATTACAACGACTGTTATTTATAAATAGATACAGATTTAACTTCAAAATAGATCTATGTAGAATGTAGACACGTAGAGACGTCATCTTTCTGTCTCTCGTCTCAAGCTCGTCTCTTCTCTCTTCAACTTTTCACGTCATTATGAACTTCAACTACAGCAGACCTCCTCGTGTTTTCATGAGAATGCATTCAAACTACACAACCAAAATCATCCCCTCCCCTTTTCTTATAATTAGGCACACACTCCTTCACAGGGATTAAAGCTCTTTTATTTTTTATTGTAACGTAATTGGTAACTAATCCCTGCCCTAGTTACACAATACAATCCATACTCTTGCCTGGAGCAAGGTTTGAAAACGGTACGTTCTCACACAAAGCAAACGCTACCTACAACTTAATACCGTGTTCTAAGTCTAGTATGACTAGAACAGTTTCAGTTATCTCATTTTCTTCTGTCATGTTTCAAAGAAAAGGTGATTTTTTTTTGCCTCAGTTAAAAGTTGAAATATATCTTTAAGGCTGATTGCGTGCTTCATGGCGTGAAGAGACCATCCCTAAATTAGAATGAAGACATTTGAAATCTTTTTGAATGACAAAACCTTTCTCGATGTCACATAATGGAAAGTTAGATTTAGAATGGATTTTTCTAACAGATTTACGAATACCAAAAACTAATTAAAACCTATGTGTGGCATATATTAGTGACATGAAGAAAAAAATCATTGAATGCAATTTAAGATTCTGATGTAAACTTCACATGTAGTGTTGACGTGAAACTGTGGAATGGACGCAGGCCTATATTTTGTGTGCAATCGTTATAGCTTGTTCAGATCCATTTATTAAGTTAAATCTTGTGAAGGTGAGTTTGCAAAAGGAGCCAAAGAGTTCGAGTGTCTGTTTTGCTTGTGGTGTGTGTTAGTCCTAAAACCAAACGCGCATTTGAAGTCATATCTAGCTACAGAAACTGAAGATAAATACACATTCTGTTTTCTCAAAGAAAGAAATAGATATTTAATGTTCCCTTAAAGTTGATATATATACAAAGCTTCTGATCAAAAGTAAGCTAGAAGTGGTCAAAGTTTTACTTTGATGTTCACGATGCCCCAATCTCTACGTCATATTCCAGCCACAAAAAATGTTCACATTTTTTAGATTCATTTGTCGTCACTTTAACAAGACTTTGGTTTTAGCCGGCTCTCCAACCCAGTTCAGTTTTTAGGAGAGAAAAAAAAAACCTGCCATTATGCCACACTTCATTATTGTGTGGGGGAACTCAATGAAAACTTGATTGCTTGTAATTAGAACTCAGATTAATTAGAGGCTTTTTTTTTAGCCTTCAAAGAAAGAGACTACATCTTTTAAAAATATTTCTTGGCCTGAGATAATCTGCTAGAAATGATAAATAATTGTAACATTGTGTTAAACTGTGTATGTGTTTAAAAAAAAGTTTTAAGAATGTAAATGTTTAGCAACGATGACGTTTAAAAACTCTATTTTTGTTGAAAGACAATACCTCCTATATACAACTTATAGCGCGATCGTTGTTCTCTTAATAACTAAGTAATGTTACATTTTATAAAATATCCAAATCTTCTTACCCCCCCCTCTTTCTTCCCGAGAAAGACTCCCTGGCTAAGCGAATGTATAGATCTACAACAATGTATAATATTCCAATCATTGGCCTTTAGATCTACACAGAATTGATTACACTCTTCAATGAAATTGGAAATACCCGAAGAGGTTGAGTCCGTTCGAAATAACTATTTGATCGTTCGCTAAACAAACTTAAATAATTTTTTGTTTACTTTGAACAATTTTACCAGTGTGGCCAACGAGCTAGTGATTCTTTTCCCAACAATATACAGCAATCGACAAATTTCCAGGAAAATCGTTTGAGCCGCTTTTGGGATCCGAGTTCGCTTGGGTTTCATCCACCCACCCATCAGCCAAGTAGTTTCCACGAAGTTACGATTTGAGTAGAGGTATTGTAAAAAAATAGAATTAAGAAATAATTATATTTTTTTAAAAATCTGTTTGTTAGTAAAAAGAAAAAAAAAAGGAAAGTTTTAGTGATTTTATTGAAAGAAGGGGGAGATAACTAGAATATTTAATTAGTTTGAACCATAGACATAACTAAATATAGACTGGAAGTAGGAAGTTATTTTTATTTGGGGGGAGGCAAATATGGTTTATGTACTATATCTAGGTGAAAAAAAAATGGCGGCAATTGACTAATAAATTCTAGGACTAACATTGCAGCCAATATATAATTATGATCTTTAGTTTTGAAAAGTACAAAACTGCCATATTCCCAATATTTTGCTTTTGTTTCATAATCATAGACATAGGCAAATATATATAGGTTTGTGATGTGGATCTATGTTTGTTGACATGGCTTCTTTATTAATGTATGGCGGTCGTCTTATCGATTCAAATTGTTAGAATTAGTTTTTAGTCAAAAAAGTCAAAGAAAATTAGCAGAACGTGCTCTCATCTTCTTTTTTGAAGTAACCTCTGTATTATATAAGATAAGATAAGATAATGTTCGTAGTACAATAGGCCAAGGATAAATTCTAAAGGTTAAAAAAAAATTGAATATTATACACAGTAACTTTCAGTTTCAGTAAGTCAGAATAATTCAGTATCACTGTGACTGTGACTGTGATAGATCTAAATCTAATAAATATGACTAATATTTGTAATAACTAGTTCTAATACTTTTCATACTTTTTACTACTAACTATTAAACTAGTCAGTCTAACATCTATGTATGCAGGCTATAGACTAGATCCAGTATAAGTATAGATTATAGATCTAGTGACAATCTAGTCCTAGACTATTTATATACTAACTATAGACTATAGACTAGACTATACAGATTACAATTATAGTTTATAGTATAGTAGTATAGTGCTAGTAGTAAGTAGTATTTTTTTTTACTATAGTATTTATATAGACTAGATCTAAATCTAGTATTTTAAACTATTTATAATTAATTTTAATTAATGACGCGTAGGACGTAATCATCTTCTTTTTTGAAGTAACGTCTGTATTATATAAGATAAGAAATTTAAAAGTAAAAAAAAACATGGCATATATAAAATCTAGAATTCTAGGGGTATATAGGTTATGGCTGAAAAAAACAACAACTAAAAATACTTTTAATTTTACACTGCTCATAACTGCTGTATAACTCATACAAACTTATCTTTTCCCAAATGTTTCCCATAATAAATTTTACTTTATCGTCCAGTCTATATAATATATGTCTATGGTTTGAACACAACGGCAGAAGTGAAAAATAAAAAGTCTTTATTTCGAATCAAACCTGAGATTATTATTGAAAAGATATATTACTCTAAAAACTCTGTAATTAGGCCTGTGATTGTACATCATAGCTCTGGTGTAATTTGAATGTAATAGACAGAGGATGCCAGGGAACTTCATAGTTTAGTGTTCATTTCTGTAGGATCTCGGTTCAAAAAAATATAATTGTCACAGACAAAGTAAAAACATGTATGTATTTAATATTTAGAAGCAAGAATAAGAAGCATGCAGTGAGTCACCTAATAGGCAGGCGCGATTCATTTGACAAAGCGATTTACAATCCCTCTTATTAACTTGCAAATTCATGGGTGGACACGATCTCGAAAACGGCTCTAAAGATTTTCCTAGAAATTTTGACAGTTTATAAACATCTTTGTATATACACGTATATATCACTTTCTCTTTTTGTTCCTTGTTCAATGTATTGCTTAAATAAATGTATAATGGATCTTTGAAATTGAAAATTGTGCAAGGGAAGACTACTGAGTTTAATGTGTATCAGGACTATCACCTATGCTAGTAAGAAACTAATGGATAGATCAAAATGTCCTAGAAATACTGAAGTAAGGGTCAGGAGATTAAACAAACAAAAAATGTCCAATACGTCTACTTGTTGAATGACGGCACATCTCAGAACCAGACGCTCACTGACCATACTGCCCAGTCCAATACGTTGGACAAATAGATCACAGAGTTAAACAAACAAGAGGAGCAAATTGGTGTACAACAGCACTGTGCGCCTTTGGCAGATGACTCCGGAGTAGAGTCTTATATTTCATAAGGTCGAGTGCTGGTCAGTTAATGACTGGTCAGTTCCTTTAGACTAATCTGATAAGAATCGAGTCAGTCTGTGCGACTCAATACGTTAGTGTCCAGAACTATACAATCCACTGGACACTACAATAATGATAATTGGAAGTTTTCCAACATGAATGCGTATTCATGTACACCACATTTATATCCCTCATTTCTGGCATTTTACATCTTCAAAATTACACTTCTCGTGTTACCACTTTGTGTGTGACGAGAGACCAAATCCTTAATACACAACTGTGGTCACATGTTGTGCATATGTAACCACCAGGCGCCATTGCATTTTCACCCTTCTTTCTGCTGCTGCTGTGTATGGCATCTGCAATCCGGGACCCTTCCTCCATGTGAATTTATCCAGTGCTACTTTTTCCCAGCTGCTAGTGTCGATTTTGCAAACATCCGTTTACCGTAAAGGTGGGCGACCAGCGGTTCTTCTGCATTCTGTTAGATCGCAATACAATGGCAAGACAACTCTTTGCAACTTGTGAAATTATCTTGAACTCTTTCCAATTAAAGTTTAAGTTAATCAAGTTGTTGGGAAACGCAGTGAAAAAAAAGATTTATTAGCAATTAATTTTATAATACAATAAAGTTACAGTTTTTTTGTTGTTGTTGTTTAGTCTTTATGTCCTTAATGGAACTGTTACTCAACGCCAATTAGTTGGGATTTGAAAAGACTTTATTAGGGGGATGAAAAGAGTAAAGAAAGTTCGGGCTTCAACATTTCATCTTTCTCTATCTAGCTCCTGCCTATTCCAGGCTCACATAGGTCTCACCAGCCACATGAGGAGGCACAAAACCCCAGTGCAAAGCTCTCAGCCCACTGGATGACAAAAGTGGTCATCATCGAACAACGATGGACGAACTATATTTAAGGGGTTAAACACCTTTTGCCCACAGAATCACACAAAGGAGCCTATCTCTTAATTACCATGAAATAGTTTAAATTGATCGCTTTATTTATTGTATATGTTAAGTTTTATTGAGGTCATGTCACCGAACTTCTCTTTGTCGATCACAGATATGCTGATTAATGCCTTCAAGCCCCTTTAGAAATCTTGCACACCTTAAAGATAGACCATGTTAAGTTCACATGTTTTATTATATAAGGATCCAGTTATATTTTATTTTTAGTGCCTTCCAGACCTCATTTATCCTGGTGCATCCACCTTCAGACCAGAGCCAAGCGTAAGACCCCCCTCTCTTGCTTATGTCGTGATGTTATTCAAAATATTCCCCCCCCCCCCACACACACACACCGAACGTATGTTGCAATGTTTTAACTTTAACATTCACATTTTGTTTTTCATCTCAATCATCCATTGACATTCCAAACTTCTCTATTTTAATATTTTTGTTTCGTTTATTTTTGTTTCGTTTATTTTTGTTTCGTTTATTTTTGTTTTCTGAACAGAGACTTTTACTCTTTATTCTTTTCTCATTCTTCTCATAAGCAAGAGACTCTCAAAGGAAGATTCGGCAAATGTTGAATGTTTGTCTTTGTTGACAGAGAGTTATCCGCAGTTAGTGATTGATTTCTTGGTTCTGGTGGTGGATCTTGTGTATTTGTGTTTCTCTTTGCCTTTTACACTCTAGTCAAGTTCATCTGGACAGAAGTTGTTTTGTTTTGGTTCATGTTCATGTTTGGAGAATTAGGAGAATTAGGAATTATTTTACTGAGATAAAATTGTCATTCGTATCTAAATTCTACATTTTATTGACTCCAAGAAACCACGATATTTCAACATCGAAATTTGTACCAACTCCAAATGCACATTTCCAAGGACCTGGAGATATGTATATTTATCATACCACATTTCCTATTTAGATCAATAAGGCAGCTTTATTACTCTGGCACTGCTCAGTGTATTAGCAGTAAGGGTGGATGAGTGCTTTATACAAATCAAAACGACAACATTTAACTTTAGAAACGTCTAACAATACGTTGGTCTCTTATGAGAGTTATAAATCTAACACTTTTATATCATGTATCACATTCTTTTAGAATCACATCCAGCTCGACCTTATGTTTCTGTTTATCCTTGATTTCCATTTTAACAACTTCTCCAGGATTTGCTCCAGGATTCCCTGTCTATAAACAAACAGTCAACGTGTGTGGGCTTTCTGTGTCGTTGTTGTCTCGGGTCTCTGACCTTTGATTACGTCAGGGCCAAATCTATGGACATAAGGAGGAAGATAAAATGAGATAATGGCTGCATGGCTCTCTGTAAGGTCACCACCCGCCACATATCTTCTTCCAGAAATTGACGAGACATGAATATCAATAAAAAAAAAAATGTCACACGTTAAAACGTGATGGAAGAGTAGAGGGGAAGTAACTCTGGCGTAGAGTTGTCTTTCAATTATACAGCCCCAAAAGCCAAAATATATTTTGTTGTTTTGTTTTCTCCATCTCGTATCAAACTCTATTTCTCTCTCTCTCTCTCTCTCTCTCTCTCTCTCTCTCTCTATCTATCTATCTATCTATCTATCTATCTATCTATCTATATATATATATATCTGTGCACTCTTCGCTTCGCAGCACTCATTTTTATTTATTTCTTGCCACCTTATTTTTAAAAAACCACCTTAAGCATCGGAGATAACAAAGAAATGGTGAAAACTGCACTCATCTTTAATATATCTCACTCCAGACAACGTTTTGTTAAGGGCTAATGAATGGTCAGAATTATTTTTTTTTTTTGAACATCTTTGAATATAGTTCTAAGCAGTGTGTGGACACCTGATGCAAAACATTGATCCGTTCAGTAGAAGTACATGAACAAACTAGAGGTGTAATTCTCTATAGCTCCTCATACAAGACATATTGTTAAGATTAATACTACGACTCTCAGCGTCTAGCTTCGTTTTATGAAGATTTGCATTAGGAACATACTGGAATTGAGTGTAATAAATATCAGTTAATTGAATGAACCACGTGCCTTATGTTCTATTCCTCATTGAAAATGGTTGCGTTCAAATTTTACGTATCTATTGAAGGTCAGAAAACAGGTATTAAAGAATTAGAATTTTAATGTTTTAATTGTTTGTATGTTTAATTTAAATGTTTGTTTTTTAATTTAAAAAAATGATTTATTTAATATGAGTCTTTTCTCGCAGTCCTTGCTTTTTTTTTTTTAAAGTTTGTTCGTGAGAGACTTTCTCCGCTTTCTCTGATTTCTTCTTTAATTCCTTCTCTCCTCTCCGCACCGACTCATCAGAGGGGCTGATGGCCTTTTTTTTGAGAACCAGTGGATTAAAGTGATTAAAATGAACTGGTCTGTGTGTAGATCCTCTAGGCAAAGATTAGCAGACACTTTCATTTCATTTGACATTGATTATCTTGAGTTATGTTAGGTCTACGTCTCCCCCCCCCCCCATCCCCGTCTCTCTCTCTCGCACACACACACTCTTCTCTCAAACACTATCACACACGACATTCACACACACACTCCTCTTCACTCTCTCACACACATTTATTTTATTTTTTATACCTGCATTTTGTTGTTCGCTTTTCTGAATGTAGTTTCAGATGTTATCCTCAAAGCTGGACAAAAAATTTAATTTGCAAAAATCATTTCCAATATGTTTTAATCTCCAGCATTGCCAATTTGTTTCTTTAAACACATTTTAACAGCGACATGTTTGTGTGAGTTTACGTCCAGTTTGTCTCCAGACATTCTGCTCTTACTTTGTTGATACCAAACCAATGACTTTTGTTTTGTTAATAGGATTCATTGATTGAATGCAATCTTTTTTTATTTGATTTAGGTTGAAGTATAGATTGGACTGATTGAATATTTAAATTGATTGAATCAATGAAAACATACAGAAGACAAAAAGAATCAAATCTGACACACAAAAAATTCTGTTGTAGGACAAACAACTAGAATATGACATTGTTTTATACCCACTGGTTTATTTTCCTTTTTTATACAGAAGTGTCTTTTCTTTCAATCCAGTAGTATCTTTTCTTTTATTTTTTCAGTGGCGTCTTTTCTTTTTATCCAGTAGTATCTTTTCTTTTTATACAGTGGTATCTTTTCTTTTATATCCAGTGGTGTCTTTTCTTTTTGTCCAGTAGTATCTTTTCTTTTTATCCAGTAGTATCTTTTCTTTTTATACAGTGGTATCTTTTCTTTTATATCCAGTGGTGTCTTTTCTTTTTGTCCAGTAGTATCTTTTCTTTTTATGCAGTGGTGTCTTTTCTTTTATATCCAGTGGTGTCTTTTCTTTTTATGCAGAAGTGTCTTTTCTTTTTATCCAGTGGTGTCTTTTCTTTTTATCCAGTGGTGTCTCTCTTTATTAATCCAGTGGTGCATTTTCTTTTTATCCAGTGGTGTCTTTTCTTTTTATGCAGAAGTGTCTTTTCTTTTTATCCAGTGGTGTCTCTCTTTATTAATCCAGTGGTGCATTTTCTTTTATATCCAGTGGTGTCTTTTCTTTTATATCCAGTGGTGTCTTTTCTTTTTATGCAGAAGTGTCTTTTCTTTTTATCCAGTGGTGTCTCTCTTTATTAATCCAGTGGTGTCTTTCCTTTTTTATCCAGTGGTGTCTTTCCTTTTTATCCAGTGGTGTCTTTCCTTTTTTATCCAGTGGTGTATTTTCATTTTATCCAGTGTTGTCTTTTCTTATTATCCAGTGGTGTATTTTTTTATTCAGTTGTGTCTTTCCTTTTTTTATCCAGTGGTGTATTTCCTTTTTTATCCAGTGGTGTATTTTCTTTTTATCCAGTGGTATCTTTTTCATTTATAACCACTGGTGTCGTTTGTTTCTGTCAGTACTAACGTTTCTTTTAGACTTAGACTAGTAATTAGAGATCTATAATCTATTTCGAGTATCATTTGGCCAACACACACACACACGCACAAACACAATGTAAATCATGCTCAGATGTTTTGCTTAGTTACCCCTCCCCCACCATCCCTGTTCCCCCCAAAAAAAGACATAATGACGCCCAAAGCAAGACTCAGCTCAACGCCTCAGCCTACGGCTTAACACAATTATTACTTTTTCAGCAAGTAGGCTCGACTTGACTATTTTCTTGTCAGCTTTCCACTTTTAGATTACGTTCAGTGATTCTCAGAAATACATCAATCGAATCCTAATATAGATTTTTTGTAGTGTCAGTTTCCTCTAGAAGCTTGACGGTGGACCATGACATGAAATATAATGCCAGAACTCAACTGTAGTAGTCAAACAGTAGGTCTTTTAAAGATTTTATTTTAAATCTGGCATGCTGATTAATTGGTCAGTGCACTAAATATAATGTTAAAAAAATGAACAAGTAGAATCTAATAGGATTCAAACCGAGAAACAACAAAATTCTTAACGTAACTGAAGCCATTTGTCAGACATACAGTCAATTTAGTATTTCAACCAATCTTCCGTGAAATATGACAATTAACAACCTCGTTTTCTTTTATTTCTGCCATTAACACAATCTTTTCTATGAGGCCGAGTGACATTTAGTTCCTCAAATTGTGCAAGAACATTCCTTTAATAGATTTTTTTTGGAGCAGAGAATTGTATATTGAATGAATTTCGAGGTGGAAGTGAGGACTATTGATATAATTCATTGTGATTTCTGTATTTCCTGGGTGCGTGACTGATTAGCATAAACATGCTGGCTAGCTATGTACATGTCCTAAGAGTTTATCTTATATTACACAGACGTTACTTCAAAAAAGAAGATGTTTACGTCCTACGCGTCATGCATGTAATCCAATGACTTATATTCTGCCAAGTCACTGGTTTTCCTTGCTGGCTTAGGCAACCCATTCCATGCTCTAATAGCGCTAGGGAAGAAGGAGCTTTTGTACAAATTTGTCTTAGCATATGGAACGAGGAAAGTGCCTTTATCTTTGTGTCTTTCAGAGTATTTTATTAAATTTTGTTTCTGTATTTAGATATTATGGTTCAGTGTTTCATATCCAATTGCTACTTTATCTCTGAGTCTACTCTCCTGAAGGCTTTCTAAATTTAGTGAATATTCGTTTGTTATGAAACTCACCGCTCTATTTTGTGTCTGTTTTTTTCTTGAGTTGAGAATTCCCAAACAGAGGATGCATATTCTATTATTGGCCTAACCAAGGTTAAATAACATTTTAGTTTTATGTTCTTATTTGATTTATAGAAAAAAATAAAAAAATAAACCCTAATGTTTTGTTTGATTTTTTGATAGTTTCATCAATATGTGGATTCCATGACAGTTTTTCATTTATTATAACACCTAGGTATTTTGCGTTTTTAGTCTGTTACTGGCTTACCATGAATAAGAAAAGTGGATTTTTATTTGTTTTAGTTATTTTGTTACTCTTAATAACTGACATCTTTTTGGGCGGAAAGACGTGCTCCAATTAGATTCCCATTTCTGTAATTCATCTAATTCTCTCTGTAAAATGTATGTATCTAATATTGTTTTTATTGTTCTATATATTATGCAATGTCTGCAAATAATCAGACTTTTGGGTAAAATTATTTATGTAAATAAAAATAGTAGTTGACCTAAGACTGCTATCAAAAGCCTTGGAAAAATCTAATAACATAGCATCGTTTTGCTCACTGTTATCTAAACCTATTAGTTGATCTATATATCCTAAAACCATGTTGGTTTGGAGTAAGAACATTATGTTTGTCTAAGTGGTTTATGATGTTGCTACATACATGGGCGTAGCCAGGATTTTTTTTCGGGGGGTGTTTGGGGGGGATTCCCCCCTCGCCCCCCCCCGGCGGAAAATTTATATATATATATGTGTGTGTGTGTGTGTGTGTACATAATTAATCTTTATTACTTCCTGACCCTTTCGGAAGACGTTAATTGTTTATTGTAAACTCCCCGCCCTTGCTAGCAAGGGGGTCTGGGGGAGCTCGCAGCGCTCCCCCAGCGCGGGGCAAAACCCAGCCGCCGAGCACTATTTCTGGTATTGAAAGCCAACAAAATGCATATTCTTAGGTATTTACAGTGCATTATCTTGCTATTAAAGAGTTTTATTTCAAAAACCTAATGTGCTATTCTTACTGACTTAGACCCTATCGCACCGTTCGGCGCATTTTCCGGCAAGCTGTTTTTAAGTTTAAGGAATTGGTTTAGCATCCAATGATGTTGCGACGTTACGCTACTGCACGAAAGTCGCTGCTTTAAAAGTCCATTTTAAAAAATGTGCATGATATTTACATACAAAGTGCTTTTAATTTTAGCAGCTAGTTAACCAGAAAAAATATCTTTAAGTATTATTTATATTTGTTGTAAACATTTCCTGTACATTTTATGAATTTATTTGACTTAGTGATACTGAAAATACACAGACGTTATTCAGCTTTGTTAGCATATTGTAACATTGCCTCCCTTACATTTACGTAATTGTTTTAGAATTGGTGTATTTTTATGAAAAAATCGCTTGCATAATTAATTTTATAAATTAAACGGTTTGCTTTTAGAAAACCAAAAGTAGCCGTTGCACCTAAACTTTTCAAGCCGGATTTAATGATGAAATAATATTTTTCATATCTCTTCTAGTTTTCGAGATCTGAGAGTGACAGACGAACAGACGGACAGACGGACAGACAGACAGACGGACATTTTGCACAAACCTAATAGCGGCTTTTTCCAAAACAAAGCTTTTATTAAGTGTAATTGTACCAATTAGTGTGGATCATTCATGTAATTAAATTTATAACAAATGTAGACTAACATTAATAAATCTGTGCTATTAGAAATATTTTTACCAATTGTTCTTGTCTAGCTCAATTTCATGATCTTAACTTTCTCAATACACTCTGATTCTATCACTTGTCTTGATCACTTGGGCATGGACTGAGAGGGGGGGGGGAGAAAGGGGTATTTGTTAGCATGATCGCTTTTTAAATATATTTTATATATAAAAAAAAGTTGTACGGCTTGAATTCGAACTCGAGATCTCAAGGCTCCTCGAGCAATACACTAACCACTGTGCCAGCGAAGTGTTTATGAAAATAGAAGGTTGTAAAGTTATTTTTTGTTAGTTTCAAACATTTAAGCGACGAATTCTCTACATAAAGTATAATGGGGATTAGTTGAACTTATACTGCCACATTTGTCAAGTAGTCAGGTGCGATTCTTTTCCATTGTTCGATACCAAACAAAATATTTTTTTCTTGTTCTGTCAGGTACAAGAAATAATTGTGCAAAATTTTACTTGATCCGAGATTGGGTGTGGGAGAAATAAAGTGTACAAAACTTGTACTAGACGGACAGAAGGAGTTGATATAAGCTTTGTACTAGATGGACAGGAGTTGATATAAGCTTTGTACTAGATGGACAGAAGGAGCTGATATAAGCTTTGTACTAGATGGACAGAAGGAGTTGATATAAGCTTTGTACTAGATGGACAGAAGGCGTTGATATAAGCTTTGTACTAGATGGACAGAAGGCGTTGATATAAGCTTTGTACTAGATGGACAGAAGGAGTTGATATAAGCTTTGTACTAGACGGACAGAAGGAGTTGATATAAGCTTTTAATCTAGATGGACAGAAGGAGTTGATATAAGCTTTGTACTATATGGACAGAAGGAGTTGATATAAGCTTTTAAACTAGATGGACAGAAGGAGTTGATATAAGCTTTTAAACTAGATGGACAGAAGGAGTTGATATAAGCTTTTAATCTAGATGGACCGAAGGAGTTGATATAAGCTTTTAATCTAGATGGACAGAAGGAGTTGATATAAGCTTTGTACTAGATGGACAGAAGGAGTTGATATAAGCTTTTAAACTAGATGGACAGAAGGGGTTGATATAAGCTTTGTACTAGATGGACAGAAGGAGTTGATATACGCTTTGTACTAGATGGACAGAAGGAGTTGATATAAGCTTTGTACTAGATGGACAGAAGGAGTTGATATAAGCTTTTAAACTAGATGTACAGAAGGAGTTGATATAAGCTTTGTACTAGATGGACAGAAGGAGTTGATATACGCTTTTAAACTAGATGGACAGAAGGAGTTGATATACGCTTTTAAACTAGATGGACAGAAGGAGTTGATATAAGCTTTTAAACTAGATGGACAGAAGGAGTTGATATACGCTTTTAAACTAGATGATAACCAAGAAGAAAAAGAAGAGCATGACGATTTCTTGAAAACGCTAATGATATGTGTGTATTTGTTTTGGATATTGACTTGGACCCCTGACCTTAGAAACAAAAAAGGATGAAAACCACTGCACTATATAAAAAATTTTAAAAATATGATCTAATCAAATCTAATAGGATTAAAACGGAATAGCAGAAATGTGCTAATTAAATACTCCCGCCAAAGTTAATTTCAAACGTGTGTCCTCTATCCTCCTTGGTGGTTTAATAAAACATAATTAATATTTGATGTATTCTTTGTGATACTATAGATCTATAAAAATAATAACATATAATTTTAAAAAGCTATTCGTATTTCTACTGAAATGATTAAAACTTGACACTGATCACTTCCAACGACTACGTAATATAGCTTCCAGGAAAAAAAAAAAAACCTATTTAAGAAATGCAAATTGACCGTTTGATGTCCTGGACCAAAGTACTTTTCTCTCTCTCCCCCCCCCCCTTCACAATAAGCACCCCTCCCCTCCACGTCTTAATCCAATAGTACTATCACTCAAGAGGAAGGCCGTTATCTCATGGGCCGCTCATTTCTCACACGGTCCAAGAAATCGTCTGCGACTCTATCGCCAGGAGAACACGCCGTCGAAGGACCAATAAAACTGGACGAGATTCTCTTTATAAAACTGTCACTGATACTATTAACTAGAGTGTAGGGAAAGTGTGATGGTGGCCGGGACTGGTGGAGTTAGGCGAGGAGATGGGGACAGGGAGGTGGATAATCCTCATTAAGCTTAGTGGGCGCGCCTCTTTTGAATTTTGTTTTTCTATCTCAGATTTAGATAATTATTTTTTTTATATATACAAAAATAATATAAAGAAAAACAAAAAATGAAAATCTCGATGAAAAGTTTATTTGAAATATAAAATGTACATTGTTTGGATCAGCTTACGCAGAAATGCTATCACTATACTGATATTGATGGGCGAAAGTTATCTCAAAAAATGATGTAAATTTTCTAAAATAAAGGCCTGTAAGATCTTGGTTTTAATCAGAATCTTGTTAATTTTTCTTCCGCAGAATACCTTTTTTTTCGTAACATTTTTCGAAATAAATAATAAAGCATATAAATTCGTGTAATCCAAATCCAGGAAGACATTATTTTAAAAAACCTAACCCAAAATGTATGGGATTTCATGCCCCTTTAGTCATCAAGTTATTTTTCTTGAATACGTAATAAAAACCCTACAGCGGGTAGAGTACTATTTTACCTATTTCCTCTTTACCAATCCCTTAGGGTGTTGGACCGTTGGGGCAACACGCAAGATTAGTCGACCGTCTTTCTCCATTTCTCTCTGTGTTTTGCCTTAAAACCTCCTTCAATTGCAAGCCCGTCAACTCTTTTATGTTGTCTTCCCATCGCTTTCTCTGCTTCTTCTCTTTTTGCGAGCCCCGAAGACCTTGAAATATGGCCATAGATTTTTAGCTTGCGTTCCTTTATGATATCATCATTGGGTCCAATCGCTGCAGTAGCCCTGTCTCTAATCTCTTGGTTTGTGATGCGGTCTTTAAATGTGATACCTTGAATCCTTCTGTAGAATCTCAATTCCATTGCTAGGATCCTCCTCTCTAGCTCTGCAGTCAGCGTCCGTGATTCAAAAGCATAAAAAATGTGTCCATGACCAGGGAGCGCATCAGTCTGATTTTAATAACACAAGTAAAAAATACTTTTAAAAAAAAGCAAAGACTGATAGTACTATTATACATAGTTAATATAAGCTTTACCAATGTTTGTTTTACATGCTTCAAATAAATGTATTGAAAACAATTCCAAGGATGCCGGGGGGGGGGGCGGCGGTCAGAGTTCGAACCCGGAACCATTGACACGACGGCAAAGAGCGCATAGCACACGGGCAGGCAGACACCCGTGTAAGTGTGAAGAGAAGGTCTGACGGGGGCGACACTGAAGTGACGTGAAGAGGGCTCTCGGATGCTCCCTACTCTCAACCCTCCTTACTTACATCCACCCCCCACACACTGGCGGATCCGGGGTGGGGGGGGGGCGGTAGGGGTGATCCCCCCCTTTCGGCAGACCCCCCAATATTTTGAAAGCCTTTCTTGTCATCTCTATGGTACCATCTACCATATAAACTCATAACCACGACATTTTGGGTTTTTGATACACCGTTCTGCTTCGGTAAAGCATCTTGTGGCCTGTTGATTCTAAGCTCCTTTCACTGTTTAACAGTTCACCTTGGCATTATAAAACAAAAACGCCTAACCGGAAGCAACCAATTAAGAATCGTGTATTTCGTAAATAAAGAGTCATACAATAGGCCTACAGTATTTGTGATGCAGTAAATATGCAGTTACTTTAGTCCGCCATAGAGAAAAAAGGGACCGGTGCGTATAAGAAGGATTATTTGTAGATTGTTATTCTTTGTCATTTTGACTACCTTTGTAGCACTTGTGTTTTTTTGGCTTAAGAAATAAAATTGTTAAATTGTTGATTCCTTGTTTGGTACTGTGACCTAGCTAGTATGTTTCCAATTTATGTGCTCTACAGTTATGTCGGCAATAAGCATCCTTCTATAAAGACCAGTAGGGAATCCATTATTCCGTTGATCGTTGGAAAGGCTTTTATCCAACGAACAGGTCCGGACGCATTTTTTTCATTAGAAAGTCGGATCTGCGGATCAATGTAACTCCTATCGTACACTTTGTTCTTTTACCATAAGACAGTATTTTCTTTTCTTTGGACGATTGGGGAAGGCAGCGGGTAGGGTATGAACCCGGGACCATTGAGACGACCAAACAACAGTCCAGCGCGCATACCACACGGCCAGGCAGCCATCCATACTTATAAGCAGTGTTTTTTTTTTTGCAAAAAAAAAAAGTGCCGGTACTCAGTGATGGATTGCCTAACTTTTATCTACTAATAAATTAATAATAAACGTTAAAATACAAGAAAAGTTTTTTTTTCACATTGAAAAAGGTGCCGGTACGCCGTACCGGTGCGTACCGTCACTAAAAAGCACTGCCAGCACGGTCCTGTGTGGTTGGATTAAGATCAGAGAATTTCAAATGGTTGTGCAAAGGATAACTTGATGCTAGAACAAATTAGAAAATAAAAACTGCATTGGCGCGCAGTCTTAGCAAGAATTTTAGCGATTGTTCAGTACCTTGCCAAAAAATAAATATCGCATTTTGTGGTGGGAACAGAGAGGTCTTTAGGGCCTAATGCTCCGAACAACGGTCAGTTTTTAGGCTTGGTTGAGATGCTTGACAAATTCGACCCAACCATGCAAGAACATTTTCGACGAATTAAGAACGCCGAGGCTCTCGATCAGAACCTCGGATATAGGATTCAAAACGAGCTTTCGGACCCGATGGTATATTATCCCGTCATCCTTGACTGCACGCTTGATGTTAGCCACAAAGAGCAGATGTCTTTTACTTAGCGTTTTGTGGACGTATCAGATTCAGAAGGCGGAGAACATTTAAAATATGTTATTAAAAGGCCAGTAGTACAATACTTACGTAAGGTATAGTATGTTTTGTAACATAAATAAAGCGGACGATCAGTTAGCGTGACGTGGTACGATATATATAGTCTACACTTACGGCTCAGGGCCCCCATTGACATTCGCCCAAGGCCTTGCGCACTGCTAAGGCCGCCCCTGCAGACAGATAGTGTGGGTTTAAAAGGACTGATATATTCAAAATGTGAAGAGCAGATTACTGTGATTCTCTTAATTATGAAACTCCCCTATTGTTTACTTAGGCTACTCGATAGGATTTATTATCAGTTTTACATAAGTGAATTCGCCAAATCATTTGTATTTAGAATTGTGGAATTGTAGATGTAAATTTTTTTTTCTGAATTGTTAAAAAGTTTAATTTTTTAAAACTATTAATATATTAATAATAAATCGCTATCATTTACATTCTGAGGGTTTTAAATCGCTTGAAAAAAAAATGAGGATCCATTTGATTGATCCACGTGACGTCTGCTACGCCAGCGACAACCCGTCATTACAATCAGGCCTCAGCAGACGATTTTTTCAAAAATTCCTTATCCCATAATGCTCAAGATTGTGTGTTTTACTTTCTTTTCCGAAATGAGATGGGCCTCGCCCCGCTTAACTCCGGTCTGATTGAATGTGTACATGGAACATATCCCAGAGCTAAACTGCTGCCGCTAACTTTAGGCGAGATAGACCTGTCTCCGTTGTCTTTCATTGATTTATTGATTCCTGTTCTATTGCGTGAACTAGACAACCTGAAATGTATAGATATATATTTATCTATATCTCATTTACGTTGTTTTTCATTACATGGTACATTCCATATGAACAGTTCTTAGACAAACAGTTGAATTACACAAGTAAAAAAGAATACTTAAAAAAAACAACACAAAGCTTATCTAAGGGAAAAAACTCCGCACTTACAACTGTAGCACTCAAGAATGTAGAACTTATTTCCCTTTTTCGATATCAAACAAAATAATTAATTACCAATAACTGATTGACTAATTGGTTATTTTTTCAAATTGATTCATATTTTGTTAGGTACAATTAATAGTTTTTTAAAGTTTTAACTGGATCTGGGAATATGTGTTTGAGAAATTACATGTACAATTTTTAAGGGGACAAAACCCAATATTTTAAACCATATCTTTGAATTTTGAAGGATCAATTTCCGTTGTTGGCATTAAACAAAAAAAAATTACCAGTAATTAATTGATTGTTTAAGTTCTGTATAGATTCATGTATTGTCAAAACTTTCTAAAGTCTATGCAAATGAATATTTGTACAAAGTTTCAACTTGATCTGAGCATGGGAAGTGAGAGACAGAAAAGTACAAACTTGTTTTACCCAGACAGACAGAAAGGCAGACAAACAGAGTAACTTGATATAAGCTATGCAAACAATGACTACATATTGAATGAATATTTATGTGGTAATAATAGATTAAGGACAAAGTCTACAAGCAAGTACAAATCTTAGTGTTGATACAATATCATGATACATATATATCAGATATACAATTTCAACACAACATGTAATACTTTTAATATGCGAAAATTGGGAGTTAATTATAGCGAAATACTGAACAATTTCGAACCACGAATTTTCTGACTCAACCACTAACAGCTACACCTGGTATAGAGATTTCCACAAATACACAGACACAAAAACATGCACTTTTTTATATTTAAATACAGTTTATTAGATTTTTAGGATTGGATATTGAAACAAATCTTAGTTACAAAATGCAGTTGTATGTTGCTTATGAGAAACGTACATATACATTATTATTTAGCATAGTCCGCCCTTGCTTTTTCAAAATACTTGATTCAACATAGTCTCCCCTTGCTTTTCATAATGCACTTGGTTTAGCATAGCCTCCCCTTGCGTTTCATAAAGCACTTGGTTTAGCATAGCCTCCCCTTGCGTTTCATAATGCACTTGGTTTAGCATAGCCTCCCCTTGATTTTCATTATGCACTTGGTTTAGCATAGCCTCCCCTTGTTTTTCATAATGCACTTGGTTTAGCATAGCCTCCCCTTGCTTTTCAATGAATTTGATCCATCGTGGCCAAAGCGTCCTGAAGCCCTCATAGAAGAAGATATTTGGTTTAGCTGTTAGCCATGAATGTACCCCTTCTTTCGCTACTTCATTTGAGATAAATCCATGGCCTTCTGATGCCTCTTTGAGTGGACCAAACAGACGAAAGTCCAAAGGGTTAAGTTGAGGACTCTATGGAGGATGAGACAGTACTTCAAAGTCTTCCATGTATTCCAGTTCTTGGTATAATTACCAACCACAAAAGTACAGATCACTTCTTCTTTGGTGCTAACAGAGAATGGGGCAACAATTGTTAATAGCAACAATGGATGTTTCTTATCTTCTTTATCTTATATAATACAGACGTTACTTCAAAAAAGAAGATGATTACGTCCTAAGCGTCATGCATGTTAACCAATAACTTAAATTCTTCCAAGTCACTGGTTTTCCTGTTTGGCTCAGGCAACCCATTCCATGCTCTAATAGCACTATGGAAAAAGGAGCGTTTGTACAAATTTGTCCTAGCATATGGGACGAGGAATGTGCCTTTATCTTTGTGTCTTTCTGAGTATTTTATTAAATTTTGTTTTTGTATTTAAAGATTATGGTTCAGTGTTTTATGTATAATTGCTACTTTACTTTTGAGTCTTCTCTCCTGGAGGCTTACAAAAGTTAGTGATTCTACTAAAGGTGTTTCTCTAGTCAAATGTGAATGTTCGTTTGTGATAAATCTCACTGCTCTATTTTGTGTCTGTTCCAATTTCTTTATGTTTTCTTGAATTAAGGGGTTCCAAAGCAGATGATGCATATTCTATTATAAGCCTAACCAAGGTTAAATAACATTTTAGTTTTATGTTCTTATTTGATTTATAGAAATTTCTTTTAATAAATCCTAATGCTTTGTTTGATTTTTTTTATAGTTTCATCAATATGTGGATTCCATGACAGTTTTTCATTTAGTATATCACCTAGGTATTTTGCGTTTTTAGTCTGTATTACTGGTTTGCCATGAATAAGATAAGTGGAATTAATTTGTTTTAATGTTTTTGTTACTCTTAACAACTGACATTTTTTTGGGTGGAAAGACATGCTCCAATTTGATTCCCATTTCTGTAATTCATCTAATTCTCTTTGTAAAATATCTGTGTCTTGTGTTGTTTTTATTGTTCTATATATTATGCAATCGTCTGCAAATAATCTGACTTTTGGTCCTGAAGTAATGCAATTTGGTAAATCATTTATGTAAATTAAAAATAGTAGTGGACACAAGACTGTTCCTTGAGGTACACCTGAGTTTACTGTTATCGGTGTTGATTTAGAGCCATTTATTATTACAGTTTGTTCTCTCCCTATCAGAAAATCTTTAATCCACTGATGCAGTGGACCATTAATGCCAAAATATTTTAATTTTTTAAGCAAACTATGGTGGTGAACATTGTCAAAAGCCTTAGAAAAATCTAGTAAGATAGCATCTATTTGTTCACTATTATCTAAACCTTTAGAAAAATCATCAATTAGTCCTATTAGTTGTGTTTCACATGATCTATATTTCCTATAGCCATGTCGGTATGGTGTGAGGACATTTTGTTTGTCTAAGTGGTTTATGATGTTGCTACATATTATGTGTTCTAGGATTTTACATGTGATGCTGGTAAGTGATACTGGTCTGTAGTTTCCTGGGCCAGATTTTTCTCCTTTTTTAAATAGTGGGGTGACATTAGCTTCTTTCCAGTCCTTTGGTACTCTGCCCTGGTTAAGTGAAGCCTGAAAGAGTATTTTGAACACTGGGGCTAGCTCATTGCTTAGTTTTTTGAGTAATCTAGCTGGAATACAATCAGGTCCAGACGCTTTATTTGGTTTGGTGTGGGCTAATAGTTTTTGAATTCCATTTTCTTGTACTACTATATCTTCTATGTTATCTACTTGGTTCAAATTCAGTAATATGTCTTTGTCTCCTGGGGCTGAGAATGCTGATGCAAAGTAATTGTTTAGGATGTTTGCTTTAGTTTCATTATCATTATGTATTATGTTATGTTCATCTTTTAATGGCGCTATGCCTGTTGTTTTCATTTTCTTAGACTTAATGTATGACCAAAGGTTTTTGTTGTTATCTTTAGATATTACATTGTTTATGTATTCACTCTGCAGCTGTCTGCTTACTTTTTGGGTTAAGTGTTTAATTTTTATATACTTTTTGTAAACTCTTTCTGCCTTAGTTTCTTTAAATTTTCTATATAGGTTTTCCTTCTGTTTACAAAGCTTCTTTAGTCTATTATTAAACCAGCATTTATTTATTTTGTTTGATGTGTATTTAGTTGGTATATGATTTTCTATAATGCTTTTAAGATGGTTTTTAATGAAATTCCAGAGGTCATCGACTGGTTGGTTAATGTCTTTTTCTAATAAGAATGTTTGTTGATATGGGGCCCTTTATAAGTCCAGAATCAGTGCATAATATTTCTTGGGGTCCTAAGCTAGAGCTTGTGTTGCCTACATGTAAATCCGACCCTGTCTGCAGATGTAAGTCGCTTTGCTGTATTGTCATTAAAAAAATTCTTTTTATACCCGGTACTTCTGACCTAGCTACGAAACTGTTCCCCGACAATGTACACAAAAACACCGTAAAACAAAAGCCCATGACTAAGTATTGCTGTTGATCTCAATGAAGCCATTCCAACATCAGATGTCTCACTCAACTAGTAGTTAGGCTGCGCATGCAAACGATGAAATTAACAATAACAGCATTAAAAAAATATTTTTTAAAACGACAATTGAGCGATTGTTGTTCTACTCAAAACTAATGAATGTTAGATTTAAAAACATTTTCTTTTTACTCCGCCGAATGTATAGATCTAGTACACCTTATAATATTTCAATGATAAGCATTTAGTTAGAAGACAATGTGCAAAATTTTCCTGAACATTAATTTATTAAACTCTTTAATCAATAAAGCCTTACATTCGGAAATTCCCGAACGCGACAGTCCTTTCAAGAACGCGATAGTCCTTTCAAAACCGATGTAGGATCTAGACCTAGATTTAGTCTCCAGCCAAATTTACATTTATTTATTTTTACTTTGAAAAATTTGAGCGGTCAAACCAGAGCTTTTCCAGCGTGGCCAACGAGCTAGTAATTCTTTTCTTAGCGTTATAAATTTCTAGGAGAATCGTTAGAGCTGTTTTTGAAATTTATATAAATTTCTTAAACCCTAATGCTTTGTTTGATCTAGCCTAGTAGTAGAAACTAATTAAGCAGACATCACAAAATTAAACATCAAAAGTGCTGTTAATAGTTAATTTACGGAGGTGCGGTGGCTGAGTGGTAATGCGCTTGTCTTACGAACGGGAATCATGAGTTCAAATCCTGATGAAGATTTGGATTTTGAATTTCGGGATCTTATGGCGCATTCGATTCCACCCAGCTGGCCACATGACACCCTTGTAAACCGAATGCCACAGAAACGGATAACCTTTACATCATCTGCCTATGGGCCACGAGGTCTGAAAAGGGAACTTTACATTTCTTTTTAGTTAACTCACCCTCGTATATTACAAAACCAAAATCTTACAAAAAAAATTGTGAATACAATCATGTTTCGCTTATATTCAAATTTGTTTTTCAAGTTATTACATAGGCCTACGAGTTTCGTTTGGGTTAACTGTTTGGAGCAGTCAATCTTAATTCTTTCTCTCCTAATCGACGATACCATCGTTGATTTGACCTCATTAGATTAAATTAAGGTTTACTTTTATAAACTTGACTTTGTATTATATAAAAAAGATAATGCATTTCCCTTTAATCCTATACTAAATACACCATTTTCTGATACTAAACAACAAAGCAATTGAAGCTTAATCATAACAGGGTAGTGAAATAGTAATGAGCAAAATGCAGAATTCCTTCGAAATTAAATACAAAATTGAACTCCTAAGTCTTAATGACGACTAAGTATAAGATTACCATGAGAACGAACACAAACTATTTCAGAACACAAAAAATGTTTAAAGAGACAGCAACGGAAATAATATCACTTTTTTTTATATTCATTTTGCATTGTTGAGCAGACATCTACTAAACTTTCATAAAATATGATAGCATCAAGTATATATTTATTATTGAGAAAAATTTGTAAAAACTAATAACATAACAAACAAAACAGTTTTAAAATATATGATTAAAGAATGATAACACTACTTCTACTCATTTTTGCATCAGAGGTAGATTTATTTTGATTGGGAAAGTAGACATAGAGCACAAAGTTTGTATATGTGCATTATAGTTCTCTTTTGTAGCTAGTGGTCTTATTCTTTGTTTGTTTGTTCTTTTTGTTTAGGTGAAGTGTGGTTTGTAACTTGTCTAAGAGAACTCAATGAAAAGAATGTCGTAAAATTACCTTAAATTCCTTTCCGATCAACGCGATATCCTATAACTACAATAATTATCTAGTTTGCGCTGTTTGACTAGGCAATAAATCACACTGCAATTACGCTACAATTATATAAAAACCTGAAACCTGCAGTTAATTCATGTTTGGGTTAATTGCACAATAAAGTACGTGGAACAATGACTTAAATACAAACACACAGAGACAGTAAATGCGCCCTGGTACCCACCTTGAGGGCCCCTCTCCTGGCACCAATGATTTAAATACAAACACACAGGAACAGTAAGATGCGCCCTGGTACCCACCTTGAGGGCCCTCCCCTGGGTGCAGGCCGTGCTTCTCTGTAATGGAGCGAGTGAAGACAACGTTGTTGACTTTTATTATAGGCTGAGAGAAGGTTGAGCTCCCCTTTCTTGTTACGAATCTTTGCTTATGTCCCTTGACACAAGCAGGGGCCGTTAACTCTCATGTCAATAATATTTTTTTTTTGTCTTTTCTTCTCTTTCTGCCTTTCTAGAAGAGCGCGAAAGAAGGAAACAAGGGCGGCCACTCCAAAAAAAAAAAAAAAAGCCTGCACACGGTTTCGTCGTTTTCTAAAGAAATCAATGGACTTCATAATGGAGCTGGCAGTCAGCAAATTGGCCGTGATGATGACCAGTCATAGAAAACTGGACATGAAAGCAGTGCTGGGATTGAGGGCGCTGTGGAGTGGGGTGGAAGGGGAGCAGAGTTTAAATGATTTATTGGTTTGGGGTATGGCTAAGGGGGGTGGTTGGGGAGACACACACACACACACAGTGTGAATGACGGCGACGATGCGGAAAAAAAGGTGGGGGGGGGAGAGGTTATATATAGTGTGAAGGGTTATCTCCTATTAAGGTTCGATTTCTTACATTGCTTGCGCTCTTGATGACGTCATCAATTTTTGTTCACCTTGGGGGCGATTCAAAGATCCGAAGTGTCAGGTGTTAAAAAAATGTAGAAGTTAGAGAGCCATGAATGAGAACTATAACACAAAAAAAAATTACAAAATATTTTTTCAAAAGTTAGCACTTCTTCAGTCCATGTTTACAACCGTGGTTAGCAGTCAGTTACCTTGAAGAAGGTCCTAATTTTAAAAGAATGTCTTCAAAGCCTGAGAAAAGTATTTCTTAGGACATATTTCGAGATGAAAGTAAACAGAAGCTTGATATTTAGTTCGAACCAAGAAAAGAAAGTGTATTTTTTTTACAAATATTGCAAAGCTTATATCAACTCACTCTGTCTGTCTGGTAGAAGTTTGTACAAGTCATTTCTCCGACACCCAGTCTCGGATCAAGTTGAAATTTGCACAATTATTTATTTTACATGAGAATCAATTTTAAAAATAAAAAAGAACCAATTATTTGATTAACTATTGGTAGTGAATTATTTTGTTTGGTATCTTGAACAAGGACTGCAGTGGTGGTATAAGCTGAATTAGTCCCGTTAATAGGTCGCCGCTCTAAATTGAAACAAACAATATAATACTATACAATTTTCTCTAGCCATAATAACCTCACTAGCAGAGTGGTTAGTATGTCGGTCTAATGAGACATGAGCCACAAGATCGAATTCAAATCGCTCCCTCCCGTCTTTTTTTCCTTTTTGCAAATGCTTTTACAAACAATTACGGTAGAATCTGACCAGATATTCCTCTCTCTCCCCCACCCCCCCGCTAATTTTCCCAACTGGTCCAGAGAAGTGATAAGATAATAGCCTAATGAAAATGCTAAAAGTATGAAATAGCATTAAAAAGACACAATTGGTATAAATAATCGCACAGATTTATTGTTGCTGGTTTAGATCTATTACAAATTTAATTACATGACTGATCCAAACTAATTGATACAATTACACTTTGTGTAGGCTTTTTTTTTCTAATTTATTTTTTATTCATTTTGAAAAAGTATTGTTTGAAATATTTTTTCTTGTTTTAATGCCTTAAAATTTTTTAAACAATTTTTCCCTTTTATTTGATAATCATTTTCTGCGTATTTTATTACACTTTCAAATTTTGTTTTTAAAATACTAAATATATATATGATAAATTAAAAAAGTTGAATATAAATCATTCAATAACAGAAAAGAGGAAAAAGCCATTGCCAAGTATTTTTTTTATGCTTTTCTAATTTTAAATTAAAATTTGTCCCTTGCTGCTAAAGATACAACAGCAGCTAAGTTTCTGATGATGTCATTATACATTTTTATACTCTCCCTCACCAAAGAACAACAACTCTCGAACACAACAAGACAAGAGCAAGTAATATGGCCCTTATCGCTAGCATTTTTCTAAATATTTTTTTTTCATTTTCTTTGCTCCAATTTCCTCCCTTTATTTATTGCGACTTTTATTGCGTAAGTGTCGAGAAAGCAATTATTGTTATGATGCAACAATATCTTATCACATAGAAGATTATGTTAACTTGATGTAAAGTTCAACTTCTGACACCAGAAACGTTGTAGACACCACTCTGCTCTCTTTATGTTTAAATATAGATGCGCTTAAGAATGTAATCTATCTAAAACTATGTTAAATTTGAGAAGAAATAAATAGAGTGTTTTCTTTTATTTTAACATGCATATTCTGTGCATGTGGCATTGAAACGAGGAGACCCTCTGGATGGCTGCACTGAACTCCCGCTGCTCTGATAAGATCAACACGTTTTATAAGATCTTGTCATATTCAATAGAATAAGGACTCAATTATAAGTTTAGGTTTATACAAAAGACCAAGTAACATCCAAGAAGCTAGAAATTAGCTCTCTGGTCTCTCTCTCTATTTAATTCGAGACCTTATCGTTTTTTTCACTCTTCTCTCTCTCCCTCTCTTTCTATCTCTCTACGCCCTCTTTTCCTTTTCAAAGTTCTGTTTCTCTAATAGCTCGGCATGATCCAGACTCTTCTATAATTTATTCATCTGTTGAGATCTAATTAAAGAAACACAATTTTCAGCCTCTTTGATTTTGTCTGAAGTATAAGACTTTTAGGCCAGTGTTAGGGTGTATTGCTGTGTTCAAGTACCTCGAACAATAGCATGCATTTATCCCAAGCTGATATCTAATAATACTTCATTATTCTTTTGTCCTCAACGCAAATAACATGGATCCTAAATCAACATTCAATCTTCGTTGAATGATCTAATTGCGAAGGTTTCAGTTTATCAAGTGGGCTTTAATAACAACTCAAGACTGTGCAGAGTCTTTAATTTTTCTTCATGGCGTTATTGTTATGTTGTGTTTAATATCTCTTAGTTTGAGGGATTGTCGTATTATTTTTATTAAAAAAAAAGGTGGTAGGCGGGTCTGGCTACAGTTAGTGGGGTGCTTTTTCTGTTCTTTTTTCCAATTTCTTTTTGTTTCTCCCTCTCTCTATCTCTCTCTGTGTTTGTTATTTTCTCTCTATCTCTCTCTTTCACTCAAATAAAAATTCAAAATGCGTAGCAGTGTCTGACCTTTAGTATGTAAATTTCCACACAAAAAAAATGACTAGTACTACCACTGTACGAAAACTAATGTTAAAAAAAACTTTTCAAAAATTATCCGAAATAAAGAGCCGGTGTAATGAAAACTTTGAACTCTGGTATACATTTATAGCTAGAGAAGAATGAGATGTAATTTCTCGCGGTATGCATGCTGTGGGTTGGAGGCATATCGCTGGGTGACAATGTACATGAGGGAGGGGTAGCTATGGGGTGAGTTGTGACGTAGGATGGGGGCCATCAAGCTGGTGGGGGCCTTCAAGCTGGTGGGTGACATCAAGCTGGTGGCGGACATCAAGCTGGTGGGGGACATCAAGCTGGTGGGGGACATCAAGCTGGTGGTGGACATCAAGCTGGTGGGGGACATCAAGCTGGTGGGGGACATCAAGCTGGTGGTGGACATCAAGCTGGTGGGGGACATTAAGCTGGTGGGGGACATCAAGCTGGGGGGGGACATCAAGCTGGTGAGTGACATCAAGCTGGTGGGGGACATCAAGCTGGTGGGTGACATCAAGCTGGTGGGGGACATTAAGCTGGTGGGAGACATCAAGCTGGGGGGGGGACATCAAGCTGGTGAGTGACATCAAGCTGGTGGGGGACATCAAGCTGGTGGGTGACATCAAGCTGGTGGGGGCCATCAAGCTGGTGGGGGACATCAAGCTGGTGGGTGACATCAAGCTGGTGGGGGACATCAAGCTGGTTGGGGACATCATAGGGAACCATAGAGCGTTGTGGGAAGGGAGAAACAGCATGTGACGTTGTCGCATTTATGGAGGGTGCACACTTATATTTTGGTCTGTGACGCTGTTTTGTAGCCAATGTACTTTACGGAAAAGCATGGGCATTGCCTGTGAGGGGAATAGTATTAAGGTTGAAAGCCTCCATTGATTTGTTATTTGACCTGCACTTTTTGTGTCAAGAGAATAGCAAGTTATTTCGCTGTAAACGCTCAGAATACCATAAACACTTGGCGCCTGGGCTTTATATAAATACATGTATAGGCAAGTAAAGAAAAACGGGGGAAAAATAAAAACCTTTTACCCCCCCCCCCCAATCCTCCTAAGGAAAAATCGTGGCTACGCCCGTATGGTGAATTGCAACAAACAAAAGGCAACGTGTTACTTTATGAAAAACAGAACAAGATTAAAATTTGGTAACTTTTACAAAACGTTACGCCATGTGGGTAAGCCTGGTTTCACAGTCTAACCATGAAAGAAGAAAAAAATATTTTAAAAAAATACTAACAAAAAAAGGGAAGAACTCAGCATTTACAGCTATAAAACTCAAAGCTGTAAGATTTATTTCCCTTTTCGATATCAAACAAAATCAACTAGTTACCACTATTAACTTTTGTCAGAAACAATAAAATATGTGCAAAGTTTCAACTTGACCCTAGAATGGGAAGTGTTCAAAATTTGTACCAGACAGACAGACAGACAGAGTGAATTGATAGAAGCTTTGTAAAGTATAACCATTGCTTAAGGCTAATCACGAATCTTAATTTTCAAACACTCTTGAGTTCACATGACTTGCTAATAGAAGAAAAAAAATCACAAGGAAACTGTCAATTTGTATTGAAGAACAAATGAGTTCATTGAGAAATTGTGAAAAAAAAAGTATGTCGCGGTCATTCATTCCGTCTTGTTATTAAAATCATATCTTTCTTTACTAAACAATACGATTAATAGGCTCTGAATAAATGGGCTTATATTACACAACAGGAATCTATGTCGTTAACACTCTAACTAGTAGGTCAAGATGTAGTGCTGGAACTGGTCATTAAATCTGTTAGAAAAACACTAAGGACATTCATTACATCTCTGTGTTAGTAAGTTTAATAACATACCTACTTGATGTTAGCAGATTGACTAAGAAGTTTTCGAGATGATATCTTCATTTTGGGTTACTTTATTAGGAATCTGAGGCGCGGTGGCTGAGCGGTAAAGCGCTTGACTTCCGAACCGAAGGTCCGAGATTCGAATCATGGTAAAGCCTGGTATTTTTAATTTCGGGTCTTTGGGCGCCTCTGAGTCCACCCAGCTCTAGTGGGTACCTGACAATAGCTGGGAAAATTTGTGCCGGCCACATGACACCCTCGTTAACCGTAGGTCACAGAAACAGATGACCTATAGACCACAAGGTCTGAAAGGGGAACTTTACTTTTTTTCCCTTCTAATTAGGAATCGTTTTTTTTAATGTGCCCTTTCTGTGAACTGAAACCAAACGTCTAAAGATTATGTCATGTCATTTATGATTATTGCACTGAGGGTCTCTTCCTTTCTCTCTCTCTCTCTTTGCACCTCTCTGTACCTCTTCTTTTTCTCTTCTTCTCATCACGCACTCTCTCTCTTTCTTTTCCATTCTCTCTCTCTTTCTGTCTTGTATTAGCCAAAGGGTACTCCGCACTCGTCTGACTTGGCTACACGACATAAGAATGAAATCAGAAATATGGCCGGAAGTCAACAATGCTCCAGCGAAACAATTTGAGAAAATGTCAAAGTAAAGATTAGGAAAGCGAGGAAAGATTGCCTTCTCGCAAGAAACGAAACAAACAAAGCGAAAGAAAAAAAAAGGAGCGGAATTCGATACGAAAACGCAATAAAACAGGCGAGGAAATAGACTCGGGACTTTTTCCCCTGTCATTTGTTCTTCGTCATTTATCTGCTCCTTGCAAACGTGCTATTTAAGTCTTGGACATTAGGCTCACGTTGATGAACTGTTTCTAGGAATTAATTACAACGTACAAATTAACGTGTTGTTTATCCTATTCTATTTTCTACACTCAAAAGCTTTTGACAAAAAAAAAATGGATTATTACAATGCTTCAATTTAACTCGTAGCTTCGTGGAAACTAAAACCTGGCTCAAAAAACCAGGACCAGATCTCTAAATCGGCTTTAACGTTTTTCCTAGAAATTTGACAATTGATGATGTACATCGTTGGGAAAGGAATTAAAAGCTCGTTGTCCACACTGGGTAAACTCTATCTTATGTTATCTTATAAGATACAGACGTTAATTTAAAAAAGGAGTTGCGAGCTACTTACATCCCTAGAACTTATTTCTACCGTCTAATCAAAATAACGTCTTGTTTTGCATGTTTTTTTGGACGTTCCTTCAGATCGAAAAACGTCTTAGCCCAACCCTCCAGCATGACGGCAAGGGATAAAGGTGGTCAGTTTTCGAACCCTGGACCGTGGAATCGACAGTCCAGAGAATATACCCCACAACCAGGCAGCCATGCTCTGGGCTGTTTAACGCAAGATCAGAGCTGTGTATTTTAACCATCATATCTTTAAAGTCTTTAAAAATATTTACGAAACGCCGCAACGGGATTTGAACCAATAACCGTTCGCTAGGCAGCTGCTTGCTCTAGATACCGATGGTTTTCTTTTTTTCATGAAGACAACACAAGAAGAGAAAGCAAAAGGCGAGAATCAAATGTTCTGGCAATATGGAGAACGCAAGTTCTGTCATGGGGACACGAGTGATGGATAGATAAAAGAGTACATACGATAGAGTTGAGCGAGGGCACCTGAGGGCTCGTGATGTGCAGGAAATTGATCAAACTTGTCTCCAGAGCAACTTAAAGATTTCTCGTTTCCGGATATGCAAATCAGTTAACGACCCAATGAAATGGAAATTCCGTGAGTTGTATCTTGTTTGACCTTGACCTATTTTGTTTCTCAATCAAAAGAGAGGGCGTCAAATTAATTATCGGTTCAAGTTGATTTACGTTGTAATGAAATGTGTACAGTAAAGTAAAAGTCAAGTTCCTCTTTCAGACCTTGCGATCTATAGGGCAGATGAGGTTAAAGGTCATCTGTTTCTTGTACGTTTGAATGAGATATGTACACGAATGACTTTGACATTACATTCTCATTGTTGAAGAAATAATTTCGAGCCCTGCCCAACATAAAAACAAATTGTGAGTAAGAAAAGGGGCAAGGAAATACTAAATGTTTAGAATTATTTCTGAGTTGTTGTTTTTTCTGAATATCTAAATTAGATGGCAGGACAGTCAAACTCATTCAACAAACTTGATTGCCTCAATATAATTGTGCTTTTCTATGACATCTGGAATTTATAATATATCTCTTTACGTTCTACATTCTGGACTCGTCTCCCCTAACTAACACCAAAGGACGACAATGCCACCTATGTTGCATCATTCCCAAGCAATCGCAAACCTCTTCCCACTGTCACAATATAAACACACACACACACTCAATAACACCTACCCAATTAGTATTGCTGACCTACTCAGCTTATTTGCTGACATACCCAACTGGTATTTCTGAACTACCCAATAAAATTGCTGATTTATCCAACTGGTATTGCTGACTTACTCAATAAATTTTTTGACCTACTCAATTAATATTGATGACCTATCCAATAAAATTGCTGACCTACCCAATAAAATTGCTGACCTATTGTGATGTACTTGTTCAGGCTGTCTTGAGGTCAACTATAGCTGACTGTTGAATTTCAACCAATTACTCTGCAAGCGTTTGAGTTTTATTGTTTGGGTGTATTCAATGTAGTTGATCAACAAACAAACTAAACAAGACGATCAATTTAACGAGTAAAGAGATGTGGTCAACACTGATATATTTATTCTAAGAAAAGGCCACAGTAAAAGTCTCTGTCAAAATAAACACGTCTTTACGCTAGAGGATTCTATCGCTAACTGATTTTCCGGTCTCTTACCCAACATATCCCAAACGTCACTAGTCCCGTTCAATATACGTCTTCTATGGTGCGTCGCTAAATAACTAATACTATAAACTAGGTGTCTAACACTATCCAAATGATATTATTGAGCTATCCAACAATAAAATTGCTGACATCTCCGGTAAAATTGCTTATCTACACGATGAAATAGCTAACCTAGTAAAACGATATTGTTCAACTATCCAACAATACTGTTAAACTACCTAATTATGTTGTCGACCTATCCAATAACTTTGTCTCATGTGACCTTGACCTATTCTGTTTTTTTTTTATCAAAAGAGAGGAACTTGAAGGTCATCAAATTAATTCTTGGTTCAAGTGACTTTACGTTGTACTCAGACACATGCCGGAATGACTTCAAATCAAAACTTTATATTTCGGGAATGGATTTCGGCTCTACCACTTCTGAGAAAAAATAAATTATTTAACAAAGAAGATTAGAGTTTTCGTTGAAGATTTCGCAAAATATTTCGATATAGATAACAGATTTTGTGTCTTAGCCAAAACACTAAAATGTTTGACCTTTTCAAAGATTTGTCATTTCTTCTTTCAGTTTGAAATGCAACTGGATGGTTCTTTCAAGTCGTAACTTTACCAAACTTCTAGCAGACGTAAAGACGTCTGGGGCCAGAGATTAGTGTAAGTTATAAAGGTAGGTTGAAAGTAGTGTGACAATCCTGCTAAGCTAGAAATACAACATTGTTATTTATTAACTCATGGGAAACAGACTTATCCTTGTCTAGATATACTTTTCATTACCTGTTTATTTTAACACCCATCTGTATCAGTTGAGAAAATGTAAATTTATAAAAAAACAGTCCAAACAGATAGAAACAGTATGTGAACCGACAAATCGATGTTGTTTTAAAGGCTGTTTCCTCAGAATCACATGATAGGATCCACAAGGACAGGCACTAGAAACTACATCCTTCAAAAGAAGAAAACAAAATGGGAAATTTTAGTTTCACTTAGTTGAGAATTTGAATTTTCAGCTCAAACTGATTTTTTCTTTTGAATGTAAACATAACAGCAAGAAACTATCTCAATGGATGTTGCAGAACATTAGTAAACATTCACTTGAACTCTGACATGTAATTTAAATAGTCACTGCTATGTTACAGCAGCTATAATGTGACTAGATGTTTCCCACTGACATTGATATTATACATTCTGCCTTATCTTTAGTTTTACATGACTCACTGAGAATCTGGGTATTTAATGTTAGTACTTCACTTGACATTAGATATTTTAATTAAAACAGGCGCAAAGTAAGCTTGTAGAAAATAAATACAAATGCACCATGTAGGATGTATGGTCGAGTGGCAAACACCGCATCTATCAAGGTAGTGGTGGGGGGGGGGGGTCGAGCTCGAGTTATTTGCTAAACGCCCAGAGGCGGCCGGGACACTTTCTCCCAAAGCTCTCTCACATGTCTACAAAGGATATTGGAAGAGAGCAAATGGAGCATGGGAGAGAGAGAGAGAGAGAGAGGGAGAGAGAGAGAGAGAGAGGGAGAGTATCTCCTTTAAACGCACCTCAAGTCAGGATTCGAACTCGCGACCCCATTATACAAAGCCAGGTAAACAAATACGTCACTCCGCCATTTGTTTTAAATGATTCTAAAACTTTACTCAGTGTTTAAGACATCTTTAAAAAAAACAGAATCTATATAACAAACTTTTTTTTCAATAATCTATTCCATCTTTTACACAAAAATCGTTCATTTACAACAGAAACGTTATCCGATTTTTTTTTATTTAAATTCCTTTGTTGCTATGGACGCTTCCTATTGTGTGCAAGCGGAAACTGCTCCACACAGTATACTTCCTCCCAACATTCGTCACGTGTCTGGTAATGCGAGGGGCTGAAGGGGAGAGAATTCCCATGAAACTCTGAGTTTCCAAATGTTTAGAACAACCTGGCCAACAGGAAATGAGACTGTTTTAACCTCTTCGTGGGGGGACAGAAAGAAGAAAAAAAGACAAGATCAAGTTTCATTTTATTGCATTTTTTTTTCTTTAATTTTTTTTTGTGTGATATCAAAATCTCTAGACATTTGACATTTATTTGCTAGTTATAGATAGTTACAATTTCCGTTCATTTGATATAGAATTGCAATCCCTGCGAAAATAGAAAATAGAAACCCATGACATTTAGATGGCTTTTATGTACCAATGGAACAAGGTAGATCACTCGGTTTGTATAATGCAACTTCACCTCACCTTCAACAATCTCTTAGTCTATTAGATTTTTGGGGCACCATACAAGATACGTTACCGTCTTTCTCCATTCCTTTGCCTTGCATAGAATCCACTCTTGTATGTTGACTTCCATCGCTTTCTCTGTCAGCCTCTTCTTTTTTTTTGCCTGATATTGTTCCATGAAGGATTGTCTTTGCGAGCCATGGAGACCTTGTGAAATGGCAATAGAAACACAAGGTAAAGATGATATTTCAAACACAGAAAAATATAAGTCTTTTGTGTCATCCGTTTCGCAAAGGGCCCCACAATGGTTAAGTCCGGCCCTGCTATTTAGTGACGGGTGAATATACATAGTAGATTACTTGTTCTCTTTCCATGACTTCTTGGTCACAATGGTTAAGTCCGGCGCTGCTATTTAGTGTTTGTAAAATGTTTATTTGTAAAATATTTTAAATGTTTCGGATGTTCCTTCAGAGTTGAAGATAGTTTACTTCCTAGTCCAAACCTCCCGCAGGACGAATGGGGATGGGAGCGGGTACGGTTTGAACACGGGACTATCGATACATCTAAACGACACTCCAGCGCGCAAACCTCACGACCAGGCAGCCATCCGTAGTGACGGGTGAATACTACTTGTTCTTCCCCCTCTTATTTTTTCGTGGGGTAACTCTATCCGCAGAAAGAAAAGAGTGATCTTTCCTTTACTTCTTGTCCAAACCCCTGAGTCATGAAGAGAATTATATATATAGATAGCTTTTATATAGCGCTACTTTCATGCTTATAGCATGCTCAGAGCGCTGTGGTCCAATCTCATTTGTGGACCATTTGGTGGAGGGGGTATCTTGGCGAAGGTTTTCGGGCGCTCAGTAAACACAACTCTGCTCATGTCGAGTGTCGAACCTCGAGCCCCCAACATAGGTAGCCAAGCCTAGCCGAGTCCAAGTGTACTTAGCCTCTCAACCACTTCGCAATGCAGATATAGAAAGAGAAGACTATATCAGTTTAGTTGTAGTTTTAGTAGCAATTCGGTGCTACGTGTGAGACATCGACAACAACAAAAAGCATATTCGTTCACAAAGCATTGAAGTTCATACACCAGTCAATTACCAAAACGCTCTAGCTTTGACTCGTTGCTTAGTTTTTCGGACAACTGTGACTTGACAAGAGAAACATGTTATAGCAATTACTTCCCCTTCTAGCCGAAATTCTCTGAGCTATGGTTAAAAAATGAAATTTTTCAGACGAATTCATCTCCAGCACTTGTGTTTGTGTATGATGAGGTTGTACCTGCAGAGCTCTAGTGCTGACTCAAGTGGCCATTCACTTAGATAGGGTTAACAATGAAAACCATTTAACGGTTCTCTCATTCTTCATCTACAAGAAAATCTGGATACAAATACAAAGAGATGTATTTCAAAGTGAAAGCTTGTAACTGAAGCATCATCGCCATTTTGTTGGTAAATTCTTTAGCAAATACTTATTCAATTATCAAACTGCAGGCAGATCTAGATGTAAGGTTGTTTTTTTTGTTTTTGTTTTTTTGCAGGGAGGATGCGCTAAAGGGCACCTCTAACCTTTTTAAGTATCCTCTTGCCCTCTTCTCTTCATACATTAAGTCTAAGAAAATGGAAACAACAGGCATAGCGCCATTAAAAGATGAACATAACATAATACATAATGATAATGAAACTAAAGCAAACATCCTAAACAAATACTTTGCATCAGCATTCTCAGCCCCAGGAGACAAAGACATATTTCTTAATTTGAACCAAGTAGACAACATAAAAGATTTAGTAGTACAAGAAAATGGAATTAAAAAACTATTAGCCAACACCAAACCAAATAAAGCGTCTGGACCTGATGGTATTCCAGCTAGATTACTCAAAGAACTAAGCAATGAGCTAGCCCCAGTGTTCAAAATACTCTTTCAGGCATCGCTTAACCAGGGCAGAGTACCAAAGGACTGGAAAGAAGCTAATGTCACCCCCCTATTTAAAAATAGAGAAAAATCTGATCCAGGAAACTACAGACCAGTATCACTTACCAGCATCACATGTAAAATACTAGAACACATAATATGTAGCAATATCATAAACCACTTAGACAAACATAATGTCCTCACCCCATACCAACATGGCTTTAGGAAATATAGATCATGTGAAACACAACTAATAGGACTAATTGATGATTTTTCAAAAGGTTTAGATAATAGTGAACAAATAGATGCTATCTTACTAGATTTTTCCAAGGCTTTTGACAAAGTTCACCACCATAGTTTGCTTAAAAAATTAAAATATTTCGGCATTAACGGTCCACTGCATCAGTGGATTAAAGATTTTCTGATAGGGAGAGAACAAACTGTAATAATAAATGGCTCTAAATCAACACCAATAACAGTAAACTCAGGTGTACCTCAAGGAACAGTCTTGGGTCCACTACTATTTTTAATTTACATAAATGATTTACCAAATTGCATTAGTTCAGGAACAAAAGTCAGATTATTTGCAGACGATTGCATAATATATAGAACAATAAAAACAAAACAAGACACAGATATTTTACAAAGAGAATTAGATGAATTACAGAAATGGGAATCAAATTGGAGCATGTCTTTCCACCCAGAAAAATGTCAGTTGTTAAGAGTAACAAAAAAACTAAAACAAATTAATTCCACTTATCTTATTCATGGCAAACCAGTAACACAGACTAAAAACTCAAAATACCTAGGTGTTATAATAAATGAAAAACTGTCATGGAATCCACATATTGATGAAACTATAAAAAAATCCAACAAAGCATTAGGGTTTATTAAAAGAAATTTTTATAAATCAAATAAGAACATAAAACTAAAATGTTATTTAACCTTGGTTAGGCCAATAATAGAATATGCATCCACCGTTTGGGACCCCTCAACTCAAGAAAACATTAAGAAACTGGAACAAACACAAAATAGAGCAGTGAGATTCATAACAAACAAATATTCACATTTGACTAGGGTAACACCTTTAGTAAAATCACTAAATTTAGAAAGCCTTCAGGACAGAAGACTCAAAAGTAAAGTAGCAATTATACATAAAACACTGAACCATAATCTTCAAATACAAAAACAAAATTTAATAAAATACTCTGAAAGACACAAAAATAAAGGCACATTCCTCGTCCCATATGCTAGGACAAATTTGTACAAATACTCCTTCTTCCCTAGTGCTATTAGAGCATGGAATGGGTTGCCTGAGCTAGCCAGAAAAACCAGTGACTTGGCAGAATTTAAGTCATTGGTTAATATGCATGACTAAATGCATGACGCGTAGGACGTAATCATCTTCTTTTTTGAAGTAACGTCTGTATTATATAAGATAAGATAAGATAAGATAAGATAAGATAACTCTACCAAAAGCTGAAATAAAGTCCTTGGTACTCAGTTTGGCTTCCTTTCTACTTTTGTTTTTCTTCCTTCTTTCAATGCCCATTTAGCCCAGAGATTTGTGTTTGTGTGTACGTATTGTACTTGTGTTGCATACAATCCTATAATCAGACTCCTGTCCTGGTTCTAGAAAACAGTTGGCAACAAATGATGTAGTCTTTCGTGTGGGTCTTTGGGAATACATTGCGCAAGACTTTCATTCTCGAATTAAGTTCATTGTCGATGACAATACATGTATATGTCTAAAAATCAACTCATTAATTAATTAATAAGTGAACATTAATTAATTTTTTTTATATAGAAAAGGGAAATGAATCTAGCTGTATTGATAAAACAAACACAAAAGTAAAGGATCGGTTTATTCCCTTATATACTTAAACCGTAGTGTATATACCGTATTTTGCTTGTACACAATTTTATTCTAGCCTACAAAACTTTATGGCGTAGTGCTTCTGGTTCATACATTTAGTCTAGCTTACAAACATTATTATTACAAAACTTTGTCAAAGCACTGCTCTAATTCACGCATTCAATCTTGCCTTCAAAACATTATTAGACTTTTTGTTCTTCTAGCCAACTTTTTGCTGTTGAGCTGTTGGCTCTTTTGCAGACTGCGCCAAGGAAAAATAGTGTGCTGTTCTCTTCAGTTGTTCAGTACTGCCGTACAAGGTGTTGGTTATGTTGGGCTGTAGTGGTAGTACGGTCTGCCTAAGGTCGATTAGAAAGGGGCATTCAAAGAGGATGTGGTTTACATTATTAGACGACTTAGTGCATTTCCTTTTATCCCTCTTGGTTGGCAAGGACAATTTTATGATCATTGAAAGATTAAAGGTTGATATCACAGTCGTTACTGTAGCGGCCCTCGTAGACAAGAGCCACGTGTTTGATTTGTGTTGTCCGTCTGATACTTTAAGATCTCATAATCCTACTGGAAATTCTTGTAACTAATTCTACACTTCGGAAAGAAAGTCCTTTGTTTTCAAAACTCAATGTGCAAACTGCTGCCGCATACATATACACCATTTTTAAAACTGTATTAAGTTGGTTTATGTAATCTATAATAGTACAGTCTTTATTGTTTCTCAAACGAATCTTTGGTTTTAAACCAAACGGTTTTGACTTCTTATTCAGCTAGATTTAAAAAGTCACGAATGAGACTTTGAAGTTATTTCTTGGAATCATTAATCTCTGTGCAAGTTGCTACCACAGGAACTAATGGTCTTTGCTAAAGCGTACACTTTAGGGTTTGAAAACAAAGTTGTCATGTAGTAATAATAATAAGGTTTGTCTTCGTGTCCGAAGATTAGTGAGGAATGCAGTATTTCTTGTGGCTGCGCAGCCCCAGCTGTGACCTACATATTTTGCCACATCGAGGGCAAGCTTAACCATTGTCCACAGGTGGTCGATTTAGATTTTCTTTTCGTCACCAGTGTCTGTCTTCGGCAGCTGATTTTCTTTTGGTTTCAAATGTGTTTCCGCGGCCTTTGTGAGTGACCTCCAGCTGTCTTGTTCTGAGGCCGCTTGCAACCAGGTGCTCTCTTCTATGTCAACTAAGTTGGCGCCGGTCTTTAAAGCGTTTCCGTGAGGCACCTCTGTTACGTCGACCATACGGGATACGTGCCCTGCCTAGCGTAACTGTCGGACCATAAGAAGTCCCTCTATACTGTCCATACCGCCGTTCACAAGGACATCGCTGTTTGTATTGCGGTCTTGCTACCGTATGTCCATGATGGAGCGCAAGCATTTTTGGTAAAAACGCTAAAGTAGTCTACCAAGCGATGGTTCTCTCAAAATTCTATATGGATCAGAGACATGGAAACTATATAGAAAGCAACTAAGGCTTCTATTATATACTATTTACTCACATACTTACAATGATTTTGTCAAAGATAAGATTTCAAAAGAATGTTAATCCCAACTTTAATACGAAGCTTCTGTTGGTATGTATGTAATGAAATGAGAGCTTACTCCTTAACCGCATGAGCCGCCTTTCTATATATATATATATAATTCTCTTCGTGGCCCAACCATGCAGAACACCACTATGAAAAGTCATGCAAGTCGGACTAGAGTTACCCCATGTAACTTTAGCGGTGAAAGAGGGCGAGGCTCAGAAAAAAAAGAGGGGTGGCCCTATGCTACGCCGCGAGTCGGCTCGTATTTCATAGACACCCTTTATTATCTATTGTCTATATATGTATATGATTTGTAAAAAAAATCTTTAAAAAAATATAAAAAACGGAAATTCCTGAAAAATCGAAAATACCATTTGTGGATCAAAAGCTATCGGCCTCCCAGTACGAGAATTACAAAAATATTATGAGATCCTTCAAGGCTTTTATTCTACCTGGCAAATCAATCGCTTGGCCAGGTTTTGAGTTTCCTCCGTGATGGAAGATGGAGGAAAATGGCGAATTCTTGTTTGAAGACATTTTGTTGACACTCGCCAGACACAGTTTGATTGAATCACGCTATTGGGTTACCTTTTACTAAATGTCCAAACTTGATTCGCCAACAATTCGCAGGTATCGAATGAGTGCAAAAGAATTTCTTATCAATTCTTTAAGATCAAATGGACGAAATAGTGTTAATGGTTGCGTCGTGTTTTATTATCCTAGGTATTTAACCCAAAACTTAAGGTTTTTTTGGTTCACATTATAGTTTAACTCGTAACGTGTGTTGGCAATTTTTATTCATGGAGGGAAATCTGTAAAAAGTACGGTTTTGGGTGTAGGCCCGGTGTATAAAATACGAAAGATTTGATAATTGAAGTATTACAATAAACCAAATTATAATTTTTTCAATTGTCTGTCTGGTAAAAACTTTGAACATGTTTTTTTCTTCCATTTCCCAGATCGAGTTAAAACTTTAAACGTAGTACAATTATTCATAGAATCTGATTTGTCTTAAATTAATAAAAAAAAAAGAATAAGCTAATTAATTGTTAGTGATTAATAATTTTTTTGATAATGAAATTTCGCATACTTATTCATAGTCGGTGATAATGCACGAATCAATCAGATTAGTTAAAACATGAAGTACTAATTAATTAATTTTCTTTTGTGTAGCTTTAATGGATCTAAACCCTGTAATCATCAGATAAAAGGCAGTATTAGCTAATCTTTACCTTAGATAAACTTTGTTTTTAAATAAGTATTATTTTTCTTTAGCTTGTTTTTATTGTTTCATTGGCCAAACTGATCTTTCAAAATGAATTCCTTGACGTCCTTGACATTGTTAATTGGTCTCTTGACTTCACAATCTCTCAGGCTCTTCCAAATTTTACTTTTATATTTATTACTTCAAGTCCCATTATATCGCCACCACATTCGTTCATGTCGTTTTGCCTTTTTTTTTTTAACTTTACTGCTAAGAAAGCGTTTTAAATCAAATTGTAAATAAAAGAGAAGATAAACTGATTTACTTTTAAGATGAAAATCCCCAAATTGGACTCCCAATGTCTGCTGATCCCCAAGCCTCTAAATTCAGATTCGAAACTTGAAGCGTAGTTCTACGTGTCTTAAAACCGAAATATTCTATACGTTTAGCATTGATTTATTCATCGATAGAAAATACAACAAAACACTGTACAATAATTGTTAAATATTTTTATGTTTACGTTCAGCAAATGATAATTTTTTGTAACTCATGAATCGATATATAAAAACATTAAACCAATAAATGAATTTATTATTTATATCTAAAAGGGAAATAACATCTACACTATTGAAGAAATATAGATGTAAAGGAAGAGTTTTTCCCGTTAGATAAGCTTTGTTTTTTTAAGTAATTCTTAATATCGCCTCTAAAGTCTATTCGATATGTATACTTGCTTTCGTTATTTAAATGAAATCTTTAAACAAGCAAAATATAAAAAGTACTTTATTAAAAACGAAGGTTAAAGATAGCACATCACAATCACTTTTCATGTATCTCAATACTGCAATCATTATGTCCCTTTTTCTATTAAAAATTTAATAAATTAATTACCACTAATTGATTAGCTAGTGGGTTAAACTTTTTTTTGTTGCTTCATGAATTCTACTAGAAGTAATTGTGCAAAATTTGTACTTGAATGATAAGTGGGAAACATGTGCAATACAATCCTCCCAAACAGACAGACAGACAGACAGAGTTTGTAAATGTAAGCTTTGTAACAAAAATACCCAAATGCAAGTAATGATTTGATTACATGCACTATGTTAGAAATATACATCCTCCAGGCTACAAGAGACATGTTTTGATGTTTTGTGTCAGTCAATTCAACGCTTAAAGATTCAAATAGGTCAAGTATTGTCCCAGATTTTTTTTTTCTGTTCATTTCTTCCCTCTGACTTAAGACTATCGCCAAACACAATTTTTTGATGTGTGTTTCCACTTTCTGACGCTGACCAGCCCACTGCAATCTTCTGGTTTATTCTGGCCAGCACAGGAGCCGTCATCCCCGAGTCGAGATGTTCACAAACAGGATGAATAATTCAGTGAACACCAAGTGATACTACAAACGATTTCCAGCTCCCTCCCCCCCCCAACCCATGTTACATCACAGTGTGGACATTTCGAGTTCAGGGCTGGATCCTGGACTGCCCAAGTATTGACTTTTGGATACTTCTCCAAGATTTCGATAGTCTCCGTCTTACCCCTCAGGGAAGGTCAAAGGTTGTCAATGAAATGTCCTGTCTCCCTTTAAACGTCACGACGACATATGATGTTGGATTCTATGTACTGCTTAAAGTCAGTTTCAATGCCGTCGTGTTTAATGTCGTGGCTCCTTATAAATGTCAGGATGACACAGAATAGGATTCAAAATATATTCTATGCTCTGCTTGAAGTCAATTTCAACGCAGTAGTCTGATGGCTGAGTAGTGAAACGCTAGGTTTTCGAACCATTCGGTCTCAGGTTAAAATCCCGGTGAAATCTGAGATCCTGAGGGTCGTGTGTATGAGAACCCCTTAGTCCACCCAACTCTAATGGAGATCTGACTTAAAGGAAGAAAAGAGGGTTGTTTGTTGTGCTGGCAACATCACATCCTGGTTAACATTATCTGCCCGTAAAGATCTCAAGGTCTGAGAGGGATACCTGTTTAACACATCAACACTTTCATGTGTGCTATTTAAATAAGTGCATTTTAATTTTACACATTGGAAGACACAGTGTCGGATCTTGCTGATTTAAAATAGAACGACGACACCGAAGTCCGGACATTTTGTCGATTAAAACATAATTTAAATCAATTCAAAGCAGATATTCAGACAGACAAATCAATATGATTACCTAGGATCTAGTCGCTTACCAGTTCTGTAGGAATGAAAAAAAAAAAAGCAAACGCTTTAAGCACAATAAGACTTAAGAAGTTGTAATTTTAATTTAGCAAAATTAATTAGAGTTACCAGATTTCAGAAAGGTACGTTTTAAACGAAGGGATGGTATCTACATCTCAAACAGGTCGAAATTTTTTGGGATTTGATTAACAATGAAGAAAGTGTAATGGCCGAAGAGACAATACGAAATAACTAAAATTGACATAGTGTGGAAAATTTTTTTTTTTTTAAATACTTCTAAATGTATAATATATAGCTTCTTGGCAATGCCAATGTGACATTGTGTGTGGAGGATCCAACTTTGAGTGGGAGAGCTCTAAACAACTCACTCAATTTATCAGTACGGTGCTAAAGCCACCACACCAGACGGAGTCTGTGATTATTCATTTCCTTACAAACACACTCCAACTGGACTTTGTGTTTGATCGCACTTGAACTCAGCCACCGAAAAACAAATGCATTGACACAAGCACACACACATTTGTCACACACACACACATTGATTGAACAGGCGAGCAAGCAGCCATCACTCACATTCATAGTAACTTTTCTTTGTTACATATATAAAAGCGATATGAATTGTTTCTTGAACAATTTTTACAAATTTTACATGAACCTACTCTGTTAGTCAGTTTGGTTAAAAGTTTGAACACGTTATTTCTCCCACACCCATTCTCGGATCAAGTTTGCACAATTAGTTCAAGTTGAAACTTTACACAATCATTCATTAGCGTATACAATACATGGATCAATAGAAGAAAATTGACCAATTAGTCAATTAGTGGGATGCGTGGTCGAGAGTAGGCTTGAACTTGGGTAGGCTTATCACATATGAAGGGGGCTCGAGATTCGACATCCGACTCGAGCAGAGTTGTGTTTACTGAGCGCCTAAAGGCAGCACGGAAAACCTTCTTCCCCGCCCAGTGGTCCACAAATGAGATGGGACCAAAGCACTCTGAGCATGCTGTAAGCATGAAAGTAGCGCTATATAAAAAAAAAATTAAAGTTATATAATTAATTACTGGTTATTAATTATTTTGTCTGATACAGACAACGGAAATTAATCTTTCAGTATCTACTGATATGGCACAAAATGTAATATTTGGTCCCCTTTAAATAAATGTATTCGTTATTTCTCCCACACCCATTCAGGGATCAAGTTAAAACGTGAAACAATCATTTATTGTAACTAACAAAACATGAATTAAATTTTAAAAAAAACTATTAATCAATTAATTAATTAATAATTTTGTTTGATATCGAAAAAGGTAAATAACGTCTACATTCTTGAGTGATATGCGAAGTTCTTCCCCTTAGAGAAGCTTTTAGTTTGCTTGTTTATTAATATTGTTATTAGTTTTAAATTAGCATAAAACAAAGTTTCGTATTGGTATTTTTTTTACCAAACAATCATCAACCACCTGTTCAACTTCTAACAGATTTATATAGATCTGTCTGTCTGTCTGTCTGTCAATATATCTATAAGGGTCACTAACAGAGCAGTACTAGAAAGAGTCTCAAGGTCCAGCTTTGCTAACAAGATTATTAAGATGTGTCACTTGATGTCATCGATTCACTCCAGACTGATTACTTCTTGTGCATTGTCTGAGCCTGAGCTTGTGACGTCTGGTCAATGAAACACCTTGTGTGGAGATATATTTAGATAGCAGTCAATGAAACATATTATATGGAGATAGATCTAGTAGTTTATGAAATATATTATGTGAAGAAAGACATATAGTAGTCAATGAAACATCTTATGAGAAGAAAGAAACATAACAGTCTGGCCCCTGTAAACGTCTGCTTTTAATAAATCAACACACGATCGATTTCTATGGAATAGGACAATTTTCACTTTGGATGCTGCTCTTGAAATGCGTGACTTAAATGTTGTTTTGCCCCCCATTAGTCCAAAACGCTGGCTATCACTGGCTTATAACAGACTTTGTACACGCTCTAGCACTGCAAGGCTGAGATGAACTTTAGGAATATGGCAGACTAGACTACTGTAACAACTCACAACAGAATTCAAATTCAATACTAAATCCACATAACTAGACTGAACATGAAGCTTAAAACTTATAGACTCGATGAGCTGATCAAATTCAAGTTTCTGTCATCTATTTAGTTTGACTAAACTTCGTTTGAAATAGAGAGTGTATGAAATTTCCGGTACCGGAACAGAATCATCTGCACTCTGCAAGGTTATTTCTCGTAGCTCTAGTGTTATGGAGTGTGTAATAATGTTTTTACGTGCTGGTAACGCAAATGTTCTCTTGTGTTGTATATAGGCCTCTTCTGGCCTTGTTAGAATGTTCTCTTGTGTTGTATAAGGGCCTCTTCTGGCCTTGTTAGAATGTTCTTTTGTGTTGTATAAGGGCCTCTTCTGGCCTTGTTAGAATGTTCTCTTGTGTTGTATAAGGGCCTCTTCTGGCCTTGTTAGAATGTTCTCGTGTGTTGTATAAGGGCCTTTTCTGGCCTTGTTAGAATGTTCTTTGTGCAGTTAATAAATATTCTTATCCTCGTCAACTTTGTTGTTGCGTAGTGTTACTATGGTTACTGAGTAAAAGCACCACAACATGTATATTTAGAAACAAACTCTCTAGCAGCAGACGAAATATTTATTCTTCATAAAAAGATACACAGTAATTGGCAACTTCAGCCATCACAAAATAACACAAATTATTTCACATAGAATAGACTTATAATCCTTGGAAAATTATCGTATACATAGTTCTCAATACTTTTATCTTAAAATACAAGACACGTCTGTCTTCTTACAAATCATGGCGTGGACTCCCTTTTGCCCATGTGGTCTGCCCCAACCATGTGACCAAAAATATCCCCTATTCCTCGTGAAATAACTTCTTCTTCATAAACTCATGTATCTTGTGGTTCTCAACCAACCATTGTCACAGTTTACCAAATCATGGTGTAACAGAGTGTGTGTGCGATTTTATGATGTTGCCATGAGAAATGGGGGGGGGGGGGGCGGAATGTTTAGTTTTGATGAAACCATGAGGCAGTCTGTGGTCATTCAAGCTAATTAATACTGCTGTGAAAGTTGAAGAAGTGGAAACTACGAACAGACGTGGGCCTGTAATTTTAGTGGGTCCTGTATTGTTTACATTATCATTTCACTAACATTTCTACATTTAAGTTGAATCGGTGTATATTTTAATTACAATTTACATCTTATTTTTGTTTTTTTTAAAAGTCTGTTCAAGTTTATTCCAAGTAAAACGTTACGAATGTAATGCTGCTACATCGGTTTAGTTCTACTAGTTGTTTGGATCTTCAAACAAACGACTGAGTTTCAAAATTTGGAAACTTTTCAATATTTCCTCCCTTAAGTCAAGGAATCGGGGAAATGTAAAAGAAATGCGACACCGTTACCTCTGACAATGTAACACTAGATCTGATCGATGTGGCTTACTCGTCCGATCGACGTTTGTTCATCTTCCTGGAAATATATTAAAGTATTGATACATCATCATACTGCATGTTCACTTGTTATGTATAATAATAATAATAATAATAATAATAATAATAAATTTAAGAAAAACTGAGATAGAAAATCAAATAAAATATGGGAGATTATGGGAGATATGGAGATTAAGCGTCTATGGAAATTGTCCAAAATAACAATATACCCCATTGTTATATCAACCGAGGGGATAATAACAACTGACCTCACAGACACCTTCAGGCCCTTAACATTCCTGGGAACATCCTCGTTGCCTGTCAGAGGGCGGTACTGCTGCAGACCTGCCACATCACCAGAAAATTCCTCAGTAGAAACTGTTAAAGGAACTACGATGAATTTTGTTTCTCGACCCTGGCAGCGCCAGAGAATGACTACTCGTTCATTTCTAACATAATAATAATAATAATAATAATAATAATGCCGAAAATGTGGAAATGTGGGTGAGTCAATTAAACCCATAATTGCAGGATGTTCAGCCTTATCAGAATCTTCCTACATAGGCCTATTTTGATCGACTAAACGGTAGATGTCAATCGCCCTAATAATATATTCCTTTTATATGTCAATTATAAGGATGGAACTGGAGATTAACACTTAATAATACATTACATTTGGATTGGATTAATCCTTAAGACTTCCAGTGGAGCAGAGGGCAGCCACAATGCTTCTCTTTCGGACTCTGTTCTGGGCCATTCCACCCAGCCATCTTTGCTTCTACCGATCTCCTCCTTGTTAGCATTGTCTCTCAACCTTTCTCTTCCCTGTGGTTTCTAGAGTCTAGAGCCTGTCTTCCATTGTCGTCTGCTGTTCTTCGCGTCGTTTGATTTCTTGATCTATTGGTGTTTGCTAAGTTCTTTTCAGTTTGGTGCTAAGATTTTTAGAATGATTCCTTAAGATATAAAAAGCATTGGTTTATCTTTGTCAACAAAATAATTCCCTTCAAAGTTTTTGCTACTATCTGGCAAAATTGAAACATGTTTGAGCACCAGGAAACGTATTTGCAAATGTATCTTCTATATTTCAGGTTCGTGGCCGAGTGGTAGATGGCTCAAGATGCCTTATCAAATATTCCGTAGTTCGAATTCCGATGTAGGTTGATACTTGATTTGAGTTCTTATGATGTCTCACACATATGCATTACTGGGGGTACCTCACTGGGCTACCTGACATCAATTGAAGACAGAGTATTGGTCGTCAAACAGGTCACATGACTTTTTGTTCAACTAGTTAAAGCTATAATCCATTGCTGTCACTGGCAATGGAAAAATTAAGAATTGGGACAGAATACATTTAGTGATCATTCCAATATTCCCATACTGTTGTCAGCTTACAAACAGAGTGGCATGTAGCCATTTTTTTTTCTCACACGGGTGTGTCTGAGTGTGTGTGTGGGGGGGGGGGGCTAGGTTATAATATTCGACGAGAGTTCAATTCATAACATTTATTGATGAGAAGGCCGCATAAATGAGCCCTAGACTTGTTTTTTTTTTCTTATTTTATTCATATTTTCTAAATAGTTACGGTTAACATTGTTCAGAAATTGTTTAAACTTGATGGTCATTGGGTTGTCTATTGTTCTGTTGTAAACACATGCACGTACGCATGTGTCATACATGCCAAATGAACGCAGTCCTTGAAATTGTGATTCTTTTGCTGCTGCTGTGTATGGCATCTGCAATCTGGGACCTTTCCTTTAAGCTCGCTCTCCATGTAGATCTATCCAGTGCCACTTTCTCCCAGCTGCTGATGTCGATTTTGAAGAGCTTCATTTCGCGTTTGCATGCATCCGTATACCGTAAAAGTGGGCGATAAGGCTATCCTGCCTTCTATTAGATCGCCATACATAATATGTAGTGGAAGTCGACCTACTGGCATTCTACGAACGTGGCCAAGCCAGCCAAGGCGTCTGCTGCTGATAACAGAGCGGATATCCTGGTACCCTTCTCTTCGTAGCACTCCTTCATTGGTTATTTTATCTTGCCACCTTATTTTAGAAACCCGCCTTAGGCATCGGAGGTGGAAGACATTCAGCTTTTTTTCCTGCCATGAGTAGATTGACCATGTTTCATTTCCGTATAGCAAAGTGCTCATCACACAGGTCAGGTAGACTAAGGCTTTAGTATTGTTAGTCAGCAATATGTTGTCACACACTCTTTTCTGCAACCGTGACATGGTGGCCATTGCCTTGGCTATCCTGTTGTTAATGTTAATATGATCGAGCCAAGGTAACAAAAGCGATCAACATTTTCTAGTGGTTGGCCATTAATGTTTACTTGAGGTGCAGTGTTTGTGTTCTGAACTAGTATCTTAGTCTTGATGTGACTAATATTTAAGCCGAACTTCTGGCAAGCAGCAGATAGTTTGTCAACCAGGGACTGTAGCTGAATATTAGAATCAGCCACAATAGCTGCATCATCAGCATACAGGCGTTCCCCGATAAATATCTTCCTAACCTTGGTTTTTGCCAGCAGCCTTGATACATTAAATTGTTTTCCTGATGATTTTGGAGAAATACACCTTCGTTGATGTCGTTGTATGCATAATGCAGTAGACAGGAGAAGAATATGCCAAACAGAATAGTGTATTGCTGTTATTATATTAATAATTAAAATTGTTTCGTTTGGCACTTTAAATCAGTGTTTCAAACACGCTTTTGAATTTAAAATGATTAGCACAATTAAAAATGGTATTGCTTAAAAGAATACGTCAGACATATTATCTCTCTTACAAGGGATAATAGCTAACCTTTTGATGAACCAGAAGAGGCTTACGTGGCCAGTACAATCATTAAGATAGATCTTGTTTTTCTGCAGTTTGAAACAAACTTTCAATTACATGAACATTTTAATTTTATAATTAAGAGCGCTAGGTTCGAACCGAGGACAATAACCTCATCAGCTGATTGCTCTATCTTTCTCGTCTTCATATTTATAATAAATCTAAAATTTCAACAATCCTTTATACGAAGTAGCTGTAATCAGAATGTAAGCAGAATGTAAGCAGAATGTAAGCAGAATGTAAGCAGAATTGCTTTAAAATTATTTACACGTAGTAGTCAAAGTTATCTCCAAGATCTTCCATTAGGACTTTTGAGAACATGACATATATTGTCAATGTATCAAAAGAGATCTGCTGTGGAAGCCTTGCTTCTCTTTTTACAAAGCTTGCATTAGCTCAGTCCGTCTGTCTGTCAGTCTTTGGGTAGGATTCTTTTACACGTTCTTTTTTTTCCCTATTCCCATTTTCGAATTAAGTTCATTGTCAATGACAATACATGAACATGTCAAAAAATCAACCAATTAATTAATTAATTAGTGAACATTAATTAATTTTTTATATAGAAAAGGGAAATGAATCTTGCTGTATTGAAAAAAAACAGAAGTAATTGATCGGTTCATTCCCTTATATACTTAAACGTAGTGTATATACCGTATTTTGCTTGTACACAATTTTATTCTAGCCTACAAAACTTTATGGCGTAGTGCTTCTGGTTCATACATTTAGTCTAGCTTACAAACATTATTATTACAAAACTTTGTCAAAGCACTGCCTCTAATTCACGCATTCAATCTTGCCTGCAAACATTATTAGACAACTTAGTGCAGTGTTTCCCAAGCTCTGTTCAGCGAGGCCTGAATGGGTATCTCATGAGCTGTTAGGGTAATTAGTTATTTGGTTTAAACAGGAATGAATTCCTAGGTAAATGCAAACAATAAAACATAAACTCTTCACGGTAACGAAACAATAAATTCAATTACAACATCCCTGTGAACTTTGAACTGATCAACCATTAATTGATTTCCGATCGAGTTTGTCTGAAGAGTACCACAATATTTCATAACAAGCTGCTCGTTAGTGTATTTCGGTGTCCTACAACCTTGTGCGAAGAACTATCTTCGTATTATGTTGCAACAAGTTAAAGTGTAGAGAACATGCTAGGCGCCACACCGGATATTAGAATTCAGATTATCAATATCATGTCTGATATCAAGAAATTATTCTCCTCAAGGGCACAATACCAACCATGTCTCTAAACCATAATTATTTCGTATGTTTATGCCTGTATTTAATAATGGTTTATACTTGCAAGAGGAAAAATTCTGAATGCCAACCTTGTAGCACACAGTGCTATATCCTGCCAGAACCTGCGACGCCGCTGATTGCAAATTCCATCGGCACTTGCTGTTCATTTTGATACATCACCTTCGTCGAGGAGGTCAAAGATAGGTACTTCAAATAAATAATAATGCTAAATTTAGAATATGGTTTAATTATTATTTTTTATATTAAAAAAAGTAAATAAGAGATACTCCATATTATTATTATTATTATTATTATTATTATTAATTATAATATGAATAAATCAAAGTGTTCTGCTAAATTCTTCAAATGTGCCAAGTGTACGGTAAAGATCACATGTTTGGGAAACACTGACTTTACAGAATGCGCCACGGCACAGCCTCTCACGGCACAGCCTCCCTTTCAGGAGTTTATGTCATTGTGCCGTAGCTTTTGTTATCGGAGGATGTAACGGCGCCTGACGTAATGGAACCATACATCAATCTTTGATTACGTGTGATTGTCTGGAGATGACTAGCTAAAGTAAGAGGGAGTCGTCTGCTGAGAAGTGTGGGGTGGGGGGGGGGGGGCGGGGTAATAAATATCAGGTGCAGTGGCGTAGGTTGAAGTAATCTAAACGACGGGTGCAATGTGATCAAGTATCTCCTTCGTTAAATAAATTAATTAAACACATTAAATATGTTATATTATATTATATTATATTCACCTTCTTCTATCCCTTAGTCCAGGGGTGGGCAACATTTTTGTATCGAGGGCCGCATTTAAAAAAGTTTGGTGATGGCGGGCCGCACACACACACACATATTTATATATATCTTAGAAAGGTAAGCTTGCTGTGTAGAATGTCTTTTAATCCATATATACACTTTTATATCACAAAATCCCCACAAATATACAAATATGTATTTATTGTGCAGTATTTTACTTCTTACACTCGTGCATAATGTTTCTTAACTGTGAAACTATCTTACTAGTTGTTACCCTTGTGTGTGAATGCTGTCAAATTACAGTCAGTCAACATTGGCCAGTGATTATACTTGTTTAGTTTTTTTCCACAAAAAAATGCTTGCTCACTGAATGAGACAATTTATGTTCCGGAAGTTAAATGTCGGGACGAGCGAAGCCTTCCCTTGTGGAGCATTACCAGAGAATGCTGACCATGTCCTTCAATGGTGCATATTAAATCAAGGGACCCGAACAAGACTTTCCAAATACTATTCGGAGAACTGCCTGATCTGGAAACCACTACACGGTTCATCTCAGATATAGGATTACTAATCTAAACCCTCCAACATTTAAAATGAGAACGAAGAAGAAGAACTGATGTATGTGTACCCAAATAGTGTGAACAGCAGCAAGGGTTTTTTAAGTATGGAAATACAGCTTCTGGCAGCCATACAACTCCCGTGGTAGTGCTGACTGGAACTTCTCTTTGCTTTGAGTTATGTCCTCTAGAGCTGAATCGGCTTCTCTTAATAAGTGTTGTACTTTTGATAATTTTACTAAAGATAGTTTCATCTTTCAGCAAAGGAAAATGACAAAATATTTTTTGCTTGCTTGTAGAATCGGGAAAGCCTTGTTTGAAAAGATTTAACAAGCATTTAAGTTTCATATGCAAACAATCAATTTCAATGGAAATTATAAAAAAAAAATGATATTTTGTCTTCCACTCTTCATTAGAAATATTGGTAACAAAGTCACAGTCAATGTCCTTCAAGTAACATAACAATTTCATCCTTAAGATTTTATATTCTTCTCCTTTGCTTGCTCATGCTAAGCTAGCGGATACATTTGAATATTTAATCATAAATCAGAACTACCCGTGGCTAACACCCCTACATTTAGTAATTTTACACTAGTCTCTCTAGTACTAGTTTGATTTTAAATTTTATGCAGCTTTGCGCAAACTTTCCTGTTTCATGTTTATGGTTCTCAGTCAAAAATCGAGATCCATCAGTTGTTACACTTGCAATCTTGTTACAAGCCTACCCAACACTCAGATATTGTGTCTTGAATTGAGTGTATTGATGTATAGCCAATAAGCATAATTTTTTTTTACTTAAAACTTTTTATAACGAAACAGTTTCAATAATTTATATAGATTTTTTTTTTAATATTTGCATTTTTATATCTATCTACTGTAGGCACACCTGATTTCTGTAGGTGTCGGCGGGCCGCATAAAACACCTCGGCGTGCCGAATGTGGCCCGCGGGCTGTAATTTGCCCATCCCTGCCTTAGTCAATTGGACCGTTCGGGTACCACACAAGATAAGTCAATTGTCTTTCTCCATTCCTCTCTTTTTTTTTGCTTTGGATAGAATCACTTTCAATGGCAGGCCCGTCCATTCTTTTATGTTGTCTTCCCATCGCTTTCTCTGTCTTTTTTCCTGGAATTGTTCCATAAAGAAAGGCAACGAAGACCTTGTAATATGGCTATAGAGTTTTAGTTTGCTTTTTTTACAATAGTTAGCGGGTCATCGTGTTACCCGATCGCTGTCCATTCTATTTTATTCTATTCTATTCTGTAATATTATATTCACCTTCACCTATCCATTAGTGTATTGGGCCGTTGGGGCACAACACAAGATCTGTCAACCTTCTTTCTCCGTTTTTCTCTGTCATTTGCCTTTGATGGAATTTCATTCTGATATTCTTTCTGAAAATATTGAAACCTGCCTTTTTACTTGCCTGGGTGGACCACTTAGGGGGCCGATTTTGAGTTTGTGTTTTCACACAAACTGTCTTTGTAACCTTGGTGATATGATCATTTTTTAATCATTATTTTCAGCCCCGATGAGGTATTAAAAGTTTGGACTGTTTCAATGTTCTCAATAGCTACATAACATATATATGTCTAGGCTACAGAAATAATATTTCTACTTTTGCTATAAAAACCAATACCGGGTATGTATATATAAATAAAGAGTCCATGGAGAGTGGCCTGTTTTTACTGAGGCCCTATGTTCCATGAGGAACTCAAAGGAAAGATGATGATGATGATGATGATGATTATAATAATAATAATAATAATAATAATCTTTATTATTCTATGGAATTTGTCTGACAATTTGTGCATTACATCAAACAAAAAACATTATAACTACAAGAAACCAAAATGTACATTCACACCAGACTCACTCATAATTTACATGTGACAAAGTTTATATCAGATTGTTCCTATTTAATGATTTGATGGCAAGCATAACCATTGTTCGCCGGTGGTCGATTAAGTTATATATATATATATATCACCTTCACCTATCCCTTAGTCTGTTGGACCGTTGGGACACCATGCAAGATAATTTGACCGTCTTTCTCCATTTCTCTGTCTTTTACCTTTGATAGAATCTCTGTCAATGACTAGCCTGTTCGTTCTTATATGTTGACTTATGTCTCTCTCTCTCTCTCTTCAAATATAAATAAATATATATATATATATATGTTTTTTGTAATGAACATACTTGTATATTTCCTTTCACTAAACAATAACTATTGGTACAAGATCGAGATGTTTTTCCCTATGAAAAGCAATGTACTTACTAGAACAGGTTGACAAGACCTACATTCGCTTCTCTTTCTTTTACAGCGTAAATGACACGACTTCCTCCCCCGCGATTCATCCCTTAAATTACAAGGAAGATAAATTTCCCACGTAAGCCTGGCCACACAGGGGCCCATAAACGAAGCCCGCTAGGTCAGATAGTCCCTCCGACTGGCCCCGACCGAGGTCCGACGATCATATAGTTTGTCCCTCGAGCGTCTCTTTTTACTGCCTGGCTTTCAAAACATGGCGATAGCTTTCAGCTGTTAAGGAAATGGAGTTTGTCTGTTCGGGGTTCGGCTCATTTTAATGTGAATGAGAAAAAAAAATTAAAACTGCTCGCTACTGGATGAACTGTCCTCTATTTCTCTCGAGAAGAAAAGAATGTATTGGATATCAAGTAGTGTTCTGGGTTAGCGGTCTTCAGCTCATGCTCCGCGGACCAACACTAACAAAAGTTTATTAGAACATGATCATTATTTAAATAATTCTTCCTCCTCAATTCATTTCTCTACGGGCTAAAGAAAGAGTTTTGTTTTTTTTTAATCTTTAAAACTATGAATCAATCAATATGTCTCCACTGACATAGATCTGTTAAGTCTATTCTTATTTTCATGGTGGTCGGATTGCATAGATGTGAGAGAGAGAGAGAGAGAGAGAGAGAGTGAGAGAGACAGAGACAGAGAGAGAAAGAGAGACAGAGAGAGAGAATGATATTCCCTAACGTTACCTCTTCAGCCTCATGCTAGCTCTATGCCAACTTTGATACATGCACTAAATATTGTAATGGCAGATTTGTTGGATGTTTGTTTCATCAAAGGAAACTCTGTCATATTTAACTTTAATGCTGTTACAGCTTTCCTATTATATATCTACTTATAACTCTTTGACAACTAGCTGCTCCATAACACTAGGTTTCCTAGGATTCCATTGTAATTATCGAAAAAAACAATTAAAAAAACTAGATCTATACACAGAAACTGTAATGAACTTTTCGGCATATCAATCAATGCACTCTCTACTTTTGACAACTAACACATTATCGTGAGTATCCTCTTTTGTAAAAATAGATTATACATACATACACACATTCACCCGTGACAAATGTATTGGTTAAGATCTTGATGCATAAGTAGACAATATATGTATAACTAGTAAGCCTATAGAATGAATTAGGGTAGATATATTTATGATCGTTGTTCTATTTTATTTTGACATCTTATCACATACATTGTCTTCTAGAATTTACAGAAATAAATATAAATAAATAGAGACCTGTGTGAAAAAAATAGGCTCTTATTTTAGATCACTACAGGGGCCGTCCATAAAGTACGTCACGCTCCAAGGGGGGGGAGGGGGTGTAAGAAAGTGTGACAGTTTGTGACAGGGGGGAGGGGGGGGGGTCAGGCCAAGTGTGACGTCACATTTTATATATTTTTAATTTTATTACTAATTTTATTTTTTATTTTTTTAGTAAAACTAATAGTTTCAAAAATAACTTTCAAAAATTTTGTGAAACACTTGAATTTGTTTTATGTCAAAATAGCATGAAATGCGTATCTTTCAATGTGTTGTTCCCAATTCCTCATGCTAGTTAGGAGCGCTAGTATATACTGTTGCGAAGCCTTGTTTTATGTGACGGTAGCCTTACCGGAAGTGGTTTTATTTCTTTGTTGTCTGCTGCATAATTATATCACTGATCAAGAAATTCGGAATTTGTATTATAATACAAAATATTTAGGATTCAGAGGTAATATTTGTATAATATAATCATTATTATCCTGTGTCAATAGAATCCATAATCGGAAGATTATCTAAAAGTTGACCTCACCCATTTTAAATGAAAAGGTAGCAGATATAAATTGATGTTTATTATATAATTGTCAAGTCTAATTTTTGCAATTTTTTTTCAAATTCAATTGATTGGGTTATTGTTTCAAAGAATAACTGTGACAACTGTTGACAATAGTTATTCTACTATTAAAGTCATTTAATAATCTGATAGTTCTTTTAATATTTATATTTTAAGGCAGTTTAATAGTGAAGTGCGTTTTAAGTTTTCGATTAAATTTTAATTAGTTGTTAATTAAATTTTTTTTAAAGTGTGACGTACTTTAGGGGGGGGGGGTCCCGAGATTTGTGACACTTTGTGACAGGGGGGAGGGGGGGGGTCAAAAATGGCCTAAAATAGCGTGACGTACTTTATGGACGGCCCCACAAGGGTAAAAAATGCCCTAACAGATTGAATAACAAGGATATTATTTTTAAAATACATTTTTAAAAAGCGTACATAAAGGAAAGAACTGTACATTTACAGCCATATTTCTCGGTACTGTAAGACTTATTTCCCTGTTTCTGTGTCGTAAAAATTAATTACCACCATTGACATAAAATATTTTATGTCTATGATTGCCACTTAAATTAATTAGATAATTGGTTACTATTTTTAATTTATTCATGTTTCATTGGACAACGAATAAGTGTTCAAAGTTTCAACTTGACCCGAGGAAGGGAAGCGGGGGACGATTGGTGCCAGACAGACGGAGTGTTATGGAAAGTGTGTCTGTGTATGCGTGCGTGCATGCGTGTGTGTGTGTATTTTTCCTATGGTGACGGTGTGAAGACTTTACCGATTGGATGGTGGTTATGTAGTGTAAATAATGCTAGATAGTCGACATTGTCATAAGCCATAAGCTGTCTTGGATACACCAGACGGATCCAGGATGCCAGGGTGTAAAGACTCGTTTTCATTGTGAGTTAGATTTGTGTAAAATATAAGTTTATTTCATTTCATCTCAAGTTACATTTTGTCTGTATTGTAATAAAAGTTGTAATTAGTTTTGTTCACAAAGAAGTTATTCGAGAGATTTCAAGTTTTGAAAGTTTCAATAATACTAGGCCTACAGCGGTTCAGTTGTCTACCAGCAGTTTGGTGCAACATCACGGAGGGAGCTGAGCTAAGCTTTGTAAACATGAACATGTATGAACCTCTGATTGTGATTCCCTTCAGTCAAAGTGTTACAAGATCACCTGTCGTCATCAAGAAGTGGGTCCTACACAAATGTCTAATTCATAAAGCGCTGTTTTGTGAGTGTGCTTCGTGTGTGAATGTTTTTCTTATTTGCATCTATATTGTTAATATTGATACAGTAGTTACCCTGAGTAGTCAAACTGAATTTCCATTTCATTGGACCATTAAATATTATGTACTCTATCTTATCTTAACTTACTGTGTTTCGAATCTATTATTCACGTTTTAGACCCCAAGTGAATGATTAGAAGAAAGCAGCGTGCGTCCTGTATAAGAGAAATAGTTCATTTCCTTATATAAGAGACAAAATAAACTATCTACACTTTGTCTAATTATAATGATCTAGGTATTTATCTAGGTACTTATCTAGGTACTTTACTGGAAGAGCTTTTAATTGATCTAAATGCATGAAAATACAAAGCGTCTTGCGTGCAGAGTTACAAGTCATTTTGTTATTAGAAGCTTGAGACATTCAAAGAGCTTTGTTCAGTTTATGAACAGAACTGTCGTCCGTGTATAGGTAACATTAATCATGCGTGAACAAATGATTATTGGTCTGTGATGATTAAGTTTGACTTAAGTCAATAATCGCGGGGCAAACCTCGGAATCGCAAACAAGGTTTCAGTACCCGCCCACTTCCGGTCAGGGCTGATTTTTGTGGGGATTCTGTACGTTATTGTGCATTAACACTAACGTTATACACTGTATTTGCGTGTTTTGATTTCGGGCACCATATTGAAGAGAGCGGAGAGCGCCATCACGAAAAGGACGCGTCCATCTCATCTCGTGTGTAGTTACACTTAAATCGTTAGTTAGTCATTATTACTGTAGTTGAACTTGTTTCCCATCATAAAGTTGTATACAATGATCGCGAAGCATTAGGAACCTATTTGGACATTGTTAACCTACAACAAAAAGTTATGATTTTATTCTTTAGAGACGTTTAGTTCTTCGTTCTATTTGACTCAAGTCTAATGCCTCCTTGGTGTTCTACTTATTTGGTTACAAAGCTACAATACCATAAAATACTACGCAATCCCTGAGTGGAGTTTTTTTTTTATATCTGTACCCAAAAAGTCATTGTAACAATACATAAATGCCTTTTGAGAGTTTGATCCCGCCTGACCGCTGACTGACCCATGGTAACAATATATAGTGTCATTGAATACCAGTTTAGAATGAGAGTGATGGCCTCCACAGTGAACGATAAGCTCCGAGATTTCAGCTCCGCGGAGCCCCTATAAAACATTTTCCTTGTCCCTTGTGGTAACGAGACCAATTAAAGAACTTTGAGGAACTTGATCGCAGAATAATTGTTCGCTGATTTTTTTTAAGTGACTCGAAAAGGAGTGATTGAGAGAGAGAGAGAGAGAGAGAGAAGGCAAAGAATGTCAGAGAGGAAGTTAGAGAGTAAAGAAGGAAAGAAAGAAAAAGATTTATTTGAATTTAAAAGCAAAAGTCTTTAATGTAATGCAGCGGTTCCCAAGCTTTTTAGCTCCGAGGACCCCCTAATACAATTTTCAACTAGAAGGCAACCCCCAACCATAAAATCTGTTTCGTTCATTGGCTGAGGTAAATGGGATTTAGTTAGTGTTCAATTTTCTTTACTACGTGATTAGATCATCTCCATAGAAATGTTTCATCTCGCAATGGCGTTACAACGCATGTAATGGACAGTAATTTTATTGGTGACAAAAGTATACTGCAACAACGAAGATGTGGTCCGCAGCAAATATTTTCGAATAACAATCATAAAAAAGAAAGAAAGAAGTGACTACCAAATAAAAATCATTTCTACGTTCAATGATGATACATTCACTTAAGCTATAGGTCAGTGTCCTTAAATCTATCTTTGTTATTCCCACTTTTGATTTTATTGATCCCTAACGATCGTTTCATAAATTGTTTAATAATAATATAATCTTAATAATCTCCCAAACTTCGGATATACAAAATATAAATGTATATTGACTAGAGTAGAAATAGGCTTGTTACAACACGCTAGAGAAACACAAACAATCTATTTTTAAAAAATAGCCCCACAAAAAATATCAATTCTCCGTTGGTCTTAGGCGACCCCTCGCAAACGATTATTCGACCTCCAAGTGGGTCGCGATCCACATGATGAGAACCCCTGTTGTAATGGGAAGGGAATGGTTGAAATGGGATTTTTGATTCCGTTAAAATGAGATTTTTGATTGTGTGGAAGCAGATTGTTGATTGTGTGAGATAGGGTAGGCGATTGTGTGGAAGAAGATTGTTGATTGTGTGACATAGGGTGGGTGATTGTGTGGAAGCAGATTGTTGATTGTGTGGAGGGATATTGTTGACGATGTAAGGGTTACTGTCAACGAGGTTACTTCAAAAAAGAAGATGATTACGTCCTACGCGTCATGCATTCAGTCATGCATATTAACCAATGACTTAAATTCTGCCAAGTCACTGGTTTTTCTGGCTAGCTCAGGCAACCCATTCCATGCTCTAATAGCACTAGGGAGGAAGGAGTATTTGTACAAATTTGTCCTAGCATATGGGACGAGGAATGTGCCTTTATTTTTGTGTCTTTCAGAGTATTTTATTAGATTTTGTTTTTGTATTCGAAGATTATGGTTCAGTGTTTTATGTATAATTGCTACTTTACTTTTGAGTCTTCTATCCTGTAGGCTTCCTAAATTTAGTGATTCTACTAAAGCTGTTACTCTAGTCATATGTGAATATTCGTTTGTTATAAATCTCACTACTCTATTTTGTGTCTGTTCCAGTTCTTAATGAAATCTTGAGTTGAGGGGTCCTAAACTGAGGATGCATATTCTATTATTGGCCTAACCACGGTTAAATAACATTTTCATTTTATGTTCTTATTTGATTTATAGAAATTTCTTTTAATAAACCCTAATGCTTTGTTTGATTTTTTTTATAGTTTCATCAATATGTGGATTCCTTGACAGTTTTTAATTTATTATAACACCTAGGTATTTTGCGTTTTTAGTCTGTGTTACTGGTTTACCATGAATAAGAGAAGTGGAATTGATTTGTTATAATTTTTTTTGTTACTCTTAATAATTGACATTTTTCTGTAATTTATCCAATGCTCTTTGTACAATTTCTGTATCTTGTGAAATACAAAGAGTTATTTCGCTACCTCCATGGAATGGTACAGAACTAATGGGCGAAGATTCTTTATAGAGTAACGTTTGTTTCTGACGTTTTGTTGCACCTTGCAGCCTCGCCCACGGTTGTATGGCTTACGGCTTACATGGATAATGAGATACTTTGAAACAGAGACTAAGATAAGATAAGACTAGCTGACTAAGTGCCATTATAACTTACAACCACACTAGATGCTCCATTTGTGATAAGACTGTTTGCCTCAATCACAGTTCAACAACAAGACATTAATGAAAACGTTTTCCTTGTTAGTACCTGGGATTGACTTTGGAAAACTGAGCTTGTTCCGTCAACTCATACAGGGTGTCCACGGGCTACAACGTTGATCCGTTCCTACATCGCGTCCTAAGGAAATATAAAATACGCTTAAAACGAAGCAGTGATTAAAAAAACTAATAATTATGAGTAGGGACATACATAGATGGTGGAGATACTGGGGCAGGTAAATCTGGAGAGGCAGCTGGGGTAGACGGTACAGGATCTCTTTCACTCTCTATCTTCATGAAATCATGCTGCACGTTAGCCTGGAAGAGTATATCTGTGTAACAATATCTAGACACGTCTCTGTTTGTCAATACACATTCACGAAGTTCCACTGGAGCGTACACTACATTGCATCAATCTTATAACAATGACGTGCTACACGACTTTGAGTCTCTAAAAGTTTTGAGGGCTGACCCTTAACTATTCAGTGATCATTAGTCTGAAGATTTCGTCTTGTGTGCGCCCATGGGAAGCTGCTGTGTTGAGGGGTGTTTTTGGAAATGTTTTAAGATATAAATACATTTTAAAAAAAAAAAGATAAAGAAAGAATATGACCCCGTAAAAAATTAAAGGCCTTACGAGATTAGCCATATTCGTTTTACGAGTAAGGTCAGACCATTAACATTTAATATTAAAACCTTCATCTCATGAACTTATTTAAACTGGCACCCTCCAGTGCCGTTAGGTGCATGGGGCGGCAAGTTGTCTTCACAGAGATTGGTGCCAAAGGATTTTGTTTTTTTGTTTTAAAGAAAGAGCGACGCCATGCTCTGCGACTGCGTGGACGGACCATGCTTTCACTTCCTCTTTTCGGCCTCCACTTTATGGCTGAATTGAGTAAACATGTTTCGTCTTGTCTAAGAATATCTCACGCGAATCTCATACGACGTTCGGTAACCATTTCCCTCGGGGGTCGAGTGCCCGTCATTACTGCTGCCATAATCTTGGTGTGTTATTGCCAGAATAGCCGCAGAGCCATTTTTGGTCTCTTTCTAACCTTTATGAATGACTTGCACGTCTAGCATGTGTAGTTAGCCGTTGGGACGTTGGTTGTGTCCATGGGGTGGATTGATTCTTCAAACGATATGATAGCCCAGTTATTTGGTTTTAGGTTTTCAGTTTGTCTAGATAACTTTATATATATATATATTATTCAGTTCTGAAGAGAATACATTGCCAACAACACATAACACACTAACATAAGTTTACGGTTACACAACAGTTCACGTTAAAATTGTTCATAAACTGTCCAAACTTGACGACCACTGGGATCTCCATTGTCCTCTGCTGTAGACGAACGAAGATACTGGGATTCTTTCGGAAGGATCTGTCCTTAGTTCCTATGAAAACTTTATCTATTTTTGTTTTTTTTTTAATTTTTTAAAACTTTATATATATTATTTAGGCCTTGCAGTAAATCGGTTACCACTAAGGAACACATTTTTTTTTAGTTTTTATATATCTGGTTTCTATTCTAAAATTTGGTTAAAAGTGTTTTAAAAATTTATAGAAACTATTCACTTATTGAATGTATAAAAAACATTACTTTATTTTAAATTCAATATAATTGATAACATAAACATTTTGTACACAATAAAAAAGATAACAAAGCTACTTAAAATCTATTTTTTTAAAACTCCTGCATAGTTATCATTTACTTGCGGATAATAGTTATGCTTGTCCTGGATGTGGCAAAATTAGTAGGTCACAGCTGGGGCTGCACAGTCACGGAAATACTGCATTCCTTACTAATCTTCGGACTCGAAGACAAGCCTTATTATACTATAAAGTAAAATGAATCTCTGTAACAACTGTTTGCTGACAATCAATTTGAGAAGTGCTAAAAACAAAATATATTATAAGATTGTAATGTGTAATCTTTTTTACAATTTCAGACATTGTAATAATTTTGTGACTTATCACCTTCATCTGTTTCATAGTATGTTGAACCGTTGGGGCGCCACACATGATCTGCCGATCTTCTCCATTCTCTTGCTACCTTATGTCAGGATAAAAGTTTCTTTTATTGACAGGGATGTGCATTCCTTTATCATATCTTCCCATCACTTGCTTTGCTTCGTCTTCACTTCCCTAGCACTGTTCTCTACACAAAGATCTTTGCTTCGTCTTCACTTCCCTAGCACTGTTCTCTACACAAAGATCTTTGCTTCGTCTTCACTTCCCTAGCACTGTTCTCTACACAAAGATCTTTGCTTCGTCTTCACTTCCCTAGCACTGTTCTCTACACAAAGATCTTTGCTTCGTCTTCACTTCCCTAGCACTGTTCTCTACACAAAGATCTTTGCTTCGTCTTCACTTCCCTAGCACTGTTCTCTACACAAAGATCTTTGCTTCGTCTTCACTTCCCTAGCACTGTTCTCTACACAAAGATCTTTGCTTCGTCTTCACTTCCCTAGCACTGTTCTCTACACAAAGATCTTTGCTTCGTCTTCACTTCCCTAGCACTGTTCTCTACACAAAGATCTTTGCTTCGTCTTCACTTCCCTAGCACTGTTCTCTACACAAAGATCTTTGCTTCGTCTTCACTTCCCTAGCACTGTTCTCTACACAAAGATCTTTGCTTCGTCTTCACTTCCCTAGCACTGTTCTCTACACAAAGATCTTTGCTTCGTCTTCACTTCCCTAGCACTGTTCTCTACACAAAGATCTTTGCTTCGTCTTCACTTCCCTAGCACTGTTCTCTACACAAAGATCTTTGCTTCGTCTTCACTTCCCTAGCACTGTTCTCTACACAAAGATCTTTGCTTCGTCTTCACTTCCCTAGCACTGTCCTCTACACAAAGATCTTTGCTTCGTCTTCACTTCCCTAGCACTGTCCTCTACACAAAGATCTTTGCTTCGTCTTCACTTCCCTAGCACTGTCCTCTACACAAAGATCTTTGCTTCGTCTTCACTTCCCTAGCACTGTCCTCTACACAAAGATCTTTGCTTCGTCTTCACTTCCCTAGCACTGTCCTCTACACAAAGATCTTTGCTTCGTCTTCACTTCCCTAGCACTGTCCTCTACAAAAAGATCTTTGCTTCGTCTTCCCTTCCCTAGCACTGTCCTCTACACAAAGATCTTTGCTTCGTCTTCCCTTCCCTAGCACTGTTCTCTACACAAAGATCTTTGCTTCGTCTTCACTTCCCTAGCACTGTTCTCTACACAAAGATCTTTGCTTCGTCTTCACTTCCCTAGCACTGTTCTCTACACAAAGATCTTTGCTTCGTCTTCACTTCCCTAGCACTGTTCTCTACACAAAGATCTTTGCTTCGTCTTCACTTCCCTAGCACTGTTCTCTACACAAAGATCTTTGCTTCGTCTTCACTTCCCTAGCACTGTTCTCTACACAAAGATCTTTGCTTCGTCTTCACTTCCCTAGCACTGTTCTCTACACAAAGATCTTTGCTTCGTCTTCACTTCCCTAGCACTGTTCTCTACACAAAGATCTTTGCTTCGTCTTCACTTCCCTAGCACTGTTCTCTACACAAAGATCTTTGCTTCGTCTTCACTTCCCTAGCACTGTTCTCTACACAAAGATCTTTGCTTCGTCTTCACTTCCCTAGCACTGTTCTCTACACAAAGATCTTTGCTTCGTCTTCACTTCCCTAGCACTGTTCTCTACACAAAGATCTTTGCTTCGTCTTCACTTCCCTAGCACTGTCCTCTACACAAAGATCTTTGCTTCGTCTTCACTTCCCTAGCACTGTCCTCTACACAAAGATCTTTGCTTCGTCTTCACTTCCCTAGCACTGTTCTCTACACAAAGATCTTTGCTTCGTCTTCACTTCCCTAGCACTGTCCTCTACACAAAGATCTTTGCTTCGTCTTCACTTCCCTAGCACTGTTCTCTACACAAAGATCTTTGCTTCGTCTTCACTTCCCTAGCACTGTTCTCTACACAAAGATCTTTGCTTCGTCTTCACTTCCCTAGCACTGTTCTCTACACAAAGATCTTTGCTTCGTCTTCACTTCCCTAGCACTGTTCTCTACACAAAGATCTTTGCTTCGTCTTCCCTTCCCTAGCACTGTTCTCTACACAAAGATCTTTGCTTCGTCTTCACTTCCCTAGCACTGTTCTCTACACAAAGATCTTTGCTTCGTCTTCACTTCCCTAGCACTGTTCTCTACACAAAGATCTTTGCTTCGTCTTCACTTCCCTAGCACTGTTCTCTACACAAAGATCTTTGCTTCGTCTTCACTTCCCTAGCACTGTTCTCTACACAAAGATCTTTGCTTCGTCTTCACTTCCCTAGCACTGTTCTCTACACAAAGATCTTTGCTTCGTCTTCACTTCCCTAGCACTGTTCTCTACACAAAGATCTTTGCTTCGTCTTCACTTCCCTAGCACTGTTCTCTACACAAAGATCTTTGCTTCGTCTTCACTTCCCTAGCACTGTTCTCTACACAAAGATCTTTGCTTCGTCTTCACTTCCCTAGCACTGTTCTCTACACAAAGATCTTTGCTTCGTCTTCACTTCCCTAGCACTGTTCTCTACACAAAGATCTTTGCTTCGTCTTCACTTCCCTAGCACTGTTCTCTACACAAAGATCTTTGCTTCGTCTTCACTTCCCTAGCACTGTCCTCTACACAAAGATCTTTGCTTCGTCTTCACTTCCCTAGCACTGTCCTCTACACAAAGATCTTTGCTTCGTCTTCACTTCCCTAGCACTGTTCTCTACACAAAGATCTTTGCTTCGTCTTCACTTCCCTAGCACTGTCCTCTACACAAAGATCTTTGCTTCGTCTTCACTTCCCTAGCACTGTTCTCTACACAAAGATCTTTGCTTCGTCTTCACTTCCCTAGCACTGTTCTCTACACAAAGATCTTTGCTTCGTCTTCACTTCCCTAGCACTGTTCTCTACACAAAGATCTTTGCTTCGTCTTCACTTCCCTAGCACTGTTCTCTACACAAAGATCTTTGATTCGTCTTCACTTCCCTAGCACTGTTCTCTACACAAAGATCTTTGCGAGCCAAGAAGATCTCGTGATATGGACGTACAAACTTAGCTTTCAATTTTTTTTTAAACCAACAAAATGTAAGAATGTCATCGTAAGACCATACAGACATAATAGCTGTGTGTTTCTGTTTCGTCTTTCCTTTTGATCGTCGTATGAGCTGAGCCGAAGGCTCTTCGAGCTCAAAGTTTGAAAAAAAAAAAAACCTGGACGCCAAACAGTAAAAAAAAAAAAAACCTGCGTGAACAAAGTTCTGTTTGGGAGAGACCCGAGTCAATGCCTATGTAAAGCATTGCTGTTTCCAATGCATTTGGCCCCCAACGCATGGGCTAGACACGCCGAGGGCCGAGGACACCGGGAGCCTCCGCCATTTTCCTTCTTTGTACCAAGCTAACCGTGGGGGACTCGCCATTTAATGTAACGGTCCCTTGAGGAACAGCGCATGGATTGGTGACAGGTTTGTGGGGACTTTTTTGCAACCCCGCCCGTGCAAGAGGTGGACTTTCGTCTACCCGTGAGCATCCCCACGGGAGAAATGTTTCGCCATTCACTTAGCCTAGCTACCCCCTCAACTAGCCATTCCACCCGGGTGCCACGATGAGGCAGAACAGCGTACCCGGGTTTCGTCTTTCTTCTTTTATGATTCGGTCTTTGTTAGGTATATCTTTAATCTTTCTAAAGCATCTGAAAATCGTGTCTAGAATCCTCCTATCTAATTCTGCAGTCCACAAGCAGTAGCGGCCATTTTCAACGAATTAAGAACACCGAGGCTCATGACCATTAAATCGAACATAGGATTCAAAATGATCTTATGGACCTGATGGCATCAGAAGTAAAAGGGAAAGTTATTGATGAAATCAAATTTGCTAAATATTATTCTGTCATCCTTGAGTGCAAGCCACAAGGAGCAGATGTCCCTTATATTTAATTTTGTGAACGTATCTGATAGAAACTCAAGGAACATCGAATCAGACAAAGATTCAGACGCAAGAAATAAAAACAATTTGATTAAGAGAGTATAGACGAATCAAGATTTTTGCCAACAGCGGCACAAACCCGTTAGTGTTATGTGGTACGATATATATATGGGGCCCCGCATATGACACTCACCCATTGCCCTGCGCACTGCTATGGCCGCCTCTGCCACAAGATTTACTAGCGTATGTAAATGTCTTCTTAACCAAATTACGAATCTTTCTAAACGGTGACTTAATAGCTGGAAAGCAAGTAACATATTAAAAGTTCTTTGTACAATACCACTATTCAAGTCAGAACATCATGGAAGACTTCATGGAAGAATCAGAAACACAGATCCAGGAACCTGGACAGCTGATCTCAAAAAAACGCCTGTAACGATTTTCCTAGAAATTTAACAATTAATGTGTATTGCTGAGATAAGAATTACTAGCTCGTTGACCTTACGAGGTAAACTCTATTTTGGTCCTTATAATTTTTCAAAGTAAAAAAAAAAAAAATTTACATTTGGCTGGAGACTTATATCTAGGTCTAGAGCCAACATGGCGTAGTCAGCCGTAATACTGTAATTATGCGGTAACTGAGTAAATTTAAAGTTGCTTCAATTGTATAGAATTTTATAAGAGTTGCTTATATTTTAGATAAATCTAATATAAATTACATCTAGATTCTCGATCTAGAAAAAGATCTAGACTAGATTAGAAAATCAGAACTTTAGGTCTAGTGCTAGATCTAGGCCTACATGTCTATATAAGGAACATACCAATAAATAATCACTTAACATATATCTTCCTTGCTGGCCGAATAAAAAAGAAACTGGCGGTGTCACGGGTTCGATACCCGAATTTAACCAAATTTGTTAAAATTATTATTTTTTACATTTTTGTTTATTATATTTGAAGTTTAATAATAGAGGTATTGTCCATTTTAAAAAATGTTTTAAAAATGTTTTTCTTGTTTAATCGATATCTCCTATCAGTCCGATGTGATATTGCAAGTAGTCTATCCAGTGAATTTTCACAATCAAGTTCTTCTGTTACAATCCAGTTCATTTCTTAATTAGACGGTGCGCCAAATATTTATGAACGCCTATTTATTTATTCAACTCTTTATTGAATACAAAGAAACATTGGAGTTGAGTGCGGGAATTCCCGCTGAAAGTTTGTTCAAAATATCAAATTTGATTTTATGATAATAACATTTTTTTAAAATTATTATTGTTAACCCAGAATTTTTAATGTATGGAAAATTACATATTTTTTATTTCAAAAGATATACATAGACTGTAAAATTCTAGGAAAATCGTTAGAGCCATTTTCGAAATCCCTGTTCTCACAACCATGAGGAGTTTGCAATGTAAAGAAGAATTGTAACAATAATAATAATAAATTCTATCAGTAATTCTATCAGTAATTCTATCAGTAATTCTATCAGTAATTCTATCAGTAATTCTATCAGTAATTCTATCAGTAATTCTATCAGTAATTCTATCAGTAATTCTCCGTCTCTGAGTTTCTCTACATTTTTCTGTTATTTCTGTTTCTATTAGTATTTTGTCTGTCCATATGTCTGTCTCATGGTCTTCTACACCTCGTTAGTTTCCACTCCACTCCCTTTATTCAAAAGTATCTTCGCTTTTTCTGAACTGCACACGAATTGAATTTTAAAAAAACTGGTGACAAATGTTATAAAAGTGGAGTATAACCAGAAAAAAAATAGAGTTAAATAATTGGTGACCTTTCACCTCGTGACTTCAATGTTCGTAAATGACCACATCACGTGACATGACAGAGGGCGCCACAGGGCTACAAGTTGAAGCTAAGAGAGATCCAGTCACTTCAACATAATGCTTCATTAGTGGTCTTTTGACAAAACACTCTTAAGAATGTCACTTCTTGGAAAGCTCTAGACGTGTACAGGAAGAAAAAAAAGTTAAAGACTGATAGCTAAAGTTTAGGTGTTACTCAATCTTTAGAACTTTACAGGACCTTAAGGTTTTTTTTGTTGTTTTTTTAATCTGAATGTACAGTTCACCAATGTTGTCATTTGTGATGTAATGCTTGTTCTTTGGCAACAATTCTTTCTAATGAAACTATGCAGTTGTGCATGTCGAAAACCTTTTAAGGTTTCTAAACTTTTCTCCAGAACTTTTCTGAGGTAAACTTATTTGGCGAGACATTCAATTCAAGTTATTCAAACGCTACTACACCACAATTATATCTACAGATCACCGCCGTCCGTTTTCACTCCAGAAATGTAAAAGAAAGTGAAGATCTCTGAGTTGTAGGGGGGAAAAGTTCAGGTCGCAAATTTGTTAAACATTTTCTTTTTTTTTTTTCACTGTTCAGTGTAACATAATTAAAGATCTTGGCGTCATACTTTATTCACGACACAATATTTAGAGTCTAATAAAATTATTTCTTTGATACAAAAATCTAGACCAAATCAGATGAGTGCACACAATTACACAAATCAGGGCTGCTGTGTTATTGTAAAAAAAAAAGTACAAAGTACTATGATATTGAAATCAATAACTATCTCGAAAAGACTCCGTCCCTCAAGTCTGTATTTTCTTCAGCTTTCTATCCCATGTGTTTATTTTCCATTATCGTCTGCTCCCAGAATCCTTTATAAAAAGAAGTCGAATACAAATGATTGCATATGTTGTACAGTATTTTATGGTCAAGATAAGTTTATTACATTCAGTGTCTAGTTTGGACATGCTAGCATTTAAGATTATGTCCCTTAAGTGAGTCTTATAAGAAGATCATTTATTTGTCATTCGTATTATCGTTTAAGTCATAATTATAGATTCATTGTCCATATACCTTCAGCAATCATTGCCCATATACCTTCAGCAATCATTGTCCATATACCTTCAGCAATCATTGTCCATATACCTTCAGCAAACATTGTCCATATACCTTCAGCAATCATTATCCATATACCTTCAGCAAACATTGTCCATATACCTTCAGCAATCATTGTCCATATACCTTCAGCAAACATTGTCCATATACCTTCAGCAATCATTGTCCATATACCTTCAGCAATCATTGTCCATATACCTTCAGCAATCATTGTCCATATACCTTCAGCAAACATTGTCCATATACCTTCAGCAATCATTATCCATATACCTTTAGCAAACATTGTCCATATACCTTCAGCAATCATTGTCCATATACCTTCAGCAAACATTGTCCATATACCTTCAGCAATCATTGTCCATATACCTTCAGCAAACATTGTCCATATACCTTCAGCAATCATTGTCCATATACCTTCAGCAAACATTGTCCATATACCTTCAGCAAACATTGTCCATATACCTTCAGCAATCATTGTCCATATACCTTCACCAAGTCCTTGCATAAACTTTTAATTGGACACCATTGAAATTGTTTGCTTAAACTTTACAAACTTGAATAATAAACAAAATATTCATAGAAAATGATTGTAAATGAGACTACGCTTATCTATAAAATGAAATTCTAGACACACATCTTGTATTTCTAACAGCTCAAGGTAGATCACTCATGTTTCAGATTTATCATATTACATTTAAATGTATGTCTAACAATTCACTGTTGTGCGAACATTCCAGCAGGTGGCTTTGAGAGATATCCTTTTATTAACTCGTTTGGGACTAGTCATTTGTGGGCTAATGACTGCATTGCCTCCAGCCTGCGCAAAGACAGATGGAAGTCACTCACAAAGGCCGCGGGATTCACATTTGAGACCAAAAAGAAAATCCGCTGCCGAGGACATGCGCAGACCGTGAAAGGAAAATCTCAATCGACCACAGGTGGACAATGGTTATGCTTGCTCTGGATGTTGCAAAATATGTAGGTCACTTCTTGGACTGCGTTTCCACGGGAAATACTGCATTCCTCATTAATCTTCGGACTCGAAGACAAGCCTTATTATTATGTCTAACAGTTAAAAATATTGTTCTTGAATATAGCACATTTTTGTTTGTTTATCACAAATAAAATACTTTTAAAAAGTACAGTTTTCAAAGAAAAAGCTGACAGCTAATAGAATTTGAATGCTTCTGAGCAAAGCAGCTAAGGAGTTAACGCCCTTGGCTTGTAAGGAACAGAATAAAATTAGCCTGTGATTGACGGACAAGGTTATTTTAAAAACTAGAAACACAAAATGGAAAGACATAGCGGAAAGGGGAAAAAAAGCAGAAACAATTTAATTTATTTCGTGTCTGGACTTGGGTTTGTAGTTTTATCTAGACTTACAAACATTAATAAATAATAAGAAAGAAAGAAAGCACTCATGTCTAAGAACTGTAAATTTTTAACAAGAGGTAAATGCTGAACTATAGGACAAGAGCTCTTCTCTGTGGATACACAAGGTATTTATACATTAAACAATATGCGCAAAATAAAGTTAAATATTACACGATATGTAAATCACCAGTTGGAAAAAGATAAGGATTGGACCGTCAACTATGTTATAGAATGAAATAGATAAAACTCTTTAGAGATACTAAAAGTAAACTTTCTCAACAACAATTTGTTTGTTGTATTTTTTCCTTTTTTTTAGAGAAAAATGTTAACATGTCGTTAACTGAAAACAAGTAACAGATTTAAGTAGATGGTCTAGATTACTCTACATGATGGTTTTATAAAGGGAACCTATAGTGTATCTGGTGTACTAAATCTTTCGCAATCTTCCTCTTTCAGTTTCGTACATTTTCTTTCTTTACTAAATCATCAAAACACTTTTCTCTATCACTTTACTTATTTATTTTATTGCTTTAAAGAAAGTAAACCGAAACTTCAAAATTCAAACCAATGCAAAGAACAAATTGCTGGTATGAGTTTCAATATAAAATTGAGATCTGAAGCAATATATTTGATTGACAATGGATATGTTTAGGGTTACCAGACGTCCGGCAAAAAAAGGCCATGTTCTCCTTTTTGGGGTCCTGTCCTCCGCCCTGCAGGCATTGGCAGAAACTCCCTAAAGTATAAAAAAAAAATGTCCGGGTTTTTCTTACAATGTACAATCTGAAAAAAAAGTCTTGCATGGAGTTTCACAAGTACGTTAGCACTAATGATGTACAACTAGAAAAGATGTGTCTAAGAATTGTGATACTTAATATAGTCAGGCTCTACAGCCTTGGATTGGCTGAAATGTTTCATTAAATACAGTGTTATCCTAGATCTTGTTTCCAAAAATTTATTTTGTATTTTATGTGTGTGTGTGTGTGTGTGTGTCCTCCTTTGTAAGGCTTTGTCCTTTTTTGTCCTCCTCTGGGTGTGCTTGTGTCTGGTAACCCTAAATATGTTGAACTAAGAAAATAATGATAAACGTTTCAGATGTTTATGTTGTGGTTTTATTTTAAAAATGAATTTTTGTGTACCCGATTAGGATTTTTTTTTTTTTTGTAAAGTTTTGACTTCGAGACATTGACGCGACTAGTAAAAACAAAACTAGGATTTGAGGCAGAATAACGAAATGTAAACAGACTATTTTTGATGGCTGTAGAGAAAGGAAGTTGTATGTGTTCGTAGAGATTTAGCTTCACAACATTCGACGGTTCCCTTCGTTATTATTAATCTTCTTGTTCGACATTTAGCTTCTAGTGTTGGCCTTTTGCCCGTGTTATTTGATTTCCTAATTTGAGAGTTACCTCCGTTTGACTAATCTGCAGAAGTCTAACAGAATGGACCTTATTCACCAATCGTAAACAAACAACATTTAGCCACGTGATTCTCTATCTCTTCTATACAAATTACGATATAATTTTATTACACAATGGCTATCACGTGACAGTTTTTTCCCCGTTGTTTTATCAATATTATCACGTGGCTACATGTTGTTTGTTTACGATTGATGAATGAGGTCCTTGGGTTGTAGGTTGTAGGCAGCTAGTTCAACTAAACCACTGTGGTTTATTGTTATTAATTCTGAACATAAATAGTCAAAAAGATTTTTTTTGAAAAAACAAAAAAAAATTTTAATAACTTTTGTTGACTGTATACATAGACAATTTTCAACTTCGATTTATAGCTATGTAGAAACACAAGTGAATTAATATCTTGCACAATTTAACACAATACACTTCACTTTCAAACTACACGTCTTTCCGTCACTTGTTTCTCAGTCTTCCACTTTCACTGATCGTAATGGACTTTTCACATCTTATATATATATTTATATATATAAACTATTATCCACCATAGTCTTACTCTTGGTTGCATCAGAATCGATTCAGCCAATAAAAAACACGCACACATACTCTATATCATTAAATGCTGAGGGTGATTCAGAGTCTGATTCAGAGTCTGTTACTTTTTGTCAGATCGATTTTAATATCAATCCGATGTTACCACTATTTATTTATTTGTTATTTCAAAGCTTGTATCAACTCACTCTGTCTGTCTTCTGTCAGTCTGTCTGCATGGTGAAGGGTTTGTACACGTTATTTCTCCGACACCCAATCTTGGATCAAGTGGAAACTTTTAACAATTATTTCTTTTACCTGCCAACATAAGAATAAAAAAAACTACAAAAATTAGTTAACTGTTGGTAATTAATTATTTTGTTTTGCATCTCGAACAAGGGAAAGAAATTGTCCTTGACTGATAAAGTGGCATAAGTTGAATTAGTCCCCCCCCCCCCACTTTTGTGTTTTAATAAATACATTTAAAAAGCGATCCCCCGGTAATCACGTTCTTTCTCCCCCCCCCCACCTCACCCCCTATTGAGAAAATTAAAAGCTTGAAATTGCGCTAAATAAAAACAGTTGGTAAAAGTATGAAGCACAGATTTATTATTGTTAGTCTAGAGCGACCACAAATTGAATGACATGACTGATCCAAACTAATTGATACAACTTTTTTTTTACCTTGACCTATCCCTAAGCCTGTTGGACCGTTGGGGCACCATGCAAGACTCGTCCACCGTCTTTCTCCATTCCTCCCTGTCTTTTGCCTTGTTTAAAACCTCTATCAATGGCAGGCCCGTAAATTCTTTTATGTTTTCCTCCCATCGCTTTCTCTGTTTGCCTCTTCTTCTTTTTCCTGGTACTGTCCCCTGAAGGAAGGTCTTTGCGAGCCCCGTGGATCTTGAAATATGGCCATATATTTTAAGCTTGTGTTTCTTTACAATAGTTAGCAGGTCATCATGGGGTCCAATCGCTGCAGTAACCCTGTCTCTAATCTCTTGGTTTGTGATGCGGTCTTTGAAAATGATGCATGCTTAGGCTCCTTCTGTAGCATCTCAATTCCATTGCTAGAATCCTCCTCTCTAGCTCTGCAGTCAGCGTCCAAGGCTCGCAAACATACACAAATGTGGCCATGACCAGGGAGAGAATCAGACTGATTTTAATGCCGAGGGCCAAGCCCTTGTCTTTCCAAACTATACAACTACACTGAATATAAACTTTTTGGTATTTTTTTTTTAATTAAAGAATTTTTTTATTTGTTATTAAGATTTATAGACATTGACTGAAGATTGAAACCCAATACTCCAGCCTCAGATATCCGACTACTAACAGTGTCACGTGGTAACCCAGCTAGATGGCGGTCATGTTTTCCAATCTCCTGATCGTACTCCTCCTTCTGTCCCTCGCCATGACGTCATCAAAACGCGCTCCTCGACGAAACCGGAACAGGGCTCAGATGAGAGATTCCCAGGTGGCTGACGGGACGGACGACGACGTCTGCGAGCTGGAGGTGACCTGCAGGAGCGGAAAGAGCCTGCCCGTGACCCTTCCCATCAAAGGGCCTCGTGGACCCGCCGGAAAACCTGGTTCGCCGGGACTTCCGGGTAAGCCAGGCCCCGCGGGAATGCCAGGTGACTCAGGTACATATATTATATGTTTATATATTGATTAACTTGTTATACCAATAGTTCAAGTATTGATTAATTGATTGATTGTTTTTTTGCAAATTTGACATTTTCTTTCTTTTTTTCAGTCAGCAATTTTCCTACGTAAAGAGAAAATAATATTGAAAAAATAATACTAGCCTAATAATAATAATATCGAAAAATCAGTATAAGGGCATATGTGTGGTCACCAAATGGTATAGAGCCACTTTGCGTGTATAGGGATAGAGGAATTAAACTAAGACGATCGCCTTATACCTCTCACCACTGCTCTACGTTTACATAGTCCCAGGCTATTGTGGTCATTGGGCGGCTTGTCGTGTAGTATGTGCTCTGGACTGTCGTTTTGATTCGAACCCTTCTCATCCTCCTCCTGAACTTGGGTGTAATAAACCTTCTATGCTGAAGAAACACCTGGATCATTTAATAACAAAAATATTCTCATAGGTGATCTCTCAACTGACCAATAGATCTTGAGACGATGGCTACTAGAACTACTTTTATCACTGTGATCACGTGACGTTAAAAACCAAAAGATTCCCCTTCAAGTCTTGAGCTAGTCCCGCCCTTTACATTTTGTTTTGGTCTTTTTTTTTTCAAAGATGACATAGCTTTACGTTTACTGGATGTTACTTGGTCTTTTCTATGGGCCAACATTTACTCTTTCTCTCCGTAATTATTTACCACATTCTGGTGGAATCAACGTTGGTATCTTTACTTAGGAGTTCCCCTTTCAGACCTTGTGGTCTATAGGGCAGATGACGTAAAGGTCATCTGTTTCTGTGGCCTACGGTTAACGAGGGTGTCATGTGGCCACAACGACCAACCGCCTTTACTTTTCCCCAACTAACGTTAGGTACCCATAAGAGCTGGGTGGACTCAGAGATACTGAAGTTAAAAATCCCAGTCTTCACCAGAATTCGAACCCCGGACCCCGGTTCGGTAGCTAAGCGCTTTACCGCTCAGCCACCGCGCCTCCAATAGTTAGGAGAGAAAGAGTTAACTGTCCTAATTCTGTTGGCATTGACAGTATCATATAGAGCTTTTATAATATTGCATTACACATAACAAAACAATATAACAACAGAAAATAAAATATACATAAAAGTGACATTCACATTCTTGGTGTCAGAAGATGACATTTACAGAATTCTCGTTAACAGATACATCTATTTATATTATATAGTTGCATCTTAACAATACATTTATTTTCCCCATTTGCTCCAGCAGGCCGCGATAATGACGACGCAATAAGGGTCGCTTTCTACGCTGGTCTCACTAAGAACATCGGGCCCTTCAGCAAAAACACTGATCTTCTGCTGGACAGAGTGGTCACCAACGTTGGGGACGCCTTTAACGCTGAGACTGGGCGGTTCACAGCCCCTTTCAATGGAACTTACGCCTTCGCTGTCACCATTTCTGCTCAAGGACGATCAAGGGTAAAACACTGTTTAGATTTCTACGTCAGATTTCTACGTCAGATTTCTTCGCTGATAAGTAGCTACTAACTGAAAAATTAAGTTGCCACTTCACTTCATGATTGTAAACTTTTTGAGATCAATTCAGATCTTTTATAAAATATGTATAAAGATTAAAATTACTTTTAGTTCTAATTATAATTATATCACCCTTGGATGTGAAAAACTATATAGATCTCTGCCGGGACTAGGTAGCCACATGAATTATACCCTCTCTTTTTAATTTTCCGGTTCAAAGACACGATTTTATTGTTATTAATAAATATCTAAAATAATAATTAAAAAAAACATGGTCAACCTAAGAAAAAAAAAGCTAAATATCTTTCACCCCCCCCCCCCGATGTCTAAGGCGGATCTTTAAAATAAGGTGGCAAGATAAAATAACCAATGAGGAAGTGCTACTAAGAGCAGGGTGCCAGATCAGCTGTGTTATCAGCAGCAGACGCCTTGGCCGGCTTGGCCACGTTCATAGAATGCTAGAAGGTCGACTTCCACAAGGCACTTTGTATGGTGATCTAACAGAAAGCAGGAGAGCCTCTGGTTGTCCAAATGAATGATATAAGGATGTATGCAAACGCGTCATGAAGTTCTTCAAATTCGACACTAGCAGCTGGGAAGAGGTGGCACTGGATAGATCCACATGGAGAGCGAGCATAAAGGAAGGGTCCCGTATTGCAGATGCCATACACAACAGCAGCAGAAAGAAGGGTGAAAATGCAACAGCGCCTAGTGATTATATATGACCAACCTGTAACTGCAGCTGTATATCAAGGATTGGCATCTTTAGTCACAAAAGAAGTTGTAAACGGAAAGATGATCTCTGGAGACGTAAAACGGACACAGAATAATATTTAAAAAAAGGACAGACAAAACTTAAGCAAAAATATAACTCAGTTGGAAACCAAATTTCTAAACTTGTATTGAATGCAATGAATCGAACAAAAAACAAACTAATGTTAATGTCTGAGATAAAAACAAATGAATTTTATTCTTTAAAACAGTTTTTAGCCCAAAAACCTTTACTTTCATTAAATATTAAGGGGCTTAAAGTGAAGCTTTTAAAACTGTTATCCAAACAATCTAGAACTAACTACAACTGTCTACAACTGTCTACAACTCTATAAAGTTTACATAAGTAGAAGAAACGCCGACAGGTTCATTTAGTTCTTCAAAACAACCAATAGAAAAAAAGATTACTTTTTAAAAACCAAAGCTTAACTAAGAAAAAGAACCGTTAATTACTACAATTTATTTAAAAATAGCAGTGTTTAGCTCCCTTTCTTCTATATTAATAAGTAAAAATTTATTAACTAACTGGTTAATTTTTTTGGATTGATTCGTATATTGTCATGGACTAGGAATAATTATGCAAAATTTCAACTTGATTAGGAAGTTGGGAGAAAAGCGTGTCTAAAAGTAAGGAATGAAATCCATAAATACATTCAAATCTCTCGTTAAGTAGTATTTGTTTCCCTTATTTCGACATTATACAAAATAAGTAATCACAAATAATTAATTAACTAATTGGTTAATTGGATAATTGTTTTTTAATGGATTAATGTCTTGTCAGGTACAATGAATAATTGAGCAATGTTTCAATTTGATCCGAGAATGAAAAATGGGAGAAAAAAACAGACAGACCGAGTTGATATAAGCTTGGTATTATAACGTAGTAATGGGGTGATTTTATGCACATTAAAATGACTGACAACCTCCGGAAGCATTTCATGCTAGAGAACTTTCTTTAAAACTTGTCTACTTGTAAAACGAATGTCAAACGAAACAAACACAAATCTAAGTAAGCCTTTTTCTTTTTCATCTTTCCAGGCAGCTGTTGAACTTGTGCATAACGGAAAGCTGGTCGTTACGATCTGGGCTGAGAGCGTGCCACTGTGGTCGACGGCTTCCAACAACGCCATCTTGACCCTGGAGGCCGGCGACCAGGTCTGGCTGGTGCTCCTCAGCCGCGCCTCCTCCGTCCACGGCTACATGTACACCACCTTCTCGGGTCATTGCCTCTATCGGGGTCTTTGACGAAGGCTGGGCGGACAGGCCCGGGGCGATGGAACGCCTGAACATGGTCTCCGCTAAAGGGGGATCCGACATCGTTGTGGGCAAAGGAGAAAGGTTCATGGAGGTGGACGGGAAGAAGGGGGAGAGCCGCCTCGTGGCAGGAGACGGAGGGAAGAACGAGGAAGCTTCGGAGGGTGCCGCAGATGATGATAAACTTAAATACGACACTGAGGAGGAAATCGTTATACACAATGTTGAAGGCGACCACGTGGGCAAAGCGTACTACGTCACGGAGGAGACACGAAAAGAAACCGGAAATTCTGGAAGCGACGAGGATATCAGCAAAGTCCACAACAATCATCATGACAATAAAGAGACACCGGGAATTCCCTTTGCCCAGAACGTGTCCTACGCAGACAATTACGACTACGGAGGCGGTGACATTTCAAAAGGAAGTTTCTCTCACAATATGGGGTCAGAGGCGGAGCCGGAAGAGAAGTATAATGAGCACAGAACCCCATCCGCAGATTCGCCTTCGTGCGATAATGACGCTTACATGGTTTTGTTCCCCGACAAATGCGGCGTCGTGGAAATCGTCAACGGGCAATATAGAACCACGTCCCACACCTCGCCTCACGATTTCGGCGAGTCAGGGGCGGTGGGCAAGAGTGGAGGGAACATTAACGAGGTCGCTTCAGTGCAGGCGGCGTCTGACAACCGTAGCCATAGCAATAGAACTCTTCATTCTTGGAGTAGTTTGTGTGTGTTTGTAATCACTGTACTGAGTGTCATTCCCGTATCACTAGCCTCACTTTAGTCCTGACCTGACCTAGATATCTATAGCTAGTAGAAGCCACTTGTACATAACGTCTTCACTAATTATGATTATGATGTATATCTCTGATTTTGTCCTACCATCATGTTGTATTTTGTGTGACTGATGATCCTTTACTAATAACCATGAATACCCTCCATCCACTTTTTTTCCTTCTTTATTGGAATTTTAAATTTTCTCTAAAATACTATTGTGATACATTAAAAATGCTTTTTTTTTTTTTTAACCTCACATCACCAAAGAAATATCCAGATCCATATAAGTCGAAAACATATTAAGACAAAAAGGGGATACGTAGAATAATTGTCTAAACAACGAGACCACAAATTCTGGTTACAAAAACGAGATTTCAGTTTTTATAGTCTGCATTATGAGATATTGTGCAGAAGTACAACACCGTAAAAAAAAAAAACAACCTACGACTTTGTGCGAGTTGAAATTTGCGTTGCTACTCACAAACATTTTGTAAAAAAAAAAAACAAATGCACTCATAACATCTTACCAACCTCATATAATTTGTTACATTTTTTATTTTTTTTTTAACAAAAGTAATTATCTCAATAACCACTCCTCCAAGAACATTTTATTTTAGATTTCTAACTTTTGTATGCAATTACGTAGCATTTTCACTTTTAGGTCCGTGGGCAAGTTTTGACTGTTTAAAGAAATCCCTGGGGCAAAAAAAGTTTGAGAACCTCTGCTGTAAATGACAAAACAGGCTAAAAGCAAATGCAAGCGAGGTATCTCTGAAACATGTCATGCATCGAAAGCAATTAACTTTTGAAGACCAACATTGAACTCTGCAGCTATCTTCGTAAACATTGAAAATGAAGAGTCTTCTCATCTTCCACCAAGACAGGGGAGTTAAACATGTCTCATGAAATAAACGGTTTCTCCCCCTTATTAAAAAAACCAACAGAATTACTTCCTTTTCGATCCCTACGTTTCAAAGTGATGACTGCGAGATAGATCTAAGAGTCTTGTACATTTTGTTCATTTACTAAGAGTTCGCAATCAAACTAACCACAGAGACTGGGTAGCGTACTGAATCATTTCAAAATTAGTCAATTAAATTGTGTTTTTGTAGTGCATTGCTATTACTTGCAACTTGTATTTCAAAGGTTCACTCTTATTTAGCGTTTTTTTGAAGCACGATTCAATAGTATTTCGAGTAGCTCGCAAACTATTCACATTTCATCAAAGTCATTATGTGAAGATATCTGTTTGTATATCATTCAACTCCCACAGTCTGTTTATATTGCATATATCTTCCATCACTTCGTGTATTTATTATCGTCTTATTTTTTATAATACCTCTATTCATTCAAGTTACTCCTTCATGGAGGAACCTATGTATGTGGGCGGACAGTTGATCTCAAAAACAGCTCTAACGATTCTCCTAGAAATTTATAACGTTTAGAAAAGAATTACTAGCTCGTTGGCCACGCTGGGAAAGCTCTGGTTTGACCGCTCCAATTTTTCAAAGTAAAAATAAATAAATGTAAATTTGGCTGGAGACTAAATCTAGGTCTAGATCCTACATCGGTTTTGAAAGGACTATCGCGTTCTTGAAAGGACTGTCGCGTTCCATAATTTCCGAATGTAAGGCTTTATTGATTAAAGGGTTTAATAAATTAATGTTCAGGAAAATTTTGCACATTGTCTTCTAACTAAATGCTTATCATTGAAATATTAAAAGGTGTACTAGATCTATACATTCGGCGGGGTAAAAAAAAATGTTTTTAAATCTAACATTCATTAGTTTTGAGTAGAACAACAATCGCTCAATTGGCTGCATAGGAAGGTATTGTCGTTTTAAAAAATATTTTTTTAATGTTGTTCTTGTTAATTTCATGGTTTGCAATGCGCAGCCTAACTACTAGTTGAGTGAGACATCTGATGTTGGAATGGCTTCATTGAGATCTACAGCAAGACTTAGTCATTGCTTTTGTTTCACGGTGGGTTTTGTGTACATTGTCGGGGAACAGTTTCGAAGCTAGGTCAGAAGTACCGGGTATATAAAGAATTTTTTTTTATGACAATACAGCAAAGCGACTTACATCTGCAGACAGGGTCGGATTTACATGTAGGCAACACAAGCTCTAGCTTAGGACCCCAAGTAATATTAAGCACTGATTCTGGACTTATAAAGGGCCCCATATCTGAAATAGCTTTGGACCTTTTCAAGTCTAAATACAGCCTTGCATGTAGATAAAATTTAAAAAAAAAAAAACAACACTAAATGTCACATCAAACATAACTCATCTTCCCCTCTGATTATTTCCCCACCTCCTCTGTACACGCCGCCTACCGCCCCCCCCCTTTTGCGGTAATATACAACTTACAACAGTAGACCTACCGCTTCCTCCCGCACTTTTCTCTCAGCGTATGGTCATTTGTTTTTCTTTGATAGTCAACATCAAATAATTTTTAAGTATAGAAATACTTTGTGACTATCTACTGTCTTCGCTTGTAGCTTCGTGGGACCCCATAGTCCCTCGCTTTTGTTTGTTCTTTTATTGAAGTAATCTATAGCTGGATTAACTATTGTTTATTGTGTTCCTGTCTATAGGCCAGAAGTAATGATTTCTTTCCGTAGAATATACAGGCGAAGCTGTAGGAACTATTACTTCTTGTACAGATCTATGAGTTAATCAAGTCTTTTTGTTAGTGATTTAAACTGTAAGCATTCACACGTTCAAAAATCATTTCATTCACGAGTGACTCTTGGAACAAAAAAGTGTGTGTGTGTTTGTGCGTCAAAAAGAAAAAGGTTACTACTTATGGGTCCTGGTATATCTGGGTATATTGTTAGCGTATGTTTTTGTGTTTGTAACCTAATAAAATACTCAGAAAAACGTAGAATTGGTTGGTGTGACAGGACATCACATTCCTCGCATGCGTATGCAAAACCCAAATAGAACGTTGCACAAGCTTACCTTTTCTTTTTTTTTTTTTTTTTTTGAAAATTCAAAAATCTTATTTAAAATACTTTCTGACATGTAAGCAAAACTTATGCGTATATTAAGCGATGGCAGAAGAATCCAAAATATTTCGTTTAAACAAACAATAATTTGTCGCGGGTCGTTCCATCGGTAAAAACGTACAATAATTTTGCTTTGTACTCTATACTCGTTATTGAAATATGCTTGCATAACTTGCATAGAACGCATACATAATTTCACGTTACTTTAGTAGTTATTATTTCTTTTCATTTATATTTTCCTAGGCGTAGATGTAATCAAAATATCATCTTCTGTAAACATTGGAATTGATAGTATTGATAAATAATGACAGAATTGAAAATAAAGCGCACGTTTCGTTTACAACCATGCAAGGGAAGATGTCATTTTAAATATTAAAGATTACTTCCCTGGAAATAAGGTTAGAGAATGGGTGATTAAGAAGACGCATATGTCTAGGTCTAGGTAAATATATCAGCTTTAACAGACAAGTTCGGAATGACAGTTGTTACAAAGTGTATTTCGTTATAAGATTCAAAACTTAGATGTGTTTTAGTTGGTTTTAATAGATTTTATGTGACGATGTCTGTACATACATTTTTTTTTAATTGCCATACTTATTTATTTGTCTACCCTGAGTGTTGTGCTAGTGTTAAAATGTCGACTTATAACGTAACTTTATTTCATATTTGACTGTACAGAAAAGAAAACAAAATCTGGGGACTTCATGGAATCATGTGTGAGCTCATCTACCTGACCTTTGAGGTCAAACTTTTATTCTGCTGAAAATCCACGCGATTCCTATATGTGAGAACTAGGGGTGCACCGGATAGTCCCTCCGGCTCCGGCTTCTGGCGAATATCCGGCATTTTTTACTATCCGGTGCTATCCGGCTCCGGTCGGATATCACTACCGGATAGTAAACCGGATAGTAAAAATACACCTATTTAATATGCATAAAGTGGACCTCGTTCCGTTACTGTCTGTTATAGAATGTATTAATGTTTATATGAAAACAAAATAATGTGCTTAAAAATTGGGCCATTATAAATATGCACCAAACATCGTTTATTATAAAGACAAGGCATGTTAATAACTTAATATAAATAGAGATGAAACTTTACAGCATAAATGCGCTTTACATACAGAGATGCAATGGCTGGCACTTTTTTCAATTTGTCTTGACCTTTGAGTAAGTTAGTTAACATGTTAAAATGTTACATTCCTTGACTACGTCATGCTGACCAGACGTCTGTCTAGCTGTGCGGGTATATCTCCAGAGGTAGAGATGAACAACTCCCACCCCCTTTTATTTGTTTAGTCCATTACATTGAGTTTTTTATAGGCAGGTAACCACAAGTTAAATTCGATGGACGTAGGTTTAATGTCAGCGTATAGACACTCTCTAGTGGTCACACCTTTCGAGGGAACTGAGTTTGTTTACTTAGTAGTTAATCTTTATTGGGGGGGGGGGGCTGGACTACAAGAGCCACACCTCTAAGGTAACCAGGTAAATTTCTAGTTGAACAACTCCCTGCCCCTTTTATTTGTTTAGCCCATCACATTGAGTTCATTGATTGACAGGTGACCCCAAGTCAGATACGATGGACGTAAGCACTCTCTAGAGGTCACACGAGGGAACTAGGTTTGTTATTGGGGGGGGGACAAGACTTTACATTATAAATTCGTATTACATACGTAGCAGTGATGTCTGGCACACTGGTTTGTCTTGACCTTTGAGTGGTCTAGTAAACATGTCATATTCCTTAACTACGTCACGCTGATAATCTGTCTTTTTTCGCCTGCACACTAAACACTATATATAACAGTAGATCTAAACATTGATAACAACAATAGGCCTACAGACTACAATTAAATCTATGCTTCGCAACATTTAAAGTTCAGGCTATGAGTAGGTATAATAGATGTTCCTGCTGTTAATAAAATATCGTTTGCCGCAAATGGATTAATAAATTTATGACCTACTACGCTTCAGATTCCAACTATTAACTAACAGCTATCAGTATTAAGCCCTTGAAGCCAGAACCAGAAGCAGTCTTTGGACTTAAAATTACAAGTCTGATGACCAGTTGTTGGTCAGAAATTATTGAACACATACATCCAACCACCATACAAGCCAGATGAGAGATTTACATTAGTAACTAGTTAAATATATACTAACATATTTTACATTGACCCTCCAACACACAGCCTTTATAGTTGGTGGCCTCGTACATACACACAGACACGCTCATGCTACACAGATTAATTTATGTTTATAAATACTGTTAATCTTTAATAAATCAATCAGCAAAAGAGTTTAAAACAATAAGGTATATAAAAGGAAAAAAATAATACGAACAAATATAGGTATGTTATTTAACAGTTTCGTAAAATGCTCAGCAATACAAGCTATTTACAAAACACTTAGGTATTCGGCTCCGGCTCCGGCACCGGCCGAATATCAAATTTTACTATCCGGTCATATCCGGCTCCGTCCGGATATCAAAAAGTACTATCCGGTGCACCCCTAGTGAGAACCGATAAATATAAAGTAAATTTGTTCTTTCCACCGCCATTTGGTACGGTACATGTCATTTTTTTTTAACTATTCCGATTATCAGCTTAAATATCCTAGATATGTTGGCCAAGTCAGAAGTGGTCACTAAGTGATGCCCACCTCACCTCCACCCATTTTATTTCCACAAGTGGGCATACCCAGAAGTCTAAATCTATTTCATTAAAATAGCTAATAGATAGTAACTGACAGCCATTAATATACAACAGTACCATGGTAAGCAATTATACGTTATCTAATCTTAGTCATCTAAGGGGAGGCCATCGAGACGAATTCCCATTGTTAATTGCCATGTCTGTGCTATGAGTGTGTCCATACCTAGTGTTTATGTCTGTGCTATGAGTGTGTCCATACCTAGTGTTTATGTACGACTTCATGTTTTGCTACTTTCATAAAGTGTGATTTGTAGTTGATCACTTTTATAAAACTCAATTATGTTTACCTCCCTTTAAATGTATGTATAACAGGAAATGACGTCGTGAATTAGTTTGAAGAATTTCAATTGTTGTGACCTACTGAATCCTCATTTCCTTTTTATAATAAACATTTTAGAAACCTTTTGTGTTGTGTTGACTATTATGGATTCGAACTTGAGCCCTTGTTAGGTGGCCAAACGATTTTGGATTCTCTCATACACATCAAGTTACATAGTTAAAAGCTGCTATATGCTAAGAAATCTTTTTTTTTTCAATCGTTGAATTCCACCGGGATGCCACTCTGTATGGCGCGACAAGCTTACCTGGAACTTGATCAAAAATTGTCTGTAACTAGGAGGCTTTCTATGGAAAGGGAAATAGATCAGAAATAAAGATAGTAAGATAATTTCCTAAACTTTTCAGAATTTTTTCTAATCAATAATGTCAGCTGATTTGCCTTAATTTAAAACAAATTACTTGCATAAAAAAGAATATTTGCCTTTAAAAAAAATCTCTTAACAAATTTTATGATTTGCCTTAATTTTTTAAAATACATCAACATTGATTTTCCACTATATATAATAATGTTTGTTTTGTAAAATGTTTTACATATTTCGGATGTTCCTTCAGAGTTGAAGATAGTTTACTTCCTAGTCCGAACCTCCCGCAGGACGACAGGGGATGGGAGCAGGCAGGGTTTGAACCCGGGACCATCGATACATCTAAACGACAATCCAGCGTGCAAACCGCACGACCAGGCAGCCATACTATACTATACTACCATACTATAACTAAATGTGATTGTAATAAATGCAATTATATGCTCATATCTCATTGGCTCCGACTAGATGAACTAGAAACTGACACCCTTCAATTTTTATGTCATTATCCCCTTCTCCCCCACCTCTGAACAAAAAAAAAACATATCGAAAAACAAAAAACCCAAATTATCGAATAAATAGTAATTAAAAATTGTTGTAGTTTTTAAAACTATGTTTATTTATTTTATTTACATGCAACAAAGGAGTAGTTTTATCAAATCGAGGTGATTCTTCTTCATTCTCATTTTTTTAAGTTTTTAAAAATTTAACATAAAAATTGAACAAGTTTTACAACAGGCTGACACACTCTCCTATCTTTAAAACAATAAAAGGTCAAAATAAACTATTAGAGTCAGAGTGTTATAATTAGTTAAAGCTTACTTATGTATGTATAGTTATATCAAATAATACTTAGAACAAATGACTGATAAATCTTGGCATTATAAAACAGATACATACATGATCAAATTACTACTTGAAAGAAAAGAATAAACAATCTTTGGACTCAATGCACAAAGAAGAAAGGAAACATCAGCTAAAATATAAAAAGCTTTCACAATGTCACAAAAAAAAATGTGAAATGCAGTTTAAAATCAACTTATCTCATTATGAAATTTTAAGATTATCAAGGAAATAAAACAAATGAAGTATTGAAAATGAATGCTTTTTAAAAAGAAGATCAACAAGTTGATTGATATTTGGTTGTTTCATGTCTTTCCTGCTCATCGTGAAACATTGGGTGTAATCTGAGAAGGTAATCAAGGCTACCAATATCTCATTGCAAACAATACAGCAAGAGTTACCAGAAAAAGCAACAACACTGGAATCAATTGTGATTCTACTTTCTACAATTATGTATAATGAAAGCCTGAAAAGCGAATACACAATTCTGACAAATAATTTTATACAAGATAACAAAGGGAGTTTCCAAACCAATGCAGGTCAGGTTTTGGCATTTTAGAGAGAATGCAATAGTAACTGGGAAATTAGAAAACAATAGTGAATTGAATTGCCCATAATATCTTGTTTTTTAAAAAGGTGTAAAAGTTTGTGCATACAACGTGAATGCTTGAGTTTTCAACAAAAATTACTCTTTTCTTTAGAGTAAAAGTAGCTCATGTTTCTAAAAAAAAACATACATATATTATGCATAGTTAATTATATTTTTACAAAGCTTATATCAACTCACTCTGTCTGGTAAAAAGTTTGTATATGTTATATCTCCCACACCCAATTTCAGATCCATCTAAAATTTTGCATTTAACAAAAACAAGAAAACAAAAATTAACCTATTGGCAAATTGGTATCAGTAATTAATTATTTTGATTGGTATCTCGAATATGGGAAATGTTAATTTGATATTTTAAAATTTCTGTTAGCATATCGGCACAATATAGGACATGTCGTGCCCAAATAAGGGAAATAAATTGGTACCCAATTAAAAAAAACCAGCCTACACTAAATAAATTGGTACAAATTATATAAGTCCCCTTTATACTTTGAGAAAAGTTTGAAACTAACAACAGATAACTGTGAAACCTTCTATTTTTAGAAGCACTTCCCTGGCACAGGGGTAAGTATATTAGCTGGAGGAGGATGAGGAGGCTATACTCCTTGAGTTTTTTTAATAAATGCATTTAAACATTGATCACCCAGATAACTCCTTCTTTCTCCTCCTACCCATTTCCAACTGGTCCAGACAATGATAGGATCACAGCGTATTGAGAAAGCTAAAAGCATGAAATTGTGCTAAACAAAAACAATGGTAAAATATTTTTAATCACACAGATTTATTATTGTTAGTCTAGATCTATTACAAATTTAATTACATGACTGATCCAGACTAATTGATACAAATACACCTTATATAAGCTTTGTTCTTAAAACAAGTTTTTTTTAAAATTTTTATTAATTTAATACCAATAACAAAATGTTACATAAAATTTTTTAAACAATCATTTATCTTTCATTTGATAATCATATTCATTATTATCATTAGTACATACAATATAACACTTTCAAATATTGTTTTTAAAACATTAAATCTAAACATATGAAATGTTAAAAATATTGAATGTATATTCGTTTTGAAATGACAGGGTTGGCTTTAAGAATACAAAAAGAAGCCCTTGTATCTAAGTGTCACACGCAAACAGAATATGGAAAAATTAAATATCCTTAGAACTAAGAATTTTTTAGATCTACATTTGAGAACTAAATAGAGTCATAAATTTGAGATCTACATTTTTAAATCTAAACTATCAGTGCTAATAAGAATTGAATTAATATAACATAGTTGACAAAAAGACAAAGCTCAAAGTACTTAACAGTATGCATGGGGTCATATGAAACTTATAAAAGAAGATTTACATTATGTACATACCAAACCTTTTTTAAGTGAGGCTAAATTTTGTTCTTGACAGTAGCAAAGCAATTAGCTTACCTGACCATAGCGAGATGCATGTTCCATAATTAAGGCCATATGTAGAAAATTACTTCAAGTCATTTGTTTTTCTACCAACAGAGGCTAGACCACAGAAAGCAGTGATCTTTGTAAAACTGTTGATATGATCCTATCCATAAATCCTAATGACAAATTCTTGCCAGCTTATAAATCTATTCTTGTACTCTAACAGAGTCAATGCTGCAACTGAGTTGTGCTTTGACTTGCATGTGATTTACATGGTTTGGCTTTTTACAATTCATCTCAGCTCAGCAAATTTGTTATCAAATGCATTTTACTAATGGTATTTCAAAAGTCATGACAGGAGAGTTTCACAGCAATTGCAAAACTACTTAATTAAAGTTTTATTCTGTCCAAAGACATATGTACATCAAAAGAAAGTCCAAAGAGATATGTACATAAAAGGAAAGTCCAAAGACATATTCACATCAAAAGAAAGTCCAAAGATACATACACATCAAAAGAAAGTCCAAAGATATATGTACATAAAAGGAAAGTCCAAAGATATATATACATAAAAGGAAAGTCCAAAGATATATGTACATAAAAGGAAAGTCCAAAGATATATGTACATAAAAGGAAAGTCCAAAGATATATGTACATAAAAGGAAAGTCCAAAGACATATTCACATCAAAATAAAGTCCAAAGATATATAACATCAAAAGAAAGTCCAAAGATAAATGCACAACTTAAGTCCAAATAAATCTACAATTTTAAATTGTACTGATGTGCCAGAAACACAAAATATCAATTTTAAACTTTATTGATAGACAGTTTTAATTTTTCACTGAGTCCAGGCCATATACTTTCTCCATTTCCCTAATAGTCCTTAATAAAGGCTGTTGACCTCTAGCAATAAGTTGTTTTTTTTTGTCAAGAGTTATTTACCAATGCTCAATATAGAGAGGAAATAAATAAATAACTAGCTAATAAATATTTTTATTAGAAACTAACAAAACAGCAGGGTATACAATGGTTTTTAAAAATAACCATTTAATGCAACAAGAAACCGACAAAGTCATCTTTTTAAGAGTACTTAGAATAACAGCTAAATAAAAAAAGAAATCCATCATTTAAATATATTTTTTTAAAACTTACCAATTAGTTCAATAATACAGCGAAATAGTACAATTCAAAAAAACCGAATTGACAACACTCTCTGATCCATTGTGCTTTACATTTATAACTATATCTAACTCTAACACAAGCCTCCAAATTTTTGAGTTAGGATGGCTGCCTGGTCGTGCCGTTTGCGCGCTGGACTGTCGTTTGGATTTATCGAAGGTCGCACATTCAAACCTTGCCCGCTCCCATCCCCCGTTGTCCTGCAGGAGGTTTGGAGTAGGTTTGGAACATCCCGAAACATGTAAAACAAAACAAAACAAAATCTTCAATTCTGAAGTAATATCTGAAACGTAAAACAAACCAAAGGAAATGTGCATAAATGGAAACAATTTAAAGATGAAACTTTTTACTGAGGTATAGCTACAATACTGATATCATATTTAAGTCAGAAACCATAAATGCTGACTTTAAAAAAAAAAAGCTCAAGAACAAAAAATATAACATACCCTTTCCTAGAAGAGAAATATATTTATATATGTTTCTAAAATCAGTTTTCAAAAAATTGTATATGACAGATTTAACAAACAAGTAAAATATTTTCTGACCATTGGAACACTAACACAGCCACAGAAAATTACTTCAACAATCACTACCTCTCTATTTATTACCAATACAAACATTACCTCTACAAACATTACCTCTATCATCATTACCTCTACAAACATTACCTCCATAATCATTACCTCTATAATCATTACCACTTTAAAGACAAACCTGGAAAGGACTCATCACTAAAACAACTATAATTAATACTCTAACATAAATACAGTACAATGTTGATTAATTGGTAATGAGGTCTATCCAGATATTCAATCCTCCTGATAACTGATTGTGGCATATTATAAACATTCCATTTCACCAAAGATATTAAGATGTTAATAGGGTGTATTGCACTATACGTAAATATAACATTCAAAGTAAATATAAGTAAAGTTCTCCTTTCAGACCTTGCGATCTACAGGGCGGATGATATAAAGGTCATCAGTTTATGTGGCCCACAGTTTGAAAGGGTGTCATGTGACTAACACAATGACCAACCGCCTTTACTTTTCCCCAACTAATGTCAGGTAGTCCTTAGAGCTGGGTGGACCCAGAAGCGCCCAATGGTCCAGAAATTAAAAATCCCAGTCTTCACCAGGATTTGAGCCTGGGACTCTTGGTTGGTAAGTCAAGCACTTTACCGCTCAGCCACCAAGCCTCACAAATAAAATATACAGAGGAACAAAAAGTTATATCTGGTAGTGTGACTTCTCTCACTGTCATGTTCCCAACTCGCATGACAGTTCATACACAGCCACCCAACATTTCTCTTCACAGACTTACAAGCTTTAAATCTATCAACTTGTTCAAAACTGTGTTTTAGACACACAAGCTACGAGACAATATATTAAGATCAGGAAGCAATGCAATAAAAAAAAGTCGTACATCAGCAAGAGCATTTAGATACCATACTGTTAAACAAAAAAAGGCAATCAGAATATTTGACATTCTGGATGACTGAAATTTGGATAAACGACATTCTACTGTAAAGGAAATCTCATCAGGTTTTTATCAAGCACCACAAACATGATAGAAAACTTAAGCAAACAGTTTACATTCCACAATTTATCAATTTTTGTGTTTAATTATCTTTTAATAAATACATAAGTCTAGATAGTAATGACTGGGCTGAAAATATAGATACAAATTTGACCATATCATTTATAACAACCAACTGTACCATAAAATAAATATCTGCTATGCCTTAAGCAGTACATAGCTTAGACTAGCATAACTAAGAAGTATACAGCCAGGCCATTAACCTAAGGTTAATTCTAAATTGTGCACTTGCATGTGACATTTCCTTATGTTACATAAGTATGTTAGTGTGCAATGAGTTAAGTGGCATTAACCCCTTGTAGATAAGACTTTACTCCAGTCAAGTATTGCTACATTTTAGTGAACAGAAACTTGAAGCAGAAGCACTCTGTTAATAAAGTCAAAAGTTGGGATCAACTGACCACAGTACAAATACAATTACAAATGCTGACTGGTTACAATTACATGAAAGAACACAAAGATAGAGTTCGTGAGTATTACAAAGAGGTCTGTTACTCTTCATGGCAAAGTTTGTTAAATCATTAAGTTATTAAAAGAAGGTCTGTGGTTTTAAAATAGAATGTTTGTCACATCAGAAATATAATAAGTTATTAAAAAAAGGTCTGTGGTTTAAAAAAGCCATGTTAGTCACATCAAAAAAAAAAAAATGTAAGTAATTAAAAGATGATTAGTGGTTATAAAAAGTAAAGTTAAACACATCAAAAATAAAGAAGATTAAAGAAAATCTTTCACTGGACAAGCTAGTCACATAAACAAAAAAATTAAGTAATTAAAAGAAGGTTAGTAGTTCTAAAAGGCAATGTTTGTCACATCAGAAATACAGTAAATAATTAAAGAAGGTCTGAGACTAGAAAAAAGGCACATCAGAGATATATTAAGAAATTCAAGTTTATGACTGTTCAAGGCATAGTTGGTAATATTTATAGTTACAATTTCCCGACGCTAAAGGGATGTACAGGGTGAAGAGCATAACTGTCAAACATGGAGGTTCAGATTCCATATCATGCAAGAAGGTGGGATTTTTTTAATGGATTAAAGAAAATTGAGTCAACCTAGACTTATTTAAAAAAAATTTTTAAACTAAACTCTTTAACGATTATCTAAATTGAGACGTAAACTTTATTAGATTTTTCTTTTTAAACAAGTTTTTCAATTTCTATTTTATGGAAAATAAGGAAGAAAATATATTTTCACAAATTAAAAATATAATAAGCTTAGTTGACATCTCCATCATATTAATTTTATATGACATCAACTACTAGAATACAGCAAAGCTCAAGCTCAGAGATATATATGTTTGTTTCTCATAGCTAAATAAATATTATTTTCTGTAATACTGATACAATTAATTACATTTAATTTTGTTACCTGCATTGTTTCTACCAAAATAATTATTTTAGTAATATGATAATTATAAGCTCTAAACAAAATAAAAGCATTCTAAATAATACTTAATACAAATCCCTTGCCTAATGCACTATTAGCTTTGCATGTTTCTATCACCTGTAAATTTTTGTGTGAAAAAAAAAAGTCCACACAAATTGTTTGGGTGAGCAAGTGATGCTGAGCTTATCTGTTTCTATCCAGAGGCCAGCACAACATCCAGAAGACTTTATGATGAAACAAAAAAAAAATGGAGACTTCACAAAGCTGTTTATTTCCGATCCTATTCCTTACCAAATTGTCAAAATCTCACCCTCTGTTTCAAAGACAAACATTCAAGTCCTCTACCAAAAGAAGCCTCATTAAAGCCAATGAAGCCAGTGAGAGAAGAACCTGTATAAATGCTTGATGAGACTTTAGAAATCAAACGGAAGGGTGGAGAGAAAAATTTAAACAAATGCTATCTCATAAATAATGGTGATTTTTTTTAACAAGATAAATATATAGATATGCCTAAATATAACTGTGAAGTTTAACAAGTTTTAAGTAAACTGATCACTTTAAAAAATCCTGGTTTGTAAAGCCCAAACTATTTTTTTGAAATTTTAGTGTATGAAAATAGTAGTAAATATTTACAATAGTTACCAAATCAATATTTAAAACTCAGTCAATTAAAAAGGTTACCTAACTATTTATAAATATCAAATTTGTATTAAAAAAATATACATATACACATATATACAATATAAATATTATTTTGTAGTAATTTAATATAGTTAAGCTTAAAACTATTAAATACATACTTCATCAAGTCTCCTAATTTAATATGTGGATAGGATGACAAGCCAAGAGGCTGCCACATTTTCTGAACATATATTTTCTACATGCAGACACAAGCTAAGTAAATGTCTTGTAAACTGGTATTTTTTATTTGAAAATATACATCAAATGTTAAAAACAAAAATAATTCTATTATTGTACATTAACTGAGAAACTCCATGTATTGTTAAAATTTGTGCAACTATCTTCGGCTAGCTTCTGTAAGTAAATAGAAAATATACATTAAGTTTTATTTTATATGAAAACAATCAGAACTACATAAGGCACAAAAAAATGTCAAGTAAGTACTTGTATAAAAGTACTTCTAGTTATAATCAATCATTTATTGAACAAATCTTGAAAAAAAAAGTATAAAAGGAAATGTGTTTGCATACAAAAAATGTTAAACATGTACTATACAAAAAAACAGTGTGTCATGCAAAACCAAACAAATCATTGAATTTACTCAAAAATAACTAGATTAACAGCCAATTATTTTAACAGCTTAACTCATACTTTACATATTTTAGGTTAGTTTACAGTTCACTTAATAGAGAATTTTATTTCCTATTATTACATTATAAGCCCTTCTTTTTTTTACACAGTGATAAACTTTGATTTCAAATAGAGCAAGTCTAAAAACCAATACTAAAAAAAAAAGGAAGGGCTTATATACTAAAGTGGCAAGTTTTACACCAATAAGTTATAACCAGAATTAGGATTTAGCTTTTCTTCTGTGTGTAAATAAGATTTGTAAAAAAAAAAAAAAAGAATATTTGCAAATAACATTTACATGTTTTCCACCATGATTTCAAAATACTTAGCAGAAAGTACATCAGAATAGAAACTGGAGCTAGAAAATTAACAAGAGTTATGACAAACAAAATTGCTCTATTTACTTAAACTGTACAACTAACACTTTAGGACACCATTGTTATTATAAGAGAAGACTAGTTACTAGAGTATGAGATTGTTAAGTGCTAGAGATTTTTGTATATATAAAAAAAGAGGGTTGTATAGATACTTTACGATATATCTATTAGTGCAAGAACAGATAGACATGTTAGAATAAAAGAATTCTAAATACAAAGCTGTACATTAGCACACAAACAGATGAGATGAAGAAACTAATGACAAGAAGAAAAAGGAAAAAGCAATTCAATATATGCTAGGCTTATATAGAGCTGACATCTATTACAATATATAGCATAGGCTCAAGTAAAAATAAGCAGTGTTCAGACCCACAGTTGACAGAAGCAATGTCTTAACACAATAAACAGTAGAGCATTGAAAGGCCAGCTTACTTTGTGATTGGATGTGTGGCGGAGATCTGAAAGTCAGATACATTCATTAACCAGGCAACCATTTTGAACTTATTCAAAAATTAAATTAGAACTGAACAAATCAACAGCAATTAATGTTTTCTGAAGGCATAAATAAATTGGAAGAATCATTCTCAATACAATAACAATTTCACCTTAACATATCATGATATATTTTTTTTTTACAAATGCTCAAAATACAGTTTTAGAACTCATCCTGTCAAATATGATTTTAGCATTTGAAAACAATGTAAAGGCATTCACTAAAAATATAATGTTATAATGTTCACATATTCAAGATTCATGTAAATATAAGAAATAATTCAAAATTAAAGTTATTATCAATCACAGAAAGAGGATATTAATGTACAATTTAAATTTTCCATGCATCAAAGTAAACATTAAGTAACTGTGCTAGAAAGAAAACAAGGTAATAATACCAGGAGCTACAATAAACACAAGATAAATATACGTGTGGTAAGTGTTAAGGTTGTCAGAAAAGTTTTTTTTATATTGGCTTCTAGTTTCTACACAGAAAAGTAAATAATCTAATAATCATGGGGAAATAATTAGAAACAAACTTTTGATTGCGTTTCCAGTACGTTCTAGATCTTTAGATATGTAAGTAGAGGAAACATCAGGGTAAAAAAAAATTAGTCCATTCAGCCTGTATGTCTACTTTTGTGCATGCATAATTGAATTTGAAATATAAAGTGCATTGTTCTTTGATATATAGTGTATTCAATCTTTTCATAATTTCTACTGAAAGGATTAAAAAAGTATTTTATTTTTTAAAGACAATTCTGTTATTTCTTCAGCTTAACGAGGATCTTCGGCATACAATTGAATTTTGGGTCATCATATTCAACTTCTGAAAATATGTAAACATGTTAAGCACCCAATTCCGGTGTAATTTTCAAAAGTTTTGAGCTATGATGAACACAGGTTAACAAGGCTATAAGCTGCAATAAGCATTTGGTAAATGAGTTATGGACAATATAACACATAACTGGACATGACAATGTATGAAGACTCCTGATATAAGAACACTATGGTGGACAACTGGTTTAACTAATCACAGGAAATAACTAGAAAATGTCTACTTTAACACCTTAACACCAGCACTTGTCACAAATGGAAATAAGGAAACACATCCACATATCAACCTGTTATATACAAGAACAAACATTTGAGTCAAAGCTTTAGGAGTCAAATAATGTGCAATGAATAGAGCACAACTTAATTAGCATATATTTATAAAGTGTGTCTCAATTTAATCATGGCCATTTTTCAGGCTACTAAAATGTCTTACATCTAGTCTAGTGCTTCATTATGACAGAAAATAATTTTCTAAAGAGATTGTCAGTCTGCTTATTTCCCCTTATTTGTGCCGAAATAGTTCACCAAGCAATGTCACAGATCTGAACTAAACATCATGAGTACTATTCAATGCAATACAGAGAATTTCATTTCTTCTCTATATGATGATAATACTATAGGATTAAGAAAAAAAACAGTTGTATATTCAATAATAAGTTCTGAATTACTTTCATTGTTCCTGACATTGTATCTCATGTAAAATTTGTGTAATGTCTTTGCAATTAGAATCAAATTCTTCTATAATGTCCCTTCTTTCTATTTGATCTATAATAACCTTAAGCCTATCAAGTGGGCACCACAATCCATTATTAGTTTGTGAATAAGAGAACTGCTTACGCCTGACCCAATCACTAAACCCTAATTTAAATGATGTCTTATAATCCGAATCTGGAAATTTTTTAAATTGCAACTGATGTATGATGATGTCAGCTTGTGTTCCTAACTTTTCGCACAACTTGTAGGCAAATATTTCAATGGCATTGTATAATCTATTCTCTACATCTGATATCTGATTGTCATTTTGTGACATATTGTTCTTCAATGAACTGTGTAGTGAGCCTCCAGGAAACAATGATGTAGGCCTGTTTTTATTTCCAGAACCAGGATCATGGTTAGGGATGTTTAAGTTGTAAGAGTCATCTGCATTATTGGAATGGTTTGCTTTATGGAACCTGTTTAAATCCCCAGCATCATCAGATTTGTTTATAATTGGCAAATCAGAAAAATTATCTATCTCTTCTGCATCATTGTTTGATTGGTTGGGAGTATCTTTCACAGGTGAATGATTAGAGTTATCTCCATTTTTTCCATTCAATTCACCAGACTCCGGTGAATGATTTGAGTTATATCCATTTAATTCATTCACTCCGTTTAATCCACCAGACTCTAGTAGCGGTGTCTCTACTGTGCTGCCATCATCTACTTTATCGTTTCCCTTTTTATTGTCATAAGAAACAGAAGGATCCTTAGGTTTTTGTTTTGATGAAAAGCATGCTTTTTTCTTATACAAAAGGAAAAAAAAAATTATACAAACAACCAGAACTGCAATTACAACAACTGGTATTACTATACTAGGAATGTTAATCTCCTCAGATGGTGATTGGGTTGTCACCAATGGTACACTGCTATAGTTTAGCTTTGTAGTTGTTTCAAAAGACACTAAAGTTGGTCGTTGTGTAACCATGATGCACTCTGGGAAACCAGAACTGTTAATTTCTTGGTAGCCATCAATACAGGCCCACTCTATATCCTTTTCTGTAGTGCCGCCATTCACTATGACCCAACCTGGGCCATTCTTCTGTGTCCATGGCTTGCAGGCTGGGTTTTTGTGAGCACGAGCATCCATGTAAGATCTAGAAAAGAAACAAACAAGCAAAGATAAATGTACTTTTAAAAAGGTGATTAAAAAAGTGCTTTAATTATGAGAAGTCCAGTAATCAAGATTAGCAAAAATATCTAATTGTTTCAATTGGATGTGACTCAGACACTTAGACATTAAATCTCTTCTTTGAGTAATTCTATTTTCTCCCATGACTAGATTATTAAGTTTGTGTATTCTAAATGTTAGCTAATAGCTCTAAAATGAGTCTAGAAATAAAAATTTTGATTAAACTTTTTATAATATAACTTCTAATATCTTGGATTTGTAAAAAAAAAAAAAAAAAAAAAAAAAAAAACTAATTAAGTAATTTTGCAAATATTGTATTAATAATTTCATAGATGGCCTTTTATCCCATTACATGTCTGTGTGCTCCTTCATGTACATGCTTCAAAGGAGGTGGGGGGGGGGGGGGGTGGCTGAAGTGGATTAACTTAAGCCCCCTGATAGGTAACTATAAAGTTTATGTCACTTACAATAAAAAAAAATAAACCAATCTGCCTATATAGAAAATAACAGAGCTAATTTTTATACATTTCATTTAATTTTGGTCATTTTATAGATATTAAAAGTTAATATATGTAATCAAGCATCACAGAAAACCGCAGACGCAGCATATAAAAAATATTTCTTCTTCAGTCTAATAAAAGGTTATTGGGTTGAAAGAAGATGGATTTTTCTAAAATCACAATGTACCCCACTGTTCGGTCTTTGATCATTTCAGAAGGTCAGATGTTATGCGAACTAGTATCTTTGTTCATTTCAGAAGGTCAGATGTTATGTGAACTAGTGTCTTTGATCACTTCAAAAGGTCAGATATATTTCAACTAGTGACTTTGATCACTTTAAAAGGTCAATGTTCAGTGAACTAGTGCTGTATAGAAAGGTTTTGTAAGTGAGTATTACAAAATACTTTCTGTATTATGTGCCATTCTTAAATTACAAGTGACCTTTCAACATTAGCCCACTATTACAACCTAGGCAAAGAAAAAATTAAGAACTGCTAATGTATCCCAGCCACAATCAAATATTGAATTATTGCACACACACATACACATATTCATTAAAATAATAAGGCTTGTCTTTGAGTCCGAAGATTTATGAGAAATGCACTGTTTCTTGCAGCCCCAGCTGCAACCTACTCATTAAATAAATATTAAAAATTAAAAATAATTAAAAATGATTTCTGCTTAGAAGTAGAGTAACCATTTCAACCAATAGCTTTGTCTGCATCACATGTGACACAATACAATATGTTAATTCATGTATCACAGCACTGTCAAATACAGCACAATAATACCATTGTGTTTCACACCTTTTGTAAGCTTTTTCTAAAAATAAAAATTTTTAAGTGAAATACACTTTAAAAAAAAAACAACACATACCCATTATTACACTTGATACAAATGGTTACATTGCAATACTCTCCAGAATAACAAATTGTTTTACAATCCAATGCCGCACATACATAATAATTTTGCATTACCAAAAACAAAGCCAAGAGAAACAGCAAAATGTTTTTCATAGAAGTCCAGATCATTTTTCTGGCTATTGACAGACTGAAACGAGAAGAAAAAAAATTATATTTAAACCATAATGTGACAAAAACTTCTACACTCCCTTACAAACTCTACCTTTTTACATTACTTATATCCACTGCTGGGGTTCACACTTTTCACTAGCATAAATCTTTTTTTTTTTTACGTCAATATGCAGACTCTGAGTACAATGGGAAATACCAGTAATAACTTTAAAAACATTTTTTTTAATGCTTTACACCAGAACTAGATCTAAATGAGAAAAAAAATAGATTTATCTCAATTCCAATTAGGGCTTAAGGTAAGATAACAAAGCACAGGTGCCCAACATTTTGTCATTCTGGAGCGGGGGGGGGGGGGGGGGGGGGGGTGGCACATAAGTTTCTGAAATGTATCACCAGTCATATCAGCATGAAAAATGATGAGTCCTCTGATGTTTCAATATAACAGGTAAGTTTCCTTGGTTTGTAGAAGATGAAGGCTCATAAGTTCCCTTTCAGATCTTGTCATGGTTAACAAGAGTGTCATGTGACCAGCACAATGACCAACTGACTCTAATTTTCCCTGAAGAATATCAGGTATCCTTTAGAGCTGGGTGGACTCAAAAGCACCCAAAGATCCTGAAATTAAAAATCTCAGTTTTCACCTGGATTTGAACTTTATACCCTGGTTCGGAAGCCTAGAACTATATCACTCTGCCAACGCACCTCCTGAAAGCCTCATGGCGCATTACAAATTCTGTGCACCTTTTGCCCAGCAAGGTCTGTGATAACTGTGTCTATTGCTATTTCCTATACTTGTAATTGTTCACCCCTGCAGCAGAAATATTAATTTTATTATCAACTGTGGACAGAAGTTTCAAAGAGCTGGATAACATCAGAGGCTAGTTGGAAGTAGATAAGGCATCAATATCAGCATTTTTTTTTTCTTTTTTAATTCAAAAACCTAGACTAATGATAACTAAATGCAAAACTTGAGAAGGATCCTAGCAATGAAATTGGGATGTTATAAGCAGATCAAAGTACCACCTACAAAGATTGCATCAACAAGAACATTAGAAGTAGGATCACTATAGCTATTGGGCACATGACCTGCTGACCACTGTAAAAAAAATAAATAATAAAACTTTATGACCATATCACAAGATCCTAGGGACTGTTAAGAACTTTCTACAGGAAATAGTACCAGGACAAAGAAGAATAGGCAGACAGCGTTGGGAAGACAATATAAAAGAAAGGAAATGGCCTGCCATTGAAAGAGATTCTATTCAAGGCGAAAGACAGAGAGGAATGGAAAAAGGCAGTCAACAGATCTAATGTGGTGCAACTGCATTCAACAGAATAAGGGATGGGTGAAGGTAAAGATGAAGAAAACTAATAATTTTATTATATTTCAGTATCGACTATACTCATTCTGTCATAGATTCTAGAATCCTAACATTAAATCTATACTTGTTTTTTCAAGATCTCTGTGATCATGGCAATGCTTCACAGAAAACTGGTTCAACAACAATTCATTCACAAACAAATGGCTAACCAATATTTTGGTCATCAACAATTTCATTATATCATAGAAACATTTTACAAATATCTTGTTCTGACATTTAATTTGCTTGCATTGAAAGTACCTACTGAGGATTTATCTTTTTTTTTTTTTCATTTCTATGATTTCTTTTAATTTTTTAAAATTACTTTATCTATATCATCATCGAACTCCATTTGAGTAAGGGCCTGAGAGGTCTTATATGTTATTGTATATATATTACAGATGGGTTATTTCAACAGAGAATATAATTACGTCCTATGATAATCAATGTGTCAATTTAGTCATTTGTCTAACTCTGCTAAGTTGTTGGTTTTTCTGGCTGATTTAGGTGTCTTAGGGAAAAAGGAGCACTTTTACAAATCTGTCCTAGCATATGGAATAAGAAATGTACCTTTATCTAAATATGTCTTTCTGAGAATTTTATTAGGTTTTGTTTTTGTATTTGTAAATTATGGTTCAGTGTTTTATGTAGTGATTTTACTAATGGCATTACTCTAATGAAATGTGAATATTCATTGTTATAAATCTCATGGCTCTACTTTGCATCGATGTTTTTATGTTTTCTTGAGTTGAGTCACAAATAGAATATATGCATATCCTAATATTGGTAAACCAAGGTTAAATATCATTTTAGTTTGATGTTCTTGATTGATTAGTAAAAAGAGCACTTATACAGGAAAAAAAACAACTTTTGATCTATAATTAATACACATAAGCCAACTGAAACACTTCAAATTAAATGGTCATTCAATCAAATGCACCATTTGTATTTTCCCACTCATGGAGCTGAAATTGCCCTACCAACATATCTATGTGCATATAATCTTTAAATCAAGTTTGAAAATGTTTCTTATTGACATATCTGTTCCATACTAATTTAATAAGCAATTCTCTTCAAAGCCTCCATCTACGTACATTATATACTTTCCATTCTGCTTGATACTTGAGTAAACATCTAATAGACAGAATCATGAGAATGGCACTTAAATAAAAATTTTATAGGACAGGACTCATTTGTGTAGGTCCAAGTGACTAGGGCCAGGGGTAATTAGGGCTATTTTATTCAATTCTTGAAGCAGGGACGTAGCAAGGGAAGGGGTGCAGTCCCCTCCAAGTTACACACGTTTGGGGTGCAAATTGGTAATGAATGATACACTGATTATCTGATACACTATGATTCACTAACATAGTAGATAGTATCATCTATGATCAACTGTGTGCAGTACCGGTAATCAAAATTAATAGATAGATCTATAATGATAGTATAATGTTACCGGCAAAGTGCGAAATCCGGAATTCTGCTAGAATATAAATACTATTATATCTGTACTAGTGCTCAAGTTTACTCTCCCAATCAACTTACAGACATTGATCTAGATCTAGATGTAGCATCATGGTGAATCACTACACTATATCTACTAACTTTTATAGGAAACAGGAAACTTTGTCTGGAAATTCCCAGTTTTTATTTTTAGCAAGCACGGAATACCCCTCCCCCCTCAATCATTAATGTGACCCTAAGTGGCTATGACCTCCTACTGATTTAGATCTCATTAAAGTCCAGCTGAAGAGTTTTTTTGGGCTAGCATTATATTACAGATAACAAGTATTAAAACGGTTTCTGTGATTGACCCCAAAACCTCTTCAGTTGATCTTTAAACTTTAAAACTATTGCGGGATAAGGAAAGAAGAGAAGGAAATGCTAAACCTGAAACCGCTTTCCCTTTATGTATTCACACAAGATTCCACTGCATGCCATGAAATTTTCCCCGAGTGGGGAGGCATATGTAGGCCTAGGCGTAGGATGCAAATCAACGATTCAACTATTCAGTTTTGCTTGTTTGTTTTACATATTTCGGATGTTCCTTCAGAGTTGAAGATAGTTTACTTCCTAGTCCAAACCTCCCGCAGGACGACGGGGATGGGAGCGGGCAGGGTTTGAACCCGGGACCATCGATAAATCCAAACGACAGTCCAGCGTGCAAACCGCATGATGCGTACTTTAGGTGGATATGGGGGTTGCATCCGGGTTCACTCACTGCTTGATTAAAAATGTGACACACTGTCTTACAGGGGGCGGACTGGGTGTACAATTCGGTCCGGGCATTGCCATACGATCAGCTCACAAGTTGCTTGTCATATGAAATACATCTTTTTTTTTTCTGCCTCATAAATTAAGCTTTATAATCCAGCGAAAATTGAACTCACCCCCCCCCCTCCCCATGGCCGTCATGTGAGATGTTTGGTCTACTCTGAAGTAACAAACAAAACATGTAAATGAAAACAAACCAAAAATTTGTAAAGAAAACAACATGAAAAGTTCATGCCAATTATCAACCTGTCCACATCTAAGGAGTAGGCCTAAGAATTTTAAAGGTATTTGATCAACAAACTTCTTGCCGTAAGATCGTGTATGTTTGTGTCATGAACTTTTTTTTAAACGCCTTTATTGCGTCTTTAGCCTTCAACATGAAACCATGCAAGTATTCTTTTGCTATAATGCTTTTCAGCATATCCTTAATAACCCCAATACTGGCAGAATCCTTATTACGCAAGCTACTTAATTTTTATTACAGCGTAAGTACTAACTCGAAAGCATAGCTGATGATTACAAAATACCACTCCCGTTGATAAATCGTAGCCTATTCTCAATACAGTATAATATTATGCTGGAGTGGTATGATATAAACTGAATCAGACCCTTTTATAGGTCTGGAGTGGTATGGTGTAAACTGAATCAGACCCTTTTATAGGTCTGGAGTGGTATGGTATAAACTGAATCAGACCCTTTTATAGGTCTGGAGTGGTATGGTATAAACTGAATCAGAACCTTTTATAGGTCTGGAGTGGTATGGTATAAACTGAATCAGACCCTTTTATAGGTCTGGAGTGGTATGGTATAAACTGAATCAGACCCTTTTATAGGTCTGGAGTGGTATGGTATAAACTGAATCAGACCCTTTTATAGGTCGTCGTTTTAGTGAACACAACATGAAACACAAAAAAAGAACAAGACTTTAGAAACAATAGAGAACTATACACTCGTCCATGGTTTTAGGCTCTCTACTTGCAGCAGAGTGGTTACAGTGTTGGCTTGAGAATCCTGAGAAGGCTTGAGCCATGAGTTCGAATACAGTTCGTCCCCCGCCCCCATTTTAAATGCCTTTAAAAAGCTATCACACAGATGCCTCGTTAAGTACCAAAAGATACCAAGATATCATACATTAACAATTTAAGAAAGCATTTGGATACTTAATCCTACTCAATATTCTTCATTTGGAAAGACCGTTATGGCCAAGTTAAGGACAAAATTTTTTTAAGCGATCCATTCGATCATAGATTATTGATTATTCCAAATTTATTGTTTAAATTAGTTATTAAGATATATATTGAGGTCACATGATCCATTCCCGTGACCTCGCCATACCTAGGCTTGGTGTTCCAACACTTCCACTTAACAAGAAGACATACTGACGTGGTATATACTTTGAGTAAAAGCAGTGAATTGTGTTGTGGTAATGGCATTACTTTTATAGACTATTTTCAGAACTTCGAATTATTGAATGCTCATGCACATGTGAAAATTCAGGAAAATATTTTTTTTTTCGATATCTTTAGCTAAAAATTAAAAAAAAACAAGGTTGCAAAAGACAGTTTGTGTGGAAACACAAACTCAAAGTCGGCCCCCGAAGTGGTCCACCCAGGCAGGCTTCAATATTTTCAGAAAGAACATCCGAATGAAATTGTATCAAAGACAAATGAGAGATAAGAATGGAGAAAGAAGGTTAACAGATCTTGTGTAGTGCCCCAACGGTCCCGCAGATCAAAGGATAGGTTAAAGTGAATGTAAAGTTAGATGTGAACCTGGCCTAACTAGTTTCCCTATCAGACCTTGTGGTCTATAGGGCAGATGATGTAAAGTTCATCTGTTTTTGTGGCCTACGGTTAACGAGGGTGTCATGTAGCCAGCACAACGACCAACCGCCTTTACTTTTACCCAACTAATGTCAGGTACCCATTAGAGCTGAGTGGACTCAGAGGCGCCCAAAGATTCCAAAGTTGAAAATCCCAGTCTTCACCAGGATTCGAACCCGGGACCCCTATTCGGAAGCCAAGCGCTTTATTGCCCAGTCACCGCGCTCCCCCTGGCCTAACTGATGTCTTATAATTAATGTAATTGTTTTGAAAGGGCTCAATTTCTTATTCGAATCCTCAAAAACAAAAATAAAAAATTATAACAACTTGCTATAAAAATATGTTCAGAAAAATGAAGTTTACGAGATTACTATTTGTTTTAAATTATGTCTAACTTATAATACATACTAATTAGCTTTTTCTCTTTAAAAAACTGCTTGCATAACTGATTTTAAAAATTAGATTTTTCGCTTTTAGAAAAAAAAAGTAGCCGTTGCATCAGAACTTTGAATGGTCTAAAATATTGTGATGTCCGATTTTCAATATCTTGTCTAGTTTACGAGATCTAAACGGGACGGACGGACATACATTTCGCACAAAACTAATAGCGTCTTTTCCCCTTTCGGGAGCCGCTAAAAAAGCCAGCAATATTTGTAAAAGTATAACTGTCTTTACTTTAATTTAAATAAAAAAGAAACTAACAATACACCGACAAAAAAAATGTAATTACAAATAATTATGTAATTTGAAGCATTTTAAAATATCATCTAAGAAGGTAGAAATAATGCCAGCATTTTCTTTACTCTCTGGACAATAGGTAGGAAAAAGAGGTTCTTCAATAAAATAAGTTTAACTTTCTCTAAACCAGGCATGTCAAACACAGTGTTTGCGGGCTGCATGCGACCCGCGACCACTTTGCATGCGGCCCGCCTGGCCACCTCAAGAATTATCAAAATAATGTTAAATTATTAAGCGTTTAACAGTGAACACTCATTTTGCAGGTAAACAAAACAAACTAAAGAGTAACAATCAAATTCGTTGAACTTATTGAATATTTTTAAATGATCAGATTTTTAGAAACAAATAAATTTTCGAAAATTTATTTTAAATTGAATTAGATGTGGTATTTCGTTGTTTTTTTTAAAATTAACTTCGAATTAAATTAGAAGTTATCTTTTAAGTTTAGTGCTGTTTTTTAAAACTTTAAAATTATTATTAATTGTTAATAACACGTCTTAAATAAACAATATGTTAGACTTACACAAACATTATCAGTGGTTAATATTGTCATTCTATTTTATTTTAGTAACTACTAGGCCTCCTTTATATTCAGTTTATTCAGTACTTTATGCGGTCACAAGACAATTTACACTAATTTACTGACAATTTATAATTTCCTCAGAAAATGGATTTTATACTGATGAAGAATTTGTAACTACAGCAGCAACTGTTACTAAAAGAAAAATTAAGAACGAAAATAGATCGTTTCAAGAAAGGTGGGAGTTAAGTTATTTCTACACATCGGTATCAAATAAGATTCACTGCTTAATATGCAACTCCTGCATTCGTGTGCCCAGAGTACAATGTCAAACAACATTACGCTAATCACAAAAAGGTATATTATGCTTACACCTGGAAAATTGAGAGATGACAAGCCACTTGAATTGAAAAATAGTTTTAAAAGGCAACATATTGATCTAGTATTTGTTAAACTGAAAAACGAGAGTGAGTCTGTAGCGAAAGCCAGCTACACTTTGTCAAAATTAATTGAAAGCCATAGCAAATCATTTAGTGAAGGTGATTTTATGCAGTAGTGTTTCTTTAAAGCTGCGGAAGTCTAGAAAAATGTGAAAGCATTCAAAGAAATAACGATAACTAGGAACACTGTGGCAGAATAAATGGCATGTCAGTCAGCTTGCGTGAACAATTAAATAACAAAATAGCTGATTTTGAATTCTTATCATTGGCTCTCGATAAGTCAATTGATGTAACGGGTGTATCACAGTTGGCTATATTCATAAGGACAATTTCCAACTGATTTTAGGCTGCGGCCCTTCAGGTCATGGTAAGTTTTTATGCGGCCCATACACCTTAATGAGTTTGACATGCCTGCTCTAAACGCTTATGATTCTATCTCACTTGTCTGGACCAGTTGGGAAAACAGGAGGGGGAGAAAGAAGGGGGGGGGTATCTGGGTGAAGGTTACCGTGATGTATTTAAAATTTAAATGTATTTTTGTTTTAAAGTTGTGCAACTTCAATTCGAACTCGAGGGCTCAAGCCTCTCCAAGCCAATACACATAACCACTTGGCTGGCCAAAATTGCTTATGAAAATGGAAGGCTTTATATTGCTACCTATTGTAAGTTTCAAACTTAAAAGCGACGCACTAATTCTCTACACAAAGTATAATGGGGACTAATTCAACTTATTACATCACATCCGTCAAGTACAATTTCTTTCCCTTGTTTGATACTAAACAAAATAATTAATTACCCATAATTAATAAACTAGTTTATTAATTCTTTTTTTGTTTTGTTTTGTCAGGTATAAGAAATAATAGTGTAACATTTCAACTTGATCCAAGATATACAGACTGATAGACAGATACATAGACAGATATACAGACAGATATACAGACAGATATACAGACTGATATACAGACAGATATACAGACAGATATACAGACTGATATACAGACAGATATACAGACTGATATACAGACAGATATACAGACTGATATACAGACAGATATACAGACTGATATACAGACAGATATACAGACTGATATACAGACAGATATACAGACAGATATACAGACAGATATACAGACTGATAGACAGACAGATAGACAGATAGACAGACAGATAGACAGACAGATAGATAGACAGATAGACAGACAGATAGACAGACAGATAGACAGACAGATAGACAGACAGATAGACAGACAGATAGACAGACAGATAGACAGATCAAGTTGAAAAAAAGTTTTGTAAAAAAAAACAAATTCCAGTCGCAAAAAAATATTGTTAATCATATCTATTACAAATTAAGTGCATGATTGATACATAATGATTGATGCAATTACACTTAATATAAGCTTTGTTTTCTTTAAAAAAAATAGTATTTTTTCTTTATTTTAACAATGTTTTTCTATAACGCACCTTTCTTGCTAGAGAAAGTTTAGTGCGCTCTGGTCGAATCTTTTTCCGGACTTGTGTGAGGAGAAATTTTTGGGGGATAAGGTTTCCATGCTGCCTTTAGACTCTCACAACTCACTCACATTGGGTCTCGAAACCATTGTAGCCAAGCCAGTCTGCCACACACAGATGTTATTGTGTTTTTGTGAGGTCCGTCAATCTAGAACATGTCTACATGAATGAACAATAAATTGCACCAACTTCTTCTTCGTTTTCATTGTTATGTTGGAGTGTTCAGATGACTAGACCAATACATGAGATGAACTGCGCAGTGGCTTCCAAATTGCACCAACTATTTCTGGCCTTTTGGGGAACATACATTTTGTTATTGAAATAAATATGCATATTTATGACACATTTAAAAGGTTGATTCCCACAAGACATTTTGTATGGTGATCTAATGGAAGGCAGAAGAGCTGCAGGCCACCAACATGAAGCTCTTGGAAATCGACGCTATTATCTGCGGGAAAAGTTGCACTAGTTACATCCACATGGATTGCAAATGGTATTCACACCAGAAGTAGAAAGAAGGGTGAAAGTTCTACAGAGTCTGGTGATTACGGTACCCAGTCAAAATAGCGCCGACAAAAAACGCGAACAAGATAGCACGCACAAAAAAGCGCCGACAAAATAGCGCGGACAAATATCGCCGACAAAATAGCGCGAATATAAAAGCGCTGACAGAGTAGCGCAAAAAATTATTTAGTCATTTTGAAAGAACACTTTAGATATCGTAAAATATTAATAGAGCCAATTTTTTGTTTTTGTTTTAATGTTATCATAATTTTTCAGTCATTATGCAGGAAAAACTTTAGATATCTTAAAACATGAATAAGCAAAAAATCAAAATGAATAATTTCACGCTATTTTGTCAGCGCTATTTTGTCCGCGCTATTTTGTCCGCGCTATTTCGACGGGTCACCGGTGATTACAGATGCCCAACCTACCGCAGCTGTGTATCAAGTACTGGCTTATTTAGCCACAAGAGAAGTTGGAAATGGAAAAGATCATATTTTGAGACGGTGGATACCACAGACTGATAAAACATTGAATACAATATAAAAAGGCATTTTTGTTTCGTACAGTCAATGCTCTTCTTCAAAAAGCGCTATTTTAAATCAAATTTCTACTAACATTGACATCACTCTTTAAAGACTAAGATGAAAAAGTTAAACATTTGTTTTATAATGATACACATTGGAAGGAGGATGACAATCTGTGACATTTACAACTGTATCCCATTTCATTGCCATATGGGTACAGTGGCGTAGCTAGGATGTATAGAGGAGGGGGAAGAATTTGAAAATCCCACGAGCCCCCATTTGAGGGGCCTCAAAATGAGTGTCTTTTGCATTAAATATTAAATATTACTCAAAACGCAGGGGCCCCAAATGATAGAAAATTTCTAGCTACGCCCCTGAATGGGTATGAACAAATACAAAATTATACAAAGCTGCACCATGATTGTGTACACAAGTCTAAAGTACACATAAAGAAATAGAAATAATCTGTATATAAACAAATGACAAAGAAATATAGTAAAAGGATTTGGTGTTTTTCAAAACCTGATATGCGGCCCCAGTTGGTGTATCTTGCTCATTCATTACATTAGGACTTGGCTAGGCACAATATGGCGCGTAAGTTGCGGAGTTTAAAGCTTTTACGTTTGTAGGTATCTTGGTGACAGATGGACGGATAAAATGAGTACCAATGAGTGCGTAGATCTCAAAATCAAGGTCGTGAAAAATGATTTGTTTATATATAATTAAGATACCTTTATTATGAACATAAAATTATGCCAATTGAAATGAACAATGAACATATTTAATTTTATATTGAACAATTAAACGTTTCATTCTTTTTCTTATGAGATTTCATTCTATTTGTTTCGTTATCTGATCAAATTTATACATTGTCAATATTGTGCATCTTTTTTTGTTTAAAATAAATTAAATATGTTTATTGGTCAGTTTCAATTATTCTGTGTATCACATGTGTCTTGATCTAACTTTTTTGTTTTGTTTTGACAACTGAGCTTCATAACTATATCAGCTGTGTTTCGTATCTGCTTTGAAGACATGATGTAAATCATTATACCGTCTACAGCCAGTTCGAATTGTTTTAATTCGGTAGACTGTTTATTTCACTAAGACTAAACTTTCAATCATCAAGAATGGATGCTGTAAAACCAAGGGCCAGCCTGGATAAAGATGGATCAACTTGGATAAGGCATGACTAGGTGATGAAGAACTTCTAGGAAAAAACGAATGTAGAAAGCCTCAGGGTGTAGCAACACGCGATGGAATTGTGACGTCCATGTGTCACCGATGATTAGAATTAAGACGATCAAAAAGATTAACAGCATCAACTTCGTCGTTTTGGAATCTTTCTAAATGTAGACATCACAGCGTAAACGTTAGCAGCTCTTTCCCTGAAATAATCGACAATGTCCTTCCTGTCCATGCTCGCCAGCTCTTCCTTTATGGTACACAGAGGCGCCCATTCTAATTGTTCATTCCAAACAAATGGAAATTGAAATGCCCATTTTCCGAGTGTGTCGACAAACGCTGATTCGGGGTTCCTTCCTTCCATACGGTTGTCGTAATCAGCTTTTAGATATAATGATACCAACAGATCAATATGCTGAGACCCTAATGAAGTGAAAAGTCTATAACAGAATTGTATGTATGCCCCATTCAGTGTGTGAGCTTTGGACAAACACTCTGTCACTTCGTTGATGTCTAACTTGTTTGTCTCTTTGGGTAGAATATAACCGATCTGTTGCAATGAATTCACAAGGTGTAAGGAGTGCTGAATGCCAGGATTGGATTGTGCCCAAGCTTTTAGAATAAAATCACAATCGTCTATTGAATTCAGTTCCCAATTCGTATTAAAAGTTTTGCTTGGATCCGGCAAAAAAATGATGAGAGTTTTAAACTCGTTAAGTCCTAGGACTTGCACAACTTTTGAGAACAAGATTTGCAAATCATTAGGAATAACATATTCAGCAATACTCCCCTTTGTTTTCAACATTGGTTCGCCTGAGTCTTGTATAAAACTGTTCTTTGAGCGATCATTTCTATTCCTAATGCACCAGGTAACAGCAACTACTACTATTATAAATAAAACAATTACTCCACCAGCAGTAGAGCCAATGACAATATATGCTGTCTTAGATTCTTGAATACTTCCGATCGCGACTGTAGTTTCTAGCCTCATCGTGGCAGTGGGCAATGTAGAAGTAGTTGTTGGTGTGGTTGAATGAGTGGTTGTGGATGTGGTTGAGGCTTTCACGCAAGCCCAATCACCAGCGGCGCTTATAATGCGTTGGTCGAAACCTTCTTCACAACCCCAGACAGCATCTCGTTCACTGGAGCCAGCTTTAACAAGTGTCACATGAGGTCCAGACATCTTTGTCCACTTGATACAAAATGTCTTTGTGTGCGCGTCAAGTGCCATAAATGATCTAAAAAGAAACATAGTAGACATCATTATCAATGTGCATGGACGCAGTTTGTAAATAGATTATAAGTAAGGATATTGCAGTAAGATCATTTGAAAAGACGTAAACTATTATTGAACTATAATCGCTTAACAGGATCTCGAATGACGAATTGTAACAAAGAATAAAGCAGTATCCCATTAAAGTAGATATTCTTTTGAGATGGATAGGCCATAACTTTTGCAAGCCTGCATCCAATATTATAAGTAAGCTGTAACCTGGAACCCTCGACGAAAGAGAAAGAAGAACAGCCTTGGAATGCATAGAGCTGCGTTTCGGAAGTAGATGCCAAATATTGTTTCGGAAGAAAGATATAACATAATGAAGGTAGTTTTGAGATAATAATAATAGATAACATAGTGTAGATATTGATTTTTTAATTCATTCAAACTCGAAATTGAAACAATAAACATATATACAATTCAGATACAGGATGCTATAACATCAATGATGATCAAATAAACCAACCAACGTTGTAGTTGTACCTTAACTAGCGACATCTAGATTTAACTCTCCAATCCCTAACACCAAGTACATCCTTAAATAGCCTACTCCCCTAAAACATCTAGAATATTCTTAATCGTTCACGCTATCTTAACACTGACCCTACGTTTCCTGCCTTGTTTGTGTGACCACTTTTTACATACATTGACATTGCACTCATGATCATCTGATCACGTGACACCACACGAGACCACTCGTTATAGAAGGTCTCAACACTAACCTGCAACGTCACAGCCTGAGAGAAGTTTGGACCAATAGCTTGTTACCACGCCGTACAGACCTGTGACGTCGCAATGAGCTATTTGTTTAAACTGCCCACGGGTTGTGACGTTGCATGCCATTGATCTCGCGTCACACCCTTACGACTAGCCTTTACTTTGTGTCCCGGTTACATATCAAAGCGCGACAGTAGACAGTTTCAAGTAGAAACTTCATCAGTGGCTTGTTTCTATACACAGGCAATATAGTTGCAAGACGTCTGTTAAGTTGGTGGTACTTTATCTTCCTTACAATTTTACTTCGTTCTCCAGAAATGTATCTAAGAATCTTGTTTTCAATGCACTCCTGTTCTCCCAGGAAGTGAATGATCAACTTGTTGACATTGGGGTGACGACCGTCAATAGGCAGCTGAAATGAATGATTCCATCCATCCACTGCATTGTTTGTTCATGGTTTGTTCATTGTTTGTTCATGGTTTGTTCATTGTTTGTTCATTGTTTGTTCATGGTTTGTTCATTGTTTGTTCATTGTTTGTTCATGGTTTGTTCATTGTTTGTTCATTGTTTGTTCATTGTTTGTTCATGGTTTGTTCATTGTTTGTTCATGGTTTGTTCATTGTTTATTCATTGTTTGTTCATTGTTTGTTCATTGTTTGTTCATTGTTTGTTCATTGTTCTCTAACATTCCATAATGCTATCGGAAATAGTGTGGCCACTCTGCGATTTCATGTCAGGCGGCCAATATAGTTGTCCTCCTAGTAGTCATAAACATTTACTTCATCTGGCCGAGCATCCTTTAGTTGTTTTTATCCAGACAGGAAATGGGACCGCCAGCTTGACTAATCCTGACACATCTAAGTTTGTCAATGTTGCAGCTTAAAGGGGTAGATGCTTGAGGCAAAACATCCAGCTCAGGACCTTCACTTACTTAAGTCCACTACTTATAATTTTACATAAGTCCGCTCTATTTTTTGTCTTGTGCTATTTTGTCGGGATATTTCGCGTTAAGTTGTCTTTCGCTATTTCCTAGGGAAATTTCGCGCTATTTTGTGTGTTAATCGCACTGAACCAGTGTACATACTATTATGCTAATACAATCTTAGCGTTTTGATGAATAAAGTAACGAAGATTTGATTGTATGTATGCATATTTCTCAAACCTCTTCATTCCACCCATATTTCTCTTTATCTGATGTTAAAAAAACATCTGATTTCTAGGGATGTATGAAATATTTTACAATTTACCTTTTTTCTTTCTATATGAAAAGTAGAAGGATTATACATCTCATTATTGATACCAAAAGCTGTGAGCTTGAAATCAACTTTTTATTGTAAAACACTTTACACATACGAACACCGCAACTGGGATTATAAAACAGATACCAAAAAACTTCATAGTACACAGTTTGGCTGAGAGCAAAATTAAAGAAGCTTCTGAAAAGGAAACTGTATATTTACTAAAAATTTAGAGTTTCTGATAGACTGTAAAAGTTGGGTCAGCGTGATAGCCACGGAAAGCTAAACTATGTGACATGCATGGCTTTTGGTAATTGATTCTCGCCTACATTAAATAGGTTTTGCATGATTCAAAGAAATGTTAGCAACTGACAGATGTCAAATTTCTTGTGAGAGTAAATTTCAACCTGAGTCATTCTTAAAGAAAAAGGAAACACGAATGAACATATAAATATCTGCACAAGTAGTCACTAGTAGTGTATAAATATTCAAGAAACAGTTTTGCAAAAGATGTCCATCATTGTGCTAAACAGAAAGCGAATTAACTTATGTTAACAAAATTAACTTATGTTATGGATTTAAAAAATGTAGCAGTTACCCATAAGGACACGCTATACAAGTGTTTGTCTGCAAGTCACAGTACTTCCCCTTGAAACAAACATTGTCGCAGATAGTTTCTGCTGACAAGGTGGACAATGAGGACACCAAAATAAACAACAACAACAAAGGTTCCGAGAGTTTGTTCAAGTGTCTCATTGTGTCTCTGAAAGACAAACCAAATGTAGAGCTTTGCGAAGTATTTCGTTCAGTTATATATATATATATATCTTCATCTAGTAGGCCTACTGGAACTGAAAACAAATACAAACAAACAAAATATAAATAATTGCTTTAAAATAAAACGAAGCTTATACTCGGTAAACAACGCACAATCACTTCCATAAATATATAAATAGACAAATATAGTATGTATATTTATATTTAGTTTTCGAGTCAGAAGATTAATGAGGAATGGGGTATTCCCCGTGCCACATCCATCGCAGACATAACCATTGTCACCCGGTTGTCGATTTAGATTTTGTACCGGACAGACACAGAGGGAATTGATATAAACTTTGTGAAAAAAATACTTTTTTAAAATATCTCTACTGTGAAGCTACAAAATGTAACAGGATTTTTCGTTATCACAAACTAAACTTATAAAACAGCAGAGTAGTTATAAGAATACAATGCTATAACAGGGGAGAAGTAGGGTACCAATAAACTATGTTCACTAGAGGAGAAGTAGGGTACCAATAAACTATGTTCACTGGAGGAGAAGTAGGGTACCAATAAACTATGTTCACTAGAGGAGAAGTAGGGTACCAATAAACTATGTTCACTAGAGGAGAAGTAGGGTACCAATAAACTATGTTCACTAGAGGAGAAGTAGGGTACCAATAAACTATGTTCACTAGAGGAGAAGTAGGGTACCAATAAACTATGTTCACTAGTGGAGAAAAAGGGTACCAATAAACTATGTTCACTAGAGGAGAAGTAGGGTACCAATAAACTATGTTCACTAGAGGAGAAGTAGGGTACCAATAAACTATGTTCACTAGAGGAGAAGTAGGGTACCAATAAACTATGTTCACTAGAGGAGAAGTAGGGTACCAATAAACTATGTTCACTAGAGGAGAAGTAGGGTACCAATAAACTATGTTCACTAGTGGAGAAGTAGGGTACCAATAAACTATGTTCACTAGAGGAGAAGTAGGCTACCAATAAACTATGTTCACTAGTGGAGAAGTGCGGTACCAATAAACCATGATCACTACGTAACCAATGTATCGATTCAATGAAACTTATCTATAGGTTATAATATTTGCATCAGTTGTAGGTCAGCATCCGTATTAAGTTATAATGAGTGTGTAAAGAAAAAAAGTATACCAAAAAGTCAGCATGAGTGTGTAGATAAACATTGGTATGTAGGTAAACATGAGTGTGTAGATAAACATGAGTGTGTAGATAAACATTGGTATGTAGGTAAACATGAGTGTGTTGATAAACATTGGTATGTAGGTAAACATGAGTGTGTAGATAAACATTGGTATGTAGGTAAACATGAGTGTGTAGATAAACATTGGTATGTAGGTAAACATGAGTGTGTAGATAAACATTGGTATGTAGGTAAACATGAGTGTGTAGATAAACATTGGTATGTAGGTAAACATTGGTATGTAGGTAAACATGAGTGTGTAGGTAAACATTGGTATGTAGGTAAACACTAAACAGGGGTGCGTAGATGAACCTCCATTTCCCATTCATCGTGTCAAGTGGCCAACACAACGACTAGCCAATGCACCCGTTAAAGTCTTTAGGCTACCTAGACTCGAACTCAGTGTTCATCAACTCGGTAGCCAAGGGCGTTATCCTTCAGCCATCACGATCCTTGATGAAAGTGAAATAACCCCACTCCTCTTTTTTTTTTTTGGACTTGTCTCGATGATCCGTGATTTGATCCCTCTCCACCGATATTCCCAGCCTCCCCGATAGCGGTTTGGGCTGGAAAGTGATAATCTTCAATTCTAAAGGAACATCCGAAAGATAAAATAAAATAAAACAAACATTAAACCTATTCCATTGGATCTAATTTCTTCAATTTTATCTTGAGAGTCTTCACTATAATAAAAAAAAATTATATTCCGGTATAATTTAGTTTGTATCATCCCATACTTTATTTTTATTTGGTCGCTGTGGCTGAGTTGTTAGGCGCTTGGCTTCCGAACCTGGAGTCCTGGATTCGAATCTCGGTGATTACTAGGATTTTAAATTTCGTGACTTTTAGGGCGCCCAACTCTAATGGGTACCTGGCTTTAGTTGGAGAAAGTAAAGGCGTTTGGTCGTTGTGCTGACCACATGACACCCTGCTCGTTAACCGTTGCCTAAAGAAACTGATGACCTTAACATCATCTGTCCTATAGACCGTATGGTCTGAAATAGGGAACTTAAATTTATTTTTTTTACTTTTTAGTTTATTTTTACAGACTTTGCTTTTAAACTGAAGTCTGTTACATCTCTGTAGATTTCACTTCAGATAGGACAGTATTACAGCATGCTTACTTAACTAACACATTAAAAATAATACTCCCACGTTGAACCACAAGTTAGTCTTCTTAACTCTTTCTCTCCGTAATTTTTTTCCACGTTTTGGAGGACTTCTTAATTATGCTTATTACTAGTTCACTACACTGTCATGATTAGGCTTCAATTGTTTGTGATCACAAAATGTTGTATTTGGTCTAGAACTAAAGGGGAAGGCAAAGCTCTTTTTATAGAACACAAAGTCAAGTTTATAAAATAAAACATTAATTTAATTTAATGGGGCCGATTCAACGATGGTATCGTCGATTAGGAGAGAAAGAGTTAAGATAATGCAGAAGAAAGCGTTTGTGCGAGTTATGTCCAAAAATGAGAAAAATCAGAGATAAACATTTAAGATAAACACTATTAGGCCTATAATGAAAAGCATGTCGTTTCTGATATCATTTTTTTAATTAGCGTGACAATTTCTAACCGCCAACCTTATCAATCACAACGTCATCTAATAAATAGCTTAGTGACTCTTTAAGAATGCGATAGGTTATTAGTTAGTGTATGACGAATCTGATTATGACTTACGACGAAACTCCGGGTAAACTTTTGGTTATTAGTTAAACGTACTAGAACTATGTTCTCGTTAATATAGCATGGAATCTTTTGTTATACGGTACACGCTCCAACGGCCCCTAAGCCAATCACTTTATGTAAAACTCTTTTAATGATTCAATTAATTGTATTGAGTCAATTGATTTCGTATTCTTTTTAACACAGTAATTTCCTCATTGTTTTTATTTTATTTTTAAGATACACGTTAATTATTTTAGCAATAAAATACAGAAACACTGAGAAAAGCGATATGCAGAAATGTGGAGACTATAAAGAGGAACCTTAAAAAAAAAACTAACAAACTAAAAAGATGAAAATTGGTCGGGATCTGAAATAGACAAACGAAATACTGTCAGGGGTTCAGTATGGAAAAATCACTGTTACAATCTAAATAATAAACATGAATATATACTACAAGGGGAAAAGCTTATAAAATTAATTTGACATTGAAATAAATGTATTGCAAATATTACCTTTACAGTTACAAAGTGAAATAGATTATTAATACATCCTATATTCAGTACACTGGGAAGGCGTCAAATCATTTTCTACTATTTATAGTTTTCCACCATAGAGGAATACCACCAATAAAGAATCTAAATTTAGAAGAGACTAAAAGTCATCACTAAATTTAATTCCAGTCAATTAGGCCTACTCCGCTACTAAATATTTATTACAATCCCACAATAATAAAGGCTTGTCTAAGAGTCCGAAGATTAACAAGAAATACAGTATTTCCCCTGGCTACGCAGACCCAGCTGCGATCTACATATTTTGACACAATCTTCGTAGACAATTATTTTTCACCGGTGGTCGATTTAGATTTTCTTTTCGACGTCTTCGGCTGTCCTCGGCAGTGGACGTTCCTTTGGACTCAAATATGTATACCGCGAGCTGGCCCCATAAGTAAAAATGTTTTTTTTTTTTTTTTTAATACTGTTTGAACAAAGACAATTCCTTCTTTATACAACGTATAGAGTGGTTATTCTTCTCTAAATAACTAATGAATGAATAAAAGCAGTGGCGTCACTGGGGGGGGGGGTGCGGGCCGACTGTTGTGACAAAAAATGCTTGATTTGCTTTAGACATGTCGCTGAATCTGGACAAATTGTTGTAAGATGCCTTATTCACTACTATTTTCCAAAGTGATTCTGATTGACGTAATCAAACTTTTTTTCTTTAAATCTACAAAACAGATCAACATCCTTCGTAGCTATACCAGGCCTTGCTCGACGATGTTTCGCAGGACGTAAACGTGTTCCGTGCTTGATTTGCCTTTTTTCGGAAGCAGCTAGCATAATTTAAAACCTTTTCCACAAGGAGCTCTAAAAAAATCTCTAATAAACTTATGTTCAACTCAAAGTTTCTCAATCAAATGACTACATTTTAAATTGTCTGAAATAACTTTTGATAAATGTTAAAAACAACTACATTTAAAAATAGAATCGAAAACCATCAATTAATTACCTTTTAGTTTTATTGTTCAATATAAAGAAACAAAATAAATAATTGTTACATATGTCTGTAGGGTGTGGTGGAATAAGTCTGCCGATCGGTCCGTTTGCACTTCCCGATGGGGACGATGGTCTGCGACTCCTAGGGGTAAAGTCTTAGAGCCACAACGTGGTCAATATTTTGTTAGTATTGTATAGACACATAGACAGGCACAAGCAAAACGCAAAGCTTGATGGTTTTGTGGATGAACAAATATTTAATAAAGAATAATTAAGAAGAATACAATCAACGAGAAAGGGGGGGGGGGATGTACAAGGTAATTTATAATCAATTATAAGTCAATGTCATCACTGGCATGTTGCTTATAGAACTCGAGTATGGTTTGCTTATTCGGCCGTCACTCAATTATCTGTATTTAAGGTTCTCCTTTGAGGCTCCGCTGTGCTGGTAGCCAGTCGGTTGATTTCTTGCGAGCAGGCAGTGTGATGAATATGAGGATGCCACGCGGTGGGCTTACTCCCGTAGTAGGTGCAGACCGGTCCTGGGACTGCAGCCTGGAATGCCTTCAGTTCTGGTCGAGGGTGATGAATGACTCACCCTCAACGGGAATGTGTAGAGAGCTGCGGAGGTATACCTTCAGGCAACCAAACACGCCAGCCCTGATGTAGGAGGCTATGAGATGAGATGTGAGAGGAGCCTGAATTATTAAACCATACAGGCTGGTTGGCAAGGGGCGCATCCTTGATAGGATCGTCTCCCTCAGACTAACTAATATACATATTAACGACATTTTACTAGGTCTAATAATAATTGCTGCACAAATAATATTATAATAATATTACGAATACACATAGAAATGTACAAGGCAGGGGCATAAATGAGGAGGGAAACAGGGGGACCGTATTACAGGGTTGTAGCCCCTGTGACCTCACTGGCCCACAGGTAAACAAGTCCATGGTCGCTCGTGACCAGAGGACCGTGACAAGAAGAAGGGAGGGGGGGGGGGGTAGAAAAAGGCACATAACTAATACAGGCCGAAAATAATAGGGTAGACACGCGAGACTGATTCCCGGGCCTAAGGATGCATGGTGACAGCACAGCATGTGCATAGCAAAAACAAGCATAATTATAATGTATATATATGTGCACATATACAGGTACATATGCACAGGTAAGGAAATAATCTAGACGCGAGTAGGTCCAGATGAATATGGATATGAATGATTAACAAATGCATAAATAGACAATAGGATTAACTAAGTTGCAGGGTGGATGTCCCCCGTTGGGAGTACAGTCAACATTCACGAGTGCATGAGGAACACATATTCATAGAGATTTACTAATGTAATATTTGGAAGCAAACAAGTGTTACCATGGTCAGGATGGTATCTGGAAATTTAGGCACCGGATATTTAGTCACCGGATATTTAGGCACCGGATATTTAGGCACCCGGAAATTTAGGCACCCGGATAATTAGGCACCCGGAAATTTAGGCACCGGATAATTAGGCACTTTTTGACAAGGCGGAAAATTAGGCACCGGATAATTAGGCACTCTTTAATTAGCGACCTTAATTTTGAAAGTAGTTTTAAAGTGTTAACGTATATGTTATCCTTAGGCTATGGGCTATCGGTGACATTATAATAAATAGCAACTAGAACGATTCTAACTAAAGAAAAGCTGACAAAATGGGGAAAATGACAATCATGAGGATGTGTGAAAAAAAGAGTCATTATATACTATAGACATCACAGGATTCAGGGGAGGGGAGGTAGAGAGGATTCTCCGCTCATTGCTTCCGTCCATCACCAACCCCTAAGGTTGACTGGTGAGTTTTTTAAATTGATGATTATGCAAATTGTGTAAATATTTAGTTACTAATGTAAATACTTAGAATTTAAAAGTATTATAAAATATTTGTATTATGTCGGGGAGTGTTGGCGATAAATATAATCGCAATCGCCCTCTGCTTGTGGGAAAGGGAGGAGTCGTACTTTTAAAATGGGATGGGCGGGGTGGGGCGCACACACTCTCACTTAAATGAGAGAATTTCTCGCAGGTAGATGTAAACTAGGTCGTAAAGTTACGTAGTGAATCTAAAGGCTACACACTGGACTAAAGGGTATGGAAACACAAAGGTGTTACAATGGAAGTCTGGGAATTATATTTTAGAGGCCTTCCAAAAACTTGGGTAGACACATTTCTGTTAAAACCATCATAATAATAATTACAGTAATAAAAATAATAATAATATATAAGGGAAATGCAGATAGTTAAATTTCATAAGGCAGTGTTGAAAGGGAAACGAGTGTTTTTTGTTGTTTTTTAAATCATATGTGTGTGTGTGTGTGTGTTTAATAATGTGTGTATGAAACCTTTTTTGTCGTTTTTTTTTTCATTCTGAAGAAAACAAAACTTGTCTCTGGAACTGAACACAAAACTTGTCTCTGGAACTGAACACAAAACTTGTCTCTGGACTGAACACAAAACTTGTCTCTGGAACTGAACACAAAACTTGTCTCTGGAACTGAACACAAAACTTGTCTCTAGAACTGAACACAAAACTTGTCTCTGGAACTGAACACAAAACTTGTCTCTGGAACTGAACACAAAACTTGTCTCTGGAACTGAACACAAAACTTGTCTCTGGAACTGAACACAAAACTTGTCTCTGGAACTGAACACAAAAGGAATGGGGGAATCATACCTTCTCGAAAATTGTAGTAAATATATTTGGTTTATGATAAAGAAGGCGGGGTTAAATTGGAACATCAACAATCTTCTATAAGCAGAATAAGTGTTAATAAAAGATCAATATTCCAAAAAAAATGATATTTAAATTTTTAACTCATCTGTCTTTTCCATAAACTTTTTTTTACATTTTCAAAGCATTATATTTTATCGTAATTTCTATCCGTTTTGCGATTTCCATTGCAATTTATATAAATATTATATTTCATAAATTTACATATATATTCAATAAAAGTTAATTACCACATTTGAAGGACGTAACACACCTATACACTCACACAATAGATCTTCCTGAAGAGGTAACCCATTAACAATATAAAAGAAGGATTGTTGGTAATAGATATTAATGCTATTATAAAATATGTATGCTGCTTTAGTTTATCAACATATTTAATTCCTATAAGTCCCTCCTGCTCATTCCCATTCCCAATTTTCTCCAGACTTCCATTTTAGCAGTTATGTACAATGCTGTACCCTGCACTGTACTCCAGTATGTAGCCTTGAGTCTCATAACGTCATTTTTACGACCTAGTTCAACATCTACCAGCGACTAATCCTCTCCTTTTAGTGGGAGTGCGTAGAGGAGGAAGGGCTAAGGTCAGGAAGCAATGAGAGGAGAATCAACTCTACCTCCCTTTCCCTGAATCCTGTGAGGTCTATATTTTATAATGACTATTAATCTGGAGTCATTTTTTCCATACATTCTCACGATTGTCATTTTTTCCCTCGTTTTTTGTCAGCTTTCCTTTTATACCATGAAAATTCAGTAAGAATCGTTCTAGTTGCTATTTTGTTGATAACGTCACCGATAGCCCATAGCCTAAGGATAACATATACGTTAACACTTTAAAACTACTTTCAAAATTAAGGTCGCTAATTAAAGAGTGCCTAATTATCCGGTGCCTAATTTTCCGCCTTGTCAAAAAGTGCCTAATTATCCGGTGCCTAAATTTCCGGGTGCCTAATTATCCGGGTGCCTAAATTTCCGGGTGCCTAAATATCCGGTGCCTAAATATCCGTAAATACGCGGTGCCTAAATATCCGGTGCCTAAATTTCCTAAATTCGGTAAGGATACATGAACATAAATGTCACAGGCGAATAAATAATAATTATACAGTTTTTCCAACTCACCCGCTTTGCCTCACACAAGTTCCTAAATTAATCGTTGACTTCTGACTTCTCAGTGATTCTGATCTAGAATGGCATTAACCTGAAACTTTCGTCTCCGGCTTTTATAGGTTCCCGAGCGGTACGTTAGAGTAATGACGATCCAATGGCCATCGAGTCTTACGAATTTAGAATAGTTAAATTGGACCAATCTTTTCATTTGGGGCTCACTCACCTGACTTCTTTAACCCGCGAACGGGGGGGGGGGGACGAAAGAGGATGAAAGCAGAACCATGCAACAATTATCAGGCTGGACCATCGCTCGATGGCACAGCGGACGGGAGCGATTTGAATAGCCATGGGCGTTAGGAGTGTCGACTCAAAGTGATGTACGTGGACACCAAATTTTAATGCCCCTGGACTTAACGACTGCGTGTGTTTGTTCTGGCGTTTGGGGCGTAACTTTCTATATTAATGTTCCTGGACTTAATGGCTGCGTACGGTTTCGGCGTTTGGGGCGTAACTTGGGATGTATGTTTATAGCCTATAATTTGGTGGTAGGATCTAACCTTGGTGTAATAGGATATTTGTGTTCTACACTGGTCAGTTTAGTGTTGAGGGGAGGCTATACAATGCTAACTAATGGTAAAAAAAGGGGGGGGGTAGTTCCGCACTGGTCAGTTCTGTATTGAGAGGACGCATTTCGTCACATAGGGGGGGGTATTATTTTTTCCTTGGGGGGTTGACACCCATAGCTTACCGCACCGGGTGACACCGACCTTAGTGACGCCACTGATTAAAGGAACATTTAATCCAGCCCCACCCCCACACACCTGGACGCCCGCAGGGGTGCAAGGTGGTGCACTTTCACCCCCCCCCCCGAATTCTGAACAGCCTAATTCTAGCCATTTATTTTTTTTGCACCATCAGATCAATCAAAGTCTAAGTAGCAACTGAACAAGTAGTGCTTCCAATGGTGACTGAAGTACAGTTGTAGAAACCCAGCCTAGGAGTATCAGGAATTGATAGCGGACCATGTACGTTAATAAGGATAAGCTATTATTGAAATAAACAGGAATAGGCTAATCTGTAGTTCATGTCCGACCTTGTGCGCTTTATTATAGGATTGCAGTTCAATATTTTATAGCACGTTAGTCGTGACGATTTGTTTTCATTTGCACACAATTAAAATAGTTATCATTATATTTAGTAAAGGCCTAGAATATGATAAAAGTTTTTTTTGTTTTTTGTTTTTTGTCTTGGAGGAAAAATCTTTGCCAGCTGTCTTTCTTATCTTATTATCTTATACAATACAGACGTTACTCAAAAAAGAAGATGATTACGTCCTACGTGTGATATATGTGAAAGTTTTTTTGAACAAGATTGAAGAGTGCAGTCGTCTTGGTAAATGTATTTACGTCTGGCGGAGTTGCGGTCAATGCTAGTGCTCGATAAAATAGCAGGTGAAACACGTCCACCAGTTTACAATAGAAGAGATATAAATATAAGAAAGTTCTTCCCAAGCCATCTGAGTCAAAACGTTGATTTGTATCGACGGAGCTCTGGAAGCAGCAAGGAATCAACTGCGTTTTCTTGGTATTTCGGTAATGAAACTGTAGTTATCTCTGGCACTGAATAGATGTATTTGAGAGTTGGATTTGTTGATGGCGATTGTATTCGAGAAGAATTCATAGGTTTTTGTCCCTGTTGATAAGAGAGATGCTCTGCCTGCATCTCACGTCATTGTCAGTGATTACATTAAGTAGTCTAGACATGGACAAACTACTCAACCAAGGCTACTATGTCTGCCCCGTTATTGGTAGCATTCAGAACTGTGTTCAGGCTAGGATTTGTGAAAAATATCCAAAAGCAGACCTTGTCCGTTGCGCACTTAAAGTTGTTATCATTGACCTGAATGGCGTTTCGTTGGTGCTAAATTTACCTCTTTTGTATAAGACACGATAGACTTAGAAATACATATTCATTCGCGCTTCAAGTCACTACTTTGAGAAGATCTTTGACTGTTTGGCGTATTTTAAAATAACTGTTGTAATGAAACCAGTGACTGCTTCTTACGTGTTTCTGATTTGTCTTTTTGTTAATTGTTGTCAATATTTCATTTGTTCTTGAACCAGTTTCTGTGATGTTGCAGTCTGTCCATCTTAGCATAAGTGGTCGCTCAACAGCACATCAGCTGTGACATTAATGTTATAATCAAAAACCAACCTGACCATGCTAAGGAACACTTCAGGGATCCTGAATAAGGCGACATTGCTGGCATACAAACTTGGTAATGAGTTGGTGCTGTCGAGAATTTCCATTCGACAGACGAAGCGAGCAAAATCCAAATATTTGAATTTCGGGACTATAACAGAACACGGCTTAACGTTCCGTATCATGATTCGTTAGTTTCTTCATTAACGCGCTTTTCGAGCAATAATAATGCTCACTTCAACCTGTTTTGTCTACATCCTACAACGATGCAAGAGCTGCAACGTAAAGAAGATAATATTAGAACTGCCAGATAAACGTTCATCACCAGCTTGGCCATTATTGACAGTTTTGGCAGCGTTTGCATTTTTTGTTTGATCGACCGTTGGGATGCACAGGCCGCACGGATATGTTCGTTGTTTTTTATTTCATGTAACAAGTGAACTTTATATCTCCTAGGTATGAAGGCGAGGAGACACCAGTTCTTTTCTTTAATATTCTCTGCAATAAAAAAGGTTAAGCTACGAATTTGAGTCATAGGTGGCAACTTGCATCCCCCCTGCAAAGAAATCCTGCGTGCGCCCATGCCCCCAAACACCACCCCCACCGTGTCCATCCAGTTTTTTTCTTTGTTATGTTTTTCGCGCCGACGACTTTTCAAGCTAAATTTGGGAATTGTAACAACAAATATGATTATATGGATAAGAATTCTAAAAACAAAAACAAAACTAATCCAATGCTTTCCCATTTTCTCTCGTCTATTATTTTATTTTGTCAGTATTAGACAATTTAAACTGCGGCGAGAGATGAAATACATCTACACTTTGAGAGACATTGACTTAGGCAGACACTTCTCCCCAATGTAATCGGGATTCGGGAAAATCCTATTCGAGCTGTGTTATATGTAAAAACAATCGCCAATGTAGCTATTTTATAACTTTGTCTAGCTTTTTTTTTTTTTTTACAAAACCTATATCAACTCGCTCTGTCTGTCTGTCTGTTTGCGGTACAATGTTTCAGCGGTACAATGTTTCAGCAAGTTTTTTTATACAATTTTCGATTCTCGAACCAAGTTAAAACTTTGCACAATTATTCACATCTGACAAGACACGAATCAAATAATTAAACATTTAAACAATGATTAAACAATTGTTGTTGGTGATGGTGATTAATTGCTTTGTTTAACATATATATATATATATATATATATATATATATATATAGTACTAATTACTAGCCGGAGAAAATAATTGAAAATGACTGATGTGGTGGTATAAGTTAAATTAGTCACTTTTATACTTTGAAGAGAGAAATAGCTCGACGCTTTTAAGTTTGAAACTAACAATTGATAACTATAATAAATACTTGCATTTGCATAAGCGATTCGCTGGCGAAGTTGTTAGTGTGTTGGTTTCAGGAGGCTTGTGCCCACGAACTCAAATTCAGGTGATTCAATTTTTTTAGGTGAAGGTGAAGATAAAATTATTTTATTTTAAATTGTCTTTGTATATTTCTATTTGGCAACACTAGCAACTTTCATTTTACTTGTAATTCTTTACATTAAATGTGAATGGCTATTTAGAATTCAAACTCTCATAAACTATACAATGATAATATTGTATACATTATAAATCAATATCTGTAGGCCAACTTTATAGACCAACGAAAACATTTATATATTAAAAGCATATTATATTGTTCTAGTTGTTTTGTTGGGTTTTTTTAGTCAGGAAAAGTAGACAAAGTACTAAAAATCATTAAAATGTCATAGATCTAGATCTAATCGTTTATTCAACTTACTAGTGCTTGTAACCTACTCAGATCATGATCTTTTTGAAACTCCCAGTAGGTTAGTAAATTATACACAATTTTACTCTTTATAATTAAAATATTTGTTTAAAAAAAAATAGTAGATCTACATACCAATTTAACTGTTTCGCTTTGATGTTTCCGTCTCAGCACTGTTTGTTTTGCTTACGTATGCCCTATTAATAGCTTTTTTTTTTAATTTTTAAAATTAAATTCATTCAGTCCAATGCTTCTTAACCTGCTGTAAGCGCCCCTAGGTGACAGGCAGTCATTTTTTCTTTAAAGGAAGAAATATAAATCTGTTGTAATTACATTGTATCTTTATATAAATATATTTATCTGAGTACGGTTTGAGCAAGTTCAAAGATATTATCTTACTAGCAATGTTTTTTTTTTTTTGTTTGTTTTTTTAATTAGAAGATACCTCTTTTCTTTCGCCATTTTTAACCGTGACGTCTGAAACATTTAATTGCAAACGACATATTTTTTTTTGGTTACATATTAATCAGTTCAAATGTTCAAATTTCTCTACCTAACATTGTTTTGATGACGTCTTTATCATAAATAAAAAAAAATATCGATCATTTCACTTTTTCCTTCCACACTTATAATATTAAGTTACTGTACTTTTATTTGAGTCCTAGCAGATACTTAGAGCTAAATCTCGGATATGTCTGAGATAATTGGTATTTTTTTCTCCCCCCCCCCCCCTTTTACTTCCTAATCTGTGACGAAGGCAGGCACTGTGCTCTACACTTTACACTTATATAATTCCACTCTCCAAAATCCAGTTTCTATATATTTTTAGTGCGAAGTTATTCTTTTTAAAAAAAATCACAACTGTTTAACACATTACACAAACAATTCAATGATTCTATGATAATGCAGCACACGGCAGCACTCTACAACGTACAGCAGTCAAGAGTATTTCCATCAATCTGACAAAAGAAGAATGATATATATAAATATATATATATATATGGCTCCTTTTGTCTCGAAAGGCAATGGATGCGCCCTAAAGAGTCACTGGTTTTGGCTTAATCTTGAGACGGGGAAGAATCTGGTGTGGCTAATCAAGCCAATTCTAGAACGGCAGACTTTGCCACAATTCATACATGTGTATGCCTCTGATTTAGGGCTAGCGGACAGGGCAGCTTTCTTGTTTTCCCTCTTGATTAAGGCCGCTTCAATTCTTTTGTTCTCAGCAAGGGTTGTCCCAGCACGCATAGTCTGTCTCCATACACTCCGGTCTTTGGCTATGTTTTCCCACATATTTTCGCTGATGACTGTGGCTCCCATGTCTCGCTTGCAGACATCTCTATATGTTAGTCTTGGGCTGCCATTGGGTCTGACTCCTTCCACAAGCTCAGCATATAAGATATCTTTCGGGATTCTACCATCTGGCATGCAGGAGACATGTCCGAGCCAGCGTAATCTTCTTTGTGTCAGGAGAGCATACATGCTGTTCAAATTGGCCAATCTCAAAACTTCCTGATTGGAAACATGGTCCCTCCAAGAGATGCCCATTATGCGTCCCAGGCAGCACAAGTGGAAACTATTCAATCTGTGCTCTTGGTACATGTATGTTGACCAGCTTTCACTGCCATATAGGAGAGTGCTCACAACACAGGTGTTGTAGACTAGGTCAATTTACCATTTTCCCAGACGCGCTTGGAGAGTTTTGCCAATGCAGTGGTAGCTTTTCCTATCCTTTTTGTCAGCTCGATGTCTAAGTCTAGGTTACTGACAATTGTTGAACCCAAGTAGGTAAATTCCTGCACCACTGAAAGGGTGTGGTTCCCAATATGTATCATAGGTATTTCTGCGACGTCTTGTGCCAGGATTTCGGTCTTGGAGAGACTTATATTAAGGCTAAACTCTTGACAAGCAGCTGCTAAGGCGTTCACTAGCTTCTGTAGATCTCCTTGTGAGTGAGATACGAGTGCCGCATCATCAGCAAAAAGGAGCTCCCTTATCAAGATACGGCGCCTTTTCGTTTTGGCTTTAAGACGTGCCAGGTTAAAGATCCTTCCATCGGATCTGCTATGGATATATATTCCGTCTTCCATGGATTTAAAAGCACTGGTTAGAACGACTGAGAAGAAGATGACAAATAGTGTAGGGGCCAGTACACATCCTTGTTTTACACCGCTCTTGATAGAGAATGGCCTAGAGGAAGAACTTTCAAACTGAACAGTGCCCTGCATATTTTCGTGAAAAGCTGACACTATTTTTCTTAACTTATTTGGGCAGCCGATACTCTGTAGTACAGCAAACAGACCGCTTCTTCTAACAAGGTCAAAGGCCTTGGTCAAATCAATCTACCAAACATCATCACTGGTCTTTGGAAACAAAACCAAGAAAAGCGAAGACTGGTTTGAAGCTAGTCTACCAGAAATGGAAACTGCCACTACGAACAAGAGAGCAGCCATGCTAATCTACAAGAAGGATCCCACCCAAAGCAGCTTAAAAAGGCTCAGAGCTGCACGTAACAATGCCCAAAGAGTAGCTAGACAGCGTGCTAACAAATACTGGCAGGAGCTATGCGAAGATATTCAATTTTGTGCCGACTGTGGTAACATAAGAGGACTATTTGAGGGCCGTGCTCTGCAAATGGAGCGATGGGTAGAACACTATGCAGAACTTTACCAGATTGAAAACGCCATCTCACCAAATGCTGTTTCCAACTTTCCATGACTTCCAGTTTTGACGGAATTAGACGAAACGCCCTCAGTAAAGGAGCTGAGCATAGCCATTGACATGCTTTCACATGGGAAAACACCCGGAGGAGATGGCATTCCTGCTGAAGTTATTCAGGCTGGAAAACATGCCCTAATCAAACCACTCCATGAACTGCTAAGCTTGTGCTGGGAACAAGGAATGGTCCCCCAGGAATTGAAAGACTCCAACATAGTTACAATTTATAAAAATAAAGGCGACCGCTCTGATTGTAACAATTACAGAGGCATCTCACTGCTTAGCATAGTCGGAAAGGCTTTTACTAGAGTATTACTAAAGCGATTACAGATCTTGGCAGATCGTGTTTATCCAGAGTTGCAGTGTGGCTTTAGGGCAGGTAGATCTACAACAGATATGATTTTTTCTCTGCGGCAGCTACAGGAGAAGAGCAGAGAACAAAAGCAGCCCCTCTTCATATATATATATATATATATATATATATATATATATATATATATATATATATATATATATATATATATATATATATATATATATATATATGTTGCAGACGCCTCTCACGAGAACGGTATACGTTTTAGATGGTCCGACCGTAGACAAAATTATGTCTATGGGTCTGACTTACTTGTGTGAGCTGGCGATCCCGAGCTATTTTTATTTTTTATTACTTTTATAGGCTAGTGCTAAGCTGTATGCTTGTACTTCCGTCCTATCTCTAGGTAGATTTATATTGGTCATGACCGGGCTCTATAAATAGAATGGATGTTGCAGTTCCTGGTCTTTATACTGTGTGGACCACTTTTCACACAAACTGACTTTGTAACCTTGTTAATAAAGTATTTGTTGTAGTGAAGAAGTGAATCTGATGCGAACAGCATAAGTGCACTATAACCCAGTAGTAGGCCTACTAATCCTGATCATAATATTGACCTAGATCTAGTAGATTTAGATTCTATTCATAGATATCTAGGTAAAGTCTAGATTAGGCTATAGATTTAGTTCTGGATCTTTATCTAGAGTCTATTTAGTCTAGAGAGGGGTGCTGTCTGCACCAGTCGACACCATTTTGGGGGTGACAACCAAGTTGGAAAAATTATAACTTGGCAAAAGCAAACACATGGGAAAGTACAATAATAAAATCTCTAGATATATGCCCAAATATGCCTTGACACGTCTAGATGGTAGTACAAGTGTAAATGATACAACACAAAGTTATACCATTTAAAATATAACAAAAGAAACCTGTTCATGTGATGTTAAGCCTGTTTATAATTTTAATTAAGCATTTTTGTTAAATGTATAATAACAATTGAATAAATATAATTAACATTGGGATTTTACATTTGAGTAAAAATCAATAAAAGTAGGTAATCAGCTCACACTGTATCGGGAGGTTTCCTTGCTGATCTTAGGTGATCTATAAAACGCTACACTGCTTATTCCAGAAGAGTTAGAAGAGTCTTGTCAAACACGACGTGTTGCACTGTTTGCTTTTGTGCGAAAAGTAACGCCAAATTTTAAACGATCAAAACATTGGTAATTTTGATGGGGCCGCCTCTGAGTTTGTGTAATAACATTTCGGGGGGGGGGGGGGGGGGGGTTGAACCCCCACCCCCCCCCCCTGGCTACGCCCATGGTCACGTTTGTGTGCAATTGTACATCATAAGTATTAATACGCGATGTGCCAAAATCTCAAAACTCAACTAAACGTTACACCAGTGATGACCGAAATACGGCCCGCGGGTATGACGTTATTCTATCCGGACCACCGAAAGGTCGGAACAAAGGTCACAAAAAAAATATTTTAAAAAGTCTCTAAGTTAAGTTAAATCGATAATAAATAAAGAAAGTTCGTCTCTTTTGAAATAATAACACATTAAGCAGCTTTATTTGATTACACATATACTGGAGGATTGATGACAATATTTACTAAAAAAAGAGACAAGAAAATGAGTCGGCTGTAAGGCTAGCCACAAAGGTGCTTACATTGGAAACATGAAGCCAGTTCCTACAGCGAATGCGTAAAAAAGTGCTTGCTAGCAATGACGAAACAAATGTGTGAAAAGAAGAAAGCTATCAACCTTTACCATAACCATCACACGGTGAGTGAAAGATAGGGGTAAATTTCTCCGCTAGCAATGACGAAACAAATGTGTGAAAAGAAGAAAGCTATCAACCTTTACCATAACCATCACACGGTGAGTGAAAGATAGGGGTAAATTTCTCCGCTAGCAATGACGAAACAAATGTGTGAAAAGAAGAAAGATATCAACCTTTACCATAACCATCACACGGTGAGTGAAAGATAGGGGTAAATTTCTCCGCTAGCAATGACGAAACAAATGTGTGAAAAGAAGAAAGCTATCAACCTTTACCATAACCATCACACGGTGAGTGAAAGATAGGGGTAAATTTCTCCGCTAGCAATGACGAAACAAATGTGTGAAAAGAAGAAAGCTATCAACCTTTACCATAACCATCACACGGTGAGTGAAAGATAGGGGTAAATTTCTCCGCTAGCAATGACGAAACAAATGTGTGAAAAGAAGAAAGCTATCAACCTTTACCATAACCATCACACGGTGAGTGAAAGATAGGAGTAAATTTCTCCATTCAAAACCAACTGACAAAGCAAATTTCGAAATTTTCCTTTTTTTTTTTGGTCGCTGTAACGCCGCTGTTCTTAACCTTTTTAGTCCCGCGACCTCTTTTTGAAATCGCCCACAATGCGGCGACCCCAAAGCGGCCAATGTGGCAAGTACCAAGATGGAGCTGCAACTGGAACTTTGTGACTTGACCTACAATCCCTTCAAATATCCATCTGCGGCCAATGTGGCAAGTACCCAGATGGACCTGCAACTGGAACTTTGTGACTTGACCTACAATCCCTTCAAATATCCATCTGCGGCCAATGTGGCAAGTACCCAGATGGAGCTGCAACTGGAACTTAGTGACTTGACCTACAATCCCTTCAAAATGCAAGCGATGTTGCTTGCATAAATGTATCTAAAACTCCGAAAACAAGCGTTAAGGATGATCACAATAATTACAAGCACTTATTTATGAGGACAAACCTTTTCAGTGATGAATCGGGTGAAACCCGTTACGTAAAAAAAACTCCTCTGTAAATTAGATGTACATATAAGGGTCATTACAAGTGCAGTTGGGGTTCGGTTCGATCATCGGCCAGATCCTCAGCATGACGGCTTGTATTAAAATGATGGACGTACATAACACTCCAATAAATATGACAAAGACAATTGTGAAAGATGCTTCAAGCTTGTTGTTATCCATAATCCTTTTGTGTCCATGGCTTGCAAAATGTGTTTTTATGTGCCATGGTATCCATGTAATATCTAGAAAACAATATACAAAATAAATTTTCAATACATTTTTGTAATGAAATTAATACAAAGTATCACTTCAAAAATTTATATTTCTTTCGGAGTCGTTTTTTTCCATTTAATTCAAAGAGTCTAATGGAAGTTGACATATCTTTTAGTGGAAATAAAATGCATTACATACAACTGATGACATAAAGAGATAGATCTACCTTTCTATGTCTAAGGAAATTTATGGTAACAAAACTGAAATAATTTTGTTTTTACGAAGTGTTTTTTTTTTCTTGAGGAATAAGAGATTGTCCCTTTACAAAACAATTATATATTAATTATAAGACATTAGTTAGGCCAGGTTTACATGTAACCACTTCGGGGGCCGATTTTGAGTTTGTGTCTTCACACAAACTGTCTTTGTAAACCTTGTTCTAATGACTTTTTGATCTTTACTTTTAAATTTTGGAATAGCTCATCGTGCATGCTCTATTCTTTTTTAAATAAGTCATTGTCTGAGAGAGAGAGAGGGAGATATCAAGTGAGAGAGAGGGTGAGAGTGAGAGAGAGGGAGATATCGTGAGAGAGAGAGATAGAGGGTGAGTGAGAGAGAGAGAGAGAGGGAGATATCAAGTGAGAGAGAGGGTGAGAGTGAGAGAGAGGGAGATATCAACTGAGAGAGAGGGTGAGATAGAGAGGGTGAGTGAGAGAGAGATAGAGAGAGAGTGAGATAGAGAGGGTGAGTGAGAGAGAGAGAGAGAAAGAGACAGGGTGAGTGAGAGAGAGATAGAGAGAGAGTGAGAGAGAAAGAGAGAGGGTGAGTGAGAGAGAGAGAGAGAGAGAGGGAGATATCAAGTGAGAGAGAGGGTGAGAGTGAGAGAGAGGGAGATATCAAGTGAGAGAGAGGGTGAGAGAGAGAGGTGAGTGAGAGAGAGAGAGAGAGAGAAAGAGAGAGGGTGAGTGTGAGAGAGAAAGAGAGAGGGTGAGTGAGAGAGAGAGGGTGAGTGAGAGAGAGATAGAAGGGGGGGAATGGGGAGGGAGGTAAGAAAGGTTTTAGAAAGAAATAGAAAGGAAAGGAACGAGCTAGAAATTGAAATATAAACTTACCCATCAGTACATCTGTGACAATCGATTCCATTGCAATATTGTCCGGCGAAACAAAATATTTTACATTCCGATGTGTGTGCAGGGTAGGTCAACATGACATGTATTGCGACCATAAAAGGCAACACGTTGAAGGATATCATTTTCCTTGTATTGGTTTGTCAGAGTGCTATTCAATTTCAGTTTGAGATTCGATGCTGGCCTTACACTGGTAAGTCTGGAAAGAGGAAAGCCGCAACAATGACGGGAAATAATAAGGAAATAAAAAGGCTCTATATAGATATAGTCATTGCCAGGAGGATGTGACGATACGAAACTTGCATGCAAAAGTTCATTTGAGTTGTTCCCAGCAAACCGTGACAAACTTTTAAATTTTAACTTTATCACTATTTTCATGTCCACCCACACTTAATTTATTGTAGGATTTATCTCCCCTCGCACTGTTTCTCACGGGACGAAACTCGACGTAAAACATTAACTAGCTTCTCTAGGGCTAACTTTTAATTTTGACCGCTGGACAGGTGACAAGCACACAATGTTCGCGGTACCAGCGCAACACGCAGCGGCTTAATAACTTTTCACACCCATCCATTCCCCCTCCCCCCCCCCCCCCCCGCAGGATACGCACCGCTCTAAGAATAGCGTTGCACCCGGACTGGACAACTGCATATTCGCCTTAGTTCCTACTCTCACGGTACAGGCCATAAATCGGACATGGCGCCTGACATCTCCGGTACACCGATACATGTGAGAAAATCACATAGCTTTCTTCCCCACCCGTTAAACAAAATGCCCAAACTATATATAGAGAGAGACCAAAGCATTCTAAGTTAGGCCCGCTAGGATTCATACAGTCTCCTCTGTTAGGAAGTTTAGTTGTGAGATTTCAATAGGGACAAACGGGTAAGTGTAAACATTTTACTATACTTATTTTATCTTATAGGAATGTGTGAGTACACATTAGTACACAACCACGTTCCCCGTCATTACATTATGACTTTAATATGTATGTACATTGTACTATTTTATGTCGATGTTATATCTTCATATAGTATTATTAATGCCGCTATGGTTGTCCACGTTTGAAGCCATAGTTATTATATTTGATGTGTTAAGTTTCATCCATCCCTGTATCTTAGTGATTGATGTAAACAATAACCTTTCGTGAATCTAAGTACTGTCTAAGAACTTAAATCACAATGCTCTAGACTTACAGAGCCCATGTCAAATTAATCATTTCACGTTTCTATTATATCCCTCATACATATTATTATGTCTCACACGCTTGTGAACTTATAGTTCCTTGGATGAGTTTCATTTTGATTAATTATATCAAACCCTTATCATTGTATCTCGATCCCTAGTATTCTATTTTCATCTTATCCTTTAGTATATAATATGCTTATTTCCCATTGTAGTATAACTGATTGCTTATCGTCGTAATCAAATTTAATGGATGAATCTTGGCTAGTATCATCCTACATTGTATGATGACCCATTTATTATGGTTATCTTACTTATATCTTTTTGTTATTGAGTTATATGCATGCTTTAAGATTTTATACTTAATTGTCTTAAATGCCTTATTGGGATTGATACCAATGCCTACATCTGATTGATTGCAAGGCATATGGGAATCCCTGCTCAATGCCTTTAGGAGGTTCCTAATTGTCTGTCTTGTCCCCAGCCTGGTTGCTACCCCTGATTGCTACACACGATTGCTACACCCGATTGCTACAACTACCAGATCTCCACCCAAAGCTGTAACCGGAGCAGACCGCACCAGATACACCCCCCCCCCCAATTATATACCTGTTAGCAAGAAGGCATTGCCTACTGTCCTTGACCTTAACATATTGCCCAGTGTCCACAGTGCCTTATACTGCCCAGTATCATCTGCCCAGTACCCGGCCCAAACTGTCCACTGCCCAATAGCTATTGCCTAATGCCGACTGATTAGAGCAACCTTCGCTGCAGAAGATAAACTGGTGTTGAGTTAGCGCGACTCTCTACGAGCTAGAGATCACCGCTGAGAGATCACCCCACTACAACTTAGTCTGCAGCACCAACCCTCTCTACTGCTAAACAGGCAGCGGCCTCACCCTAGAGCCAGCTTGCCTACAGCACAGAGAATATCCCGAGCCGACGTCCTAAGAGGAGCCGAATGACTCATCCTTCTGAGTGCCAGTCCTACGACCGCCAGAAGACGACCCACGGGCTAGCAGCTAAGAAAATAAGTAGCCAGACATAGGAACATTCTTCTCTTCCAATCACTCACCAATTAGCAATCCATGATGAGCAGTTATGTTAGATATTAGCACCTTCATTTCATTTCTTAATTATAATTTTATTTGATCATCTATCTTTTGTAAACTTTCATTTATTAAATTATTTTATTTATAAACTTAATATACTGGTCTGTTCTTACTGTTAGTTGCGGTGTGCCTGTACAAAATCTTATATGTGAGCGGGATAAAATTTATAAAATCTCCCCTAGACTTAACTAAACTAGCCAACTATTGACTAATTAAACATCTCGTCATAGAGGATAAATGTAAGAAATTATACAAATATTAACAAATAAATATTCGTAATAACATTGAGTTTTTCTCTAAGTGTGTCTATTTTATTTTGTATGTGATTAAGATGCCTGGACGACCCATGATCCTATTTTGTTTGACCCAGGGTACATTTATGGTATCTCGAGAGAGATGACGCAATAATAAAAAGCCTAAAAATGATGTGTGATGTTATATTTATCAATTAAGATTTAATTACAAACACTGATGTTTAAAATACACCTTCGTTTTAATAATATGAAAAAGAAGAAGACTGCCAACACACTAATAACGTACTTGTGAAAAAGCACGTGATCACACGAAACATTAGATCAAGGAAGACTACATAAATTACACGTGAGCGATATAAGTAACACATGCTTCTAGATGCGTGTGCAAACATTTATATTGTTCATTTGTTTGGTAATGGACCTCATTCACCAATCGTAAACAAACAACATTTAGCCACGTGATAATATTGATGAAACAACGAAAAAAAAACAATCACGTGATAGCCATCGTGTATTAAAAATTAGATCGTAATTTGTATAGAGGAGATACAGAATCAAGGGGCTAAATGTTGTTTGTTTACGATTGGTGAATGAGGTCCATTCATTTTAAGAATATATAACTTGTTATAATTGTTAAAAGCCGTGAAAGGTATCCAAAAATAGAATTAATAAATACTAAAATATTCACAGTGTATATTTAAAACAATAGGCTAGAATTCACCCAAGAGTATATAATTCGTAATATTAAATTACAAGCAATGGATGATTAGAATCAATAGACCAACCTAGCTTAATATTTCTCATAGTCCATTTTGATATTGAAGACTTTCTGATACGGAAACTTGCTTCCGGATAAAATGAGATCATAACTGTGCTCCTTAGCGCAATTCATGTAATATTTTTAAAATGAAACTTGCTAAGCAACCAATCAAACTTTGGAAGAAGACCATACACTCGATTGGTAATTTTACTCATGTATAGCTCCCACGAAACTGAAAAAGATGTTATTAGTTTTGTGTCGTTTGTAGGCTATCAAAAATTTAACAAATGAATTGGAATTCAGATTTCCACTTATTATACAGTTTGCTATAGGCCTACTTAGGTGTAGGCCTAACTGTTACTCGAATTCTTGTTTTTAAAAGTAATTTTGCAAACCGTTTTTTTTTTTCAAGTGTTAAAATTTTAATAAATGCATAAAAGACTTAAAACGGAGGCAAATCCATTTTTAAAAAAAAATGTGTATTCGGTAAATAGTAGGCTAAATTAAAAAATTGATAATAAATACATTTTTAAAACCATATCATGATTTTAATTACTTTTTTTTAACAGTAGTATTTTATAAGTTAAAAAAAGAGCTGGTTATAGTGGATTTTAGAATTAAAATATAAAAGGGAAAATCTGTATGGGAGTAGCCAGGATTTTTTTTCGGGGGGGGGGGGTTAGGGGGGATTCCCCCCCCCTGCCCCGCCCCTCGCGAAAAAAAGATATTTGTAAATATGTATGTCTGTGGGTGTACATAATCTTTATTACATTCTGACTCTTCATTTTTTCGGAGCACGTTTATTATGCCATAGCATAGGTTCTTCCTGTAGTTAGTGGAAAAATTGTTGACTCCCCGCCATTGCTACCAAGGGGGCCTGGGGGAGCGGTAGGAGCTCCCCCAGAGCAGGGCGAAGCCCCGCCGCCGCGCACTATTTCTGGTATTGAATGCCAACAAAATGTATATTCTGAGGTATCTACAGTGCATTTTCCTGCTATTAAAAAGTCTTATTTCAAAAATTAATGAGCTATTCTTACTGACCTAGACCCTCCCGCGCCGTTCGGCGCATTTGCCGTCAAGCTGTTTCCACAAAAATCTGTCACTTGGTAATGTCTAAAGCCTCTTCCCACCTGCTTTGAGGAGCTCCATGATTGTGTGACGCCAATTTGTATTAGGATGTCATCGCAACTTTTATTATGCGTAATTCATTTTGTCGGAAAACATGTCCCGCAAACCTCATGCGACGCTCTGTCTCAATCTTACTAAGGGGTTGACTCCCAGTTCGGCATAGAATTTCCTTGATTTTTCCTGATCTCAATAGCTGACTCCTAAAATCTGTCTTTGTTGAGCCACATTTAGTGTTTTTAAATTTCGGCAGATGACTATTCATTGCACTTTATTAATGAAGCCCTGCCACTGGTAGAAATGTGTAACCTCTCTTGAATACGCTTTTGGAATTAGGTGACTGTAGTTTGCTTTAGATTTTATATCGAAAAGGGAAGTTTTATCGTCAAAATCATCTGTTTGGGGTTTTGAACTTTAAAAATCTCAAGACCTTTGTTTTTTAAATTCAAAACCCCATTAAGCTACGATCATAGAATTTGGTAACTGTAGTTTGCTTTAGAGTAATATTGAAGATAGAGGTTTTCCACCTCAAAACGCTCTGTAGGGGGATTTTAAACTCAAAACCAACTGGAGGAAAGGAGTTTAAATTCAAAAACCCACTTGGCTTGGCTACGCTCAAATAATTTTAGTGTGTAATTTGCTTTTTTATATTGAAGAGGTATTTTTTAGCATCAAACCCTTCTGAAGGGGGATTTAAACTCAAAACCCCTTTTGGCAACGTTCATAGCGTTTTGAGTTTGTAATTTGCTTTTTTTTACATTGAAGATGTATTTTTTAGCTTCAAACCCCGCTGGCGGGGGGTTTAAACTCAAAACCCATTTGGCTACGCTCATAGATTTTAGAGTTTGTAATTTGCTTTTTTTTATTGAAGATGTATTTTTGTAGCTTCAAACTCCACTGGAGGAGAGTTTAAACTTAGAACTGAGTCAAAACCCATTTAGCTAAACTCATAACATTTTGAGTGCATAATTTGCTTTGTATTTTATATTAAAGAGGGGGTTCATCGTAAATTTTGGAGGGGGTTTTAAAATCAAAATCTTCCTTAACTCTTGGAATTTGTGGATTTTTGTTTGCATTTTTTTTTTGTGTTTTGTTTTATAGAAGAGGGGGATTTAACTTCAAAAACCCCTGGTAGGGGGTTTCAATCTCAAAACCCCCTGGTAGGGGTTTTAAACTCAAAACCCCCTTAGCTGCGCTGGGGCAAGTGATGGTTTAGTATTAAAATCTCACCTAAAATAAACAAAATTAAAGCAAAAAATCAGTCACTAAAGTCACCTCCCCCCTGGCTACGCCCATGTCTCCATGTGATTCAAAAGGTTGAAGTTACTGTTCTCGGCACTGTCTCAGTTCTCGGCCATTTTGCAAAGACTGCAACAACAGTACCTGATATGGTAAAACAGAAACAAACACAGACGTTGGATTGCTTGTTTGTACATACCCCAAGCTTCATAACAATAGATTCTCCGCTCTGGTTTTCACAATGTCACATAAACATGCAACAAGAATGTGATGAATATGCAACAGAAAATTAAACAAATGCAAGTTAATGATAAAATCACTTTAATTAAATATGATTTATTATAAGCAGATTTTACGGAAAGTTTTCGCTATGCCAGTCGCGTCACTAGGGATGCGGCACGCACCGGGTGACACCCACCAGTGTGTGACACCCAAGTCGGAAAATGCACTTTTCCAAAATGCAATTTTAAAAAAAATTATTCACAATTTAGAATCAACATATCCCAAACTTTCTTAATTTGATTCTATTTAATTTGTAATCTTCCTATGTAAAAAAATACGTTGTGGATGCTAGGAGAAAGAGTTTCTGAAGCTCAGAAATGTAGAAAAACGCATGGCGCCCGGGGCCTCGCCCTCCCCCGAACAAATCTGACTGAGCTTAAGGCGCTCCCCAAACATCTTATCTGGTCAGATGATTTGCAAAAATAACAATGTTATTGTAAAATGTTGACAAACATATAGATGTAAGCCCCTCGCAAGCACAAGCGGATCCAAAATTTGGATTGGGGGGGGGGGGGGGGTTATAAATTATATTAGTGACAGATTTTTTTTTATTTTGCAATTTCCTAACTATAATACAAAAGTAAAAAGTATTGCTTTGTCCGATGAGGGAAAGGAGATAGCATTAATCGTACCTCCCACCTGGTACAACCCTTTTTCATTTTATATTTATTAATCATAAAATTTGAGATTACAGTGTCATACGACATAATATGCAATGGGTTTACATATCAATGCGTAGTTTATATTATATAGATATTCAATTAATTTTTGTTCACAAACTATGATTTCACCATAAAAATAGTACACACACATACACTTGGAGGGCTAGAGTGGGGAGGGCAGTACATGCAATCGTTCCCCCCTTACCCCACCGAATCGGCCAAGATACTATAAAATTTATATATTAATTCAACTAATTTTGTTCACAAACTATGATTTCTCCATAAAAGTAGGACCGCCCCACTCAGAGGGTTAAGTTGGGAAGGGTAGTCAAGGTATTTGCCCCCCCCCCCCCCATCGGCCAACAGGGGAACGACATAATGTAAAGATCGGTTAAAATACCAATTACAAGTTTTAATCATATAGATATTTAATTGATTCTGTTAGCAAGCTGTGATTTCTACAAATAAATTGGGCCGCCCCCCCCCCACTCGAAAGGTTAGGGGGGGGGGGGGCGGGATTGATGCCATTGCCCACCTCCCGACCCCACCAAATCGTCATGTTAGACGTGGACGGCCATATTTTTTGCGAGCCTCTTTTTGGCTTTCATGTTAAAGGCTGATTTTGGTAAATATGTTTCGTCTTGTCTAATAATATGTTTCACACATCTCAATCGACTTTCAGTCGCCACCCCTCCCTTACACGGCGAATGCCTGTGCGGGAAAACATTTCTCTATTGGTAACATTATCTCAGTAGGATACTTCTCAGCCATCGCTGCTAAGTCTCTTTTCAACCTTCCACTTCTCGAAGCGTTGGTGGCCGTTGGGATTGTATTGAGTAGTAGTGATGGGCAAAAGATAACTAAAAAGTTGCTAACTTTTAGTTTAACTACAAAAAATTAGTTAAGGCCAAAGTTTAATTAGAAAAAAAAGTTTAGTTAAAATACGAGTTTAATTAATTTTTTTTAGTTACAAACTAACTGTTGCTGGTATCTTTTCTAAGGGCGTGACCAAACAATCTCCACTTCCTTTCTAAGATCTGCACTTCTATATTTTTCTGTCCACTCATCTCCCACAGTTTGGTGTTTTCTACTTTGTCATACCAGTGTATTTTTAGGATATTTCTCAGGCATCTGTTGATGAAGGTCTGTATTTTTTGTTGTTGTGGCTTCAGTTGTTCTTCGTGTTTCAGAACCATACAGTAGGACAGCCTTGAGATTGGAGTTAAAGATTCTTAGTTTAGTCTTGTTTGAGATGTAAGGAGATTTCCAGGTTGGTTTTAGCTGTGTAAATGTCTGACGCGCTAGATTTATACGGCGTTTAATGTCTTCATCTGTTCCACCTGATATACTGACTACACTCCCAAGGTATATAAAATTTTCTACTTGGTCCATTGTCTGAGAATCGAATACTATGTCTCCAATTTGTTTATTGTTTACTTTAAGTACTTTAGTTTTTTGGTGGTTTATTTTGAGGCCTGCTCTTTTTCCTACTTCGCTTAAAGCTGTGACCTTTTCTTGCATATCCCGTAGTCTGTGTGATAATAGGGCTATGTCATCAGCGAATTCCAGATCTTCCAGCTTTTGTGTGAGAGTCCATTGGATTCCTTTCCCTGCGTTAGAATAGGCTTCTTTTGTGACGCAATCCAATACTAGAAGGAACATGAGTGGTGAAAGAAGACATCCCTGTTTGACTCCTGTTGTGACTGGAAATTCCTCTGACACCTTGACACAGTGGGTTACTTGGCAGGTGAAACCATCATAAAAGTTCTTGATTATGGTTATTATTTGATTGGGGATCCCATAATGTCTCATTACAGTCCAAATAGATTCTCTGTCGACACTATCAAAAGCTTTTTCAAAGTCGACAAAAGTTGCATAGAGAGGAGATTGCCATTCGACACATTGTTCTACAATTATCCTGAGTGTAGCTATTTGGTCAGCACAAGATCTCCCTTTTCTGAATCCGGCCTGTTCTTCCCTTAGGTGTTCATCACATGCTCCCTTTATTCTGTTTAGATTCTGTTCTGCTAAAAATCTTGCTTGGTACTGACAGCAAAGTGATGCCTCACCATTTCTCACATTGTGATAGATCTCCACTCTTTGGGTCGCTATTCCCGCCTATTCAATGTATTTGAAAGGCGAGAAAAATAAACGTGTTCATTATTATTATAGTTCTAGCAAGTTTCGCTGCTTGATAAAACCTGATAATTCCTTGCTTCTATAGATCTACATTTTGCTGCTTTTTTATAAGACACTATAGATCTAAAAGAAATATCGACTCTTTTTATTTTAAAACTTTTTACTAGATTGTCTAGATCTAGAGTTAGAGTCTAGTGACGTCTAGTCTATTAGTATTAGTCTATTACTACTATTAGATCTATAGTCATAATAGTCTATATTTAATTATTTTAGTCTTAAGTAGAGTCTAACTCTTAGTAGTCTTAGTCTTAGATCTAAATGTAAATTTAAAATTATAAGTCAATAATATAGATCTATTAATTGAAATCTATATTACTTTACTTTATTAGACTAGATCTATTAGTTTAGAGATTCTATTATTCTAGAATTAGAGTCTAGATTAGATCTAGATATATTATATTTAGATTACTTATTATAATAAGACCTAAGATGCATAGAAGATAGATCTATAATGACTATAATACTAACTGTAACTAACTTATTAATAATAGTCGTCACTATACTAGATCTAATACTAAATTAACTAAATCTAGAGTTCTAGACTAGATCTACATCTACTTCTATTATAATTATACTTATATCTACTAACTAGATCTATTGGACTAGATCTAGTATTAGCTACTAGAGTATATAGACATAAATACCCATATCTAGTTATAATCATAATTATAATAATCTAAAATCTAGATCTAGAGTTACTAAGATATCTACTAGACTCTATCTAGATTTTAGATCTAGTAGTAGTAGTAGTAGTAACTAGTATTTCTTAGATTATTTTTAGATTAAAATATTAATAATTATTTGATCTAGGTCTAGTAGCTAGATTTAATTCTAGATCCAGATTATGTTTGTGATCATTTCGTTTGTAGAAGATATTAGATCCAGAATATTCTAGAATCTAGAGTTAGTTAGAGAGTCAACATGCAGTTTTATCATTACTTCTAGAGGAAACTTATATGAGAATTTGGACAATTGCTTCTAATTTCTTTCTATAATAGTATCATTCTAGTGATTCTATTAAGATCTACATCTATCCCTTAAAGACATTTAAATCTTGTTTCATGTGCACAAATAAATGTTTATTACATTTTGCTAAAGAGATTGGTCGTGCTTTATATTTTTCATGTTTGGCTGTTTCGTCTTTAAAAAAATGTCAAAATAGTTAGTAAAAGTTTAACTAAAGTTTCTTAGTTTAGTTTAACTAATTTTTTCAATTTGTGATTAACTAAAAGTTTAATTACTTTTTTTTTAGTTCAAACTTAGTTTTAGTTTAACTAAAAAATTTTAGTTTAGTTCCCATCACTATAATGAGTAGGTGGATTTTAATCTCCAGGCTAATTGATTTGTTTGTTCAGATAGGACGTACTTTTGATAGACGGTTCCTGCTTTCCAGTACGACATGCTACATGATATTCATTTCCAACGCTTGAGATAACACTGCCCTAAATATGTTAACTTTTCTATTTGTTCAAAATCTGTATGTCAAATGATGATTGTGGTACTGGGTAACCTGCACCCAATATGCGTCTTTATCTGTCATATCGTCTATACATTTAATTGTATTTCAAAGTGATGCTATGTTGTTTGCCGAATCCAACTCGCTTTGATTTACACTATGGGAACCTGAATGCAGCCAGTTTAATGTATCTCTATGACATCGTTGATGGCTACAAGATAGACAAATGTGGATAAGATACACCCTAATCTCATATCCGTCTCAATGTTGAAGAATTTTACCGTCAGTTGTGACTTGTGACTTTGCTTTAGACATGTTGCTGAATCTGGACAAATTGTTGATAGCCTTATTCTCTTGCTACATTCCAGAATGATTCCGATGGACACTATCAATTATTTTTTTTAAACCCACAAATCTGATCATCTTTTGTTGGTATTCCAGTCTTTGCTCGACGATGTTTCGCAGGACGTAAACCTATTCAGTGATTGATTTGCTTTTTGGAAACAGCTGATAAACACTAGTATAATTAACCCTTAAAGTGCTGAGCTGTTTTATAATGAGTGCATACAAAATGGAATCACGATTCTGATGATTACAGGCTAAACTTACGCACGTGACATAAAGGTTAAAATTCTTTTCCTTAAGGAGCTCTTCAATAATCTCTATTAAAAATCCATCCATCCATCCCAGTGGCGCTACAGCCCATAAAGGGCTCTGGCCTGCTTCAACACATCCTTCCATTCATATCTCCCCAGGGCCTTTTGTCTCCACGCCCTAACCCCAAACTGTTGCAGATCTGCTTCCACATCATAAATCCATCGCAATTGGGGTCTGCCTTTGGGTCGCCTGCCTTTTGGCTTTTGCCTGTATACGATTTTCGCTCCTCTGTTATCTGACATTCTTTCAATGTGACCTGCCAAACGTAGTCTGTTCTTTTTTATTTCGTTCACTATTGGTGGGTCTTCATACGATTAATATATCTCATGGTTAGTGCGTGTCCTCCACCCTGTTTCATCCTGTATGGCACCATAGATTTTCCTAAGGAATTCTTTTCCCAAGTATTAATTAAATTTTCAGATGTCTTAGTCAGTGTCCAGGTCTCATTTGCATGCATTGCTCTATTAAAATTGTTCAACTCAAATATTTCTCAATTCAATAATTGTACATTTTAAATTTATGTAATAACTTTTGATACGACAGGTCGTCGCGAAGTGGGCGACTGCTGTCAATCAAAACAAGAACGGAGCGATACAAAAACTCGTTCGTACCTCACTCGGTCAGACTCTATCACCGCCACTCATTGATCAGGGAACATGAAATGCACCAAGATACCTGTGTGTAGTCGCTGAATGAACTCTTTATGTTGTCTGTTGTATTTGTGTGTATTTTTCTGTTGTGTTGTCTTTATATGAGAAAAGAGTCCTTGTAATCACAACAAATTTCCGTAAGGATCAATAAAGCAGTCTTAGTCTTAGTCTTAAAATGTCCAAAACAACATTTTAAAATAGAATCGAAAACCATTTTGGGGTGTAACCATCAATTAATTAGCTTAGTTTTATTGTTCAACATAAAGAAAAAAAATAGCAATATCTGTTTTTTGTTGTTGTTGTTTTTTTTTGGGGGGGGGGTCTTTTTTTCCTGAGGAGTGACACCCCGAGTTGAGTTTACCTCACCGGGTAACACTGACCCTAGTGACGCCACTGCGCTATGCTCAATATCCATTATCTAGCAATGTTAGCTTGTCACCATCACCTTACAGCATTTCCTAGCCAAGCGTCTCTGTGTTGTCTTTAGGCCTGGGGGGGGGGGGGAGGGGGGAATTCAGCTGAGTTAATTGTTTCGAATTAAAAAGTTGCCAATCTCCAATAGAAGCTTTCGAAAGCAAAATTGAAACGTATTTCCCAAATCACAATCTCATAGTTAGAGAAAGTAAAGATAGAGAAAAAGAAAAGTTTACTTCCATATTTTTTTTCCTTATTCTTTCTCTAAATTCTATTGGATAAGATTTTCTTTTTTTTTATATTTTTGGTTACTTCCACAAAGTAGACGCCACGTACTGAGATGTAGTAATTATCTCATTTTCTTTCGTTCTATGCTTACAACTGAATCCCAGATGAACGTCCATTTCAGAAAGACTAAACAGTAGGCCAACATGGTCGACTTGGAATGAAAATTTGAAGATAAAGCTACTTGTTGAATTTTTAAAAAAATGCATTAATATGGTCGATGACATTTGCAATGGTATTAAGAATTACATCAGATTCTACATAGATGGGAAGAATTTCAGTGGCGTCACTAAGGGGGGTGTCACCCGGTGCGGTCAGCTCAGGGTGTCACTCCCCCCCCCCCTCACTCCTCTCAAAAAAATCTTTTTTTTTCGTTTGTTTGTTGCTCTGTAATACAAATAGTTTATAATTACCTACGTTATTTGATTGTTTGACACCTATAAAATTCAGTTGTTTATTACAATTTATCTACAGTCAACTGGGTCTGCGTAGTCTGCACGCATCCTTAGTCTTCGGAATCAAAGATATCGCCATTAATCTATAGTTCAATTTTGCAACAGTGCAACTATAAGTAAATTACAATGTTGTTGTTGTTTTTTTTTTCTTTCAAACTTGAAAACTTATCATTAACTTCATCAATGTTAATGTACTTAACGATTTTAGTTAAAATAAAATTCCCATTTGTGAAAAAGTCGTTTGTTACTTTGTCTTAAAAAAGTTCTTAATTTTAATTATCCTTTTCCTCATGAGACGCCATAGATAAGCAGATGGTAAGAAACGGTTAATGGCTATGTTAAATGATTTAGAGATATTTTTAAAGGTCTTAGTGGCATATGAAACATGCAATGTCAACTTTTATTTTCTTCAAGAATAACTTTTGTTGCCTTTAGATCCCTTCTCAGTCATGGTATTTTTGTTTGAATGTCGCCTTTTGAAAAATCATCATATACACCAATATTCTGAAACTGACTTCTACAATACTTCGTTGGATGTTGAACTAAAGAATTTTTCGGTTGGATTCCACTATATTTATCTGCTACATCAATAATTGCTTCCAGTTGAGGCTCAGAGTTAATAAATGATCAATTCAACTAAGAATGAACCTCTTTTTAAATGAGTCCGGCATCTTGTGATCGCTCGCATGACATTTGCGCTAACGTGTTATGGTTTTGTTAAAGAAAAGGTTTAATTAGTCACCACTTTTTCAATAGTTTAAAGATAGGCCTAGTCTTGTGTATCTTTTGCCTTCTAGTACACCCCCCCCCTCCCAAACAAACAAAAATAAACATAGATGCCTCTAGTGGCAATAATTTCAGAACGAAAAAAGCTATTTCAATCGTATCAAAATATGTTAGGCAAAAGGCTAAATTCTGAAAATGAATGTTGACCACATAGATTGAGTGCACGTTTTGTATTTTTATCAAATAGCTATTCTGTTAGTTCTTAATCAATTTCCTATACTCCTCCATGTTTCCGGGCTTTGAAGCTGCATTTTCATATCTTTGAGCTCCACATATAAATTCAAGCTCAACATTTTCTTGACATTTTAAGATATTAAGTTGATCTCATCAGCTTTTTTTTGTCTTCCTTAAAACTTCTGAGTCTGATCAGTGTGTGCTATGTCAGGTGTGTTATGTCAGGTGTGTTATGTCAGGTGTGTTGTCAAACAAAACACAAAGGTGTTTACAGTCATTCTGATACTAATATCTTCTACGTCGTTAGCTCAAACATTGTAACATTACATGCGTGTACTGTCAGCTATGGGCTTTATCTACATAACGTTTCCGTCATCTCATGGACATACTTTATTTAATAAAGACTTGTCACAAAATGTCAAATATTCTGCTTTTATAGAAACAGTCTGTGCAATATCTCTTTCCATTGTTTTTTTTCTTTTAGCATCAATCATAGCCACGACTTCCTTGTCTAATGTATTTATAGCCGGATGTTTTCCTATTTTCCAATCCAGGTGAATTCTTCATACGTCTTGTAATATTCCAATATTGGACCACACTTTCAATTAAGTTACAAATTTCTATTTCATTTCGATACAATTAGTTGAAAATAGTCGACTACAAAAGAATACAGTTTTTTTTTTGCTATTAAGTGACAGAATCGTTCCTATTAGGAAGCATCCGAACCATTCTTGGTACTAGTCAAGAAGAAAAATTCCCTAAAATATTCAAGCATATCATTCGACTGACACATTTCCTTCTTCTAGAGCTTCTTTTACAGAAAAATGAAATAAAATCATAATCATCAGCAATCTCAACTCCCAATTATTTAATTTCCAATTCTACAACATTTATATTAATTACTTGTGAGATTTCAATAATATTTTATGCCTGACGATGTCGTCATTTGTTAAACAGTGACTATTGCTTGGCATCCTGATATGACGGTGCTAGCTACAGATTCAATAAATTCGATTTAAAACATATCTTGAATCAAAGCAGTATTCATATACATACATGCAGCTGGTATACATCTAAAAGTAACGTTTCATGTTTTCCTTTTGTTATTAAGTATGATATAACATTTTAAACCTTTAATAGAATTTCATTAAACAATTAAAATATGTTTAGTTGAAATGAAAAAAAAGGATAAAGATCTATTTATTGACTGTGAATAACATGTTTCAATATTTAGCCAGTGTAATTTTTTAAAAATTGTCCGTTATTTACAAAGTGCATTTTTTTTACTTGGGTGTCACCCGGTGCGGACCGCACCCAACCCACACACCGCGTGACGCCACTGGGAAGATACTATATCAACACATACTTCACACAAAGACGAAAACTACAAGAGCAAACTCTTGGATCTCCATCTAGAATCTTTAACCTGATTTCGATGTCAATAACGTTTTTTTTTTTTTGGTCTTTTTCTTCGTTTTTTGTTGTTTTGTTTTGTGGTTCCCATTGCCGAGATAAACTGTGCAGTACTTTCTAGCTCATGCAGCTCTTCATATAGTTTTTCTTTTAGGGACAGTGCCTTGTTCTCTAGATAGAGAATGCAGATAAAGAAATGGGCGGCATTCTCTGACGACTTTAGTTTAAAGTGTTGAAAAAAAACAAGTACCCAAAATTAATTTTGATTCATTATTAATATTCACATTTAAAAAAATCTTTTTATATATTAACGGAACAGTCTGCATTGAAAACGATGAAATTTAGTTAATTTTTTTTTTAAAACTTTTATGGATTTTGTGGTTTCATTTATTTCACATTGTAAATTTACAAAAAATAATCAAAGGGGAATAATCACAAAAAGATTTAATTTCTTTAGGTGTAACCTTGTAAAAATAACCCTCGTGCCATAAGCTACAATTTCATGTGTGCACATTTTACAACTTTTGACACAGGTAATGTTTAGATGGCATGTCAGTAGACTTCTAGATTATAAAGAAATTTATTTACATGCATTTAAAGTTTTATGATAAAATAAAGAGCTCCAGTCCCCATGACAAAAGTTTGACCAGTATGTTTATTAAAATAATTTTATTTCATAACAAGTGTGTATCATGTAGGCACTTCTGCTTTGCACTCCTATTGTAATCAATCAAATATCATGTTTTTAAACACAATTGGATAAAGGATATGAATCTTTATACAATCAGTATTTAGTAAAAAAACAAAAAAACAATGAAAAAAAGCAGCAGTACTATAATGAGGCAGACATCAGAGATTTCACCATTCTATTTGCAAAGGCTTTACCTGAAGCATTGCACTTGACTAGTTCCGACCATAGGATTAATTAGCTTCAATCCAGAAAGTAAAAAAGGTATTTCACATAAAATTGTTAATTTATGATAACCAAAATTATTCTGTTCAACATTTCTATTCTCCTAGCCTCCAACAGGCCAGAGACAGTAATGTGAATTAGCTCAGTCACTTAATCCACTAGCCATCACTTACAGTAAAACACCAGTTATAGCACTAACAAACTACATGCATTAAAAAATTATTGTTTAAGGCTTTAAGAAGTTTGATCTTTAAACACTAGTAGAAAGTTTACAAAACAATATAATGTCTATATTTTTGTTACACTGCTATATATTATATACTAGAAAAATTTTTGTAATTGAAAAAAAGAATATGTACAATTATCATTTTTTAAAAACTTGTTACAATACCAAAACAAGCAAAATACTAAAAAAAATTGAAAAAACAAAACAAAAAAAACAACAAAGCTTATATTAAGTGAATCAATTAGTTTTGACCAGTCATGTAATTAAATTTGTAATAGATCTAGACTAACAATAATAAATCTGTGTGATTAGAAATATTTTTACTAATTGTTTCTGTTTAGTGTAATTTCATACTTTTAGCTTACTCAATACGCTTTGATCCTATCTCTTGTCGGACCAGTCAGAAAGGGGTGGGGGAGAAAGAACAAGGTATTACCAGACAGACAGACATATAAAGTGAGTTGAGAAATGCTTTGTATAAAAATACTCAAATACACAATTGCAATAACTTGATTAGTCACACAGATTAAAATCTAAAAAAATAGAAAACATGATCAAATATTACATGGTATAAATACAAAAGGCATATCAACAAAATACACAAATAGATCTTTAAACACAGCTTAGTAAAAGTTTCCCCCTTTTTTAGACAGTGCAGCAACATTTTCTACTTTTTGTTGTTCAACTTTATTATCTAAAAAAACAACAGAGTAAATGTTTTAAAGAACTTGACAACTCAGGGCTCCAAAGAAACATAAGAGTTAAATGTCACATACATCGGAGCCAATACTGGACAACAGGAAACAACATAACTTTACATTGCCTCTGTTTAGACCCACTTCACACCGTGCTTGGTTCTGACTTTGCCCTTTACTGATGACATTGCGAAGTGAAGTGCCTCGACTCTGACACATTCGCTCCTATATAAGGTCTCTATACGCCTAAGGAACCGGATGGAATGTCGCTTGACCATTCTGGATGACCACATGACTGCATTAAACATAACTTGCGTACATACTATTTACAACACATATCCTTTCTGAACTGGTGTATACTATCACTTGTCTAGTGCTGGCCTGGGGCAATTTGCTAAAAGCACACACAGCACTACCCTTATCTGTCACCACCAAGTTTATAACAATATGTAACAAAACATCCTTTTTAGATGAATACTTGTAGCAAGAATTCGGAAGCTAAGAAAAATTTTTAAAATTCTTTTGCATAAAACATACAGAGGAACCTCGAGATAGGAGTTTAAGTCGTTCCAGACCCGAGCTCGTAAGTCAAATTACTTGTATCTCAAACCGATTTTTCCCATATAAAAAAAAAGAAAACCTGATTAATTGGTTCTAACCCTATATAAAGTCCCAAAGTTACCTAAATGCAGAAAAAGACTTTGTTATAAATTATAAATATACAGGAAACATGTATATATAAACACTAAAATAAATAATGAAATGAGAAATGTAGAAAAGATATCAATCAAATGTATTTAAAGTAATGGTCAATGTGCAGAATATTATCTGAGTGGCTGATGACTGCGGATAACCAAGTGCAGGTAAGGATGAGGGAGGGAAGACAAGTTGACTGCAGAGAACTAAGGCAACACTTCATTAACAGCATAAAAAAAAACCACTGCTTTGTTTCGATAGATATCATTCTCTTCTTTAAATCACTTGACTTTGCACTAAGGTTAAATTTCTTGGGACCCATGATGCACAAGAATAATTTCGATTCAAATCACTAAACTCACTAGCTACAATTCTCACACTACCAAGACGAGCTTTAGTTAAGCGCTGTGATACGTGCAAATGGTCGAGATCATGGTATCGTATCTCGAGGTTCCACTGTATTTATAAGTTACATAAGTTAAAATTTATTCTAATAAAAATTGAATGAGTCATACAGTAGTAAAAAAAAAAAAAGTATACAGTGTAGTTTAAAAGAAAAAAAGAATCAGAAATCAATATTGCACAAGGAAATATTCCATTACATCTTAATACTAAGAAATGACACTGGCAATCATCAAACTTCAGACAAAAAAAAAAGAATAATTTCATAAAAATGTAACACTTTAAAAAAAAATTATTTGATATTCACTGCATTTCTTAGTAACATCAGGTAATTCGATGATAAGTATGCTAAGAATTGTATTATTTATGCAAAGCTTTATTAAAAACGTGTTCTTTTTTCTTAGTTTTACAGAATTGATGGCATTAACTATAAAAAAAAAGTTTTTTTTAAATGTTAATCAATTAGCTGCATCAAAAGATTTTTTTTTTGCGAAGAACATTAAAAGAATCTATAGAAACTATAAAGTCCTTGACAGGGTAATTTAAAATATGTAACATAATTAAGCTGTTCAATTCTTTGTAATAATTTTTAAAAATAATTTAGCAAAGTCATTAGGCTTATAAATGATACCAAAACTTCTTTATTAGTGTGACATATTGCAATTCATTGCCTGAAAAGGTATTATTTAATCACTCCAGTGAAGAACTACAATATTAGACAGTATACGACTTCAAAATGACAGAACAAGATGGCAATGTTTATGCCACATGCAGGCAATAAGCTGCCCTTTAACAGTACCTATGTTGCCCACCCAAAGAATTTTGAGCAATGGCAAAATATGCTTACATAAGGATCATTTAAGTATAGGTGACATGAACAGATTACTACTGGTATGCAATATTACAAAATGATACTTCACCATGCAAGTAAACAAGTCCAACGTTTTTAGGATTAGAGTGCAAACTTTTAACTCTTTCTCTCCTAATTAACGATACCATTGTTGACTTGGCCTTTTTAAATTTAAATTTATTTCTGGTTTTATAAACTTCAATTTGTGTTATATAAAAAGAGCATGCATTCTCCAATAAGTCTAGACCAAAAGTAAAACGTTTTCTGATCACAAACAAAATGTTATTGAAGTTTAATCACAACAGGGTAGAATGTACAAATGTGAAAAATGTCAGAACATGGAAAAATAATTATGGAGATAAAAAGTTAAAAGCCAGTATGAGTTTCCACAATCTGCAAACTACCCCCCCCCCACACACACACACATGCATAGGATTAATCCAGTGTAAAAAAACAAAAAAGCTTGCATACTAAAATTGAATTCAGATTACCAAGCAGTCAAGAGAAAAATATATTTTAGGTTTTGTTATTATCTTGTAAACCCAACTTAACCCTAAGCTTAATGCTTTTACCATTTATCTTCCCTCATCAAGCTCAAAAACTTCACCGGCTCCAGCTGTGCACACATGACATATCCCATAATCCAGCATCACTATTGTTAAGTTTTAATTATTCACCACTTGAACTGATAGGTAATAAAAAAGAAACTGTTCTATCACCATTAGTAAACTAATGATCCACCCACTCCTTCCCAGATAGGATACACTCGTTTGTAAGAATAGAATCGTACATACTGGACAAAAGATGAACTAATTTCTGAAAGATAACTTTTCAAGAATTAAAGTGTTATTACTGTGCTCTTAACTCAAAGAGCACATGTAAAATTATTTAATTTGCAAGCCTATAATTATTAATTATAATTTTTTATTATGCCTCATACCCAAGAGTGTGCTTGTGATTCCTTGGATGAATATTGTTTTGATTAATCATATCAATAATAATCAATGTTAATAATTGTATCTCTTAATCACTAGTGTTTTATTTTCTCCTTATCCTTAACCTTAGTGCACTAGGCTCATTCTCCATTTCACTATAAATGATTGCATAAGGGACGAATCATGACATGTTACGCATTTAAAGTAAAATTAATACAGGGCCAATAGAAACTGGCCTTTAATTGTGACTCGGGAGAGTTAAAGTCACACACTTTAGTTATAAAACAATTAACTAGTTGAAAGTATTATAGAATCTTTAGAAATAACCACAAAACTTAACAAAAGGCAACTATACTTCATATATATATATATATATATATAATTTCAAAATACAGAATATCCTTTATGTGATAATAAACATAACATTTTAAAATAACTACTTCTATATAGTACTATGCTACTATACAATATTGGTGGCACCATTTTGATGGCTCTGTGTATTGTAATCCTTCATTGCTTCATAAACATGATGCGTAAGTGTTGGTAGCATTTCTGTAATATCTGTCCTTTCCAAGTCAATCAGTTCTGTCTCTACAATAGTCAAGGGCTCCCACACTCTTTCATTTACATGAAATGAATAGTTAAAAGCCCACTTGCCCATGCAATCAGCGAAAGCAGACTGAAAGTCTCTGGTAGCTCTTTGAATATCGAATTGAGTGTTGAGTTTTAAATTAGTAGCTAATGTTTCAGCATCCTTGCCTAAGTAATCACACATATCTCTACAGAAGTTTTTAAAAGCATTGTTAAGTCTATAAGCTTTATTTAAACCATCCGTTACAGTTGAAGCATTTATCACATTGTGGCTTAAAGAAAATGTAATATCAATTTTATTAAGGGTCTCCATGATCACAGATGCATGAGTAATGTTAGGATATCCAATAGCCCAGGTATTTAAAGCATCCTCTTGCCTATTGATTCTGCCATCAGGATCATCTAAATGATCAATAAACCTATCGAAGTCATCTTCACTTAAAACCTGCTTGACTTTTGAGAACAGATTGCCTAGAGCTTCACTAGGCTCAAAAGTATTTGAAGTGATTTGGTATTGAACACCACTAAATCGACCAGCATTAGTTTGTCTTCTCCTAACATATTTAAAAATTAAAAATATTCCAACTGGAATAACTACTATGATTACAGCACTACAAACTACCAATGTAACAACATATTTAGTCTCCAACTCACGAGAGCTGCCCACTGGAACTGTTGCCATTGTTGGCTTGACCGTAGTTGAGATGGACGTAGATGTAGATGTTATTAGTGTAGTGGTTGTGATGGTTGTGGGTGCCTTGATGCAGTCCCATTCAGCGGCATTGATATCATGCTTAATGTATCCAGTTTCACATCCCCACTCTACATCTCTACTCTCTGAACCTGGTGTAATCTGAATGATATTAGGCCCAGACATTGTGGTCCACTTTTTACAAACTGTTAAAAAATGGCCTTCTTGTGATATAAAAGTCCTGTAAATAAAAAATATATATTTATAATTGATCACTTTTACTGAATAAAATAAATGCATCTACAATTTTTTAGCAAAGGAAGTAAACACTTGCAATGTAATTTACCTAGCATTCCAGAAAAATATTTTTTTGACCAATGCAAATAAAAAGAAAGTGGAAGCACTAATATAAGTGTAAACTATAACAGTCTCTGCAACACTTAATAATAATAATAATTTAATTTATAGACCACTGTTAACAAACAAAATGTAGGCTCAAGGCCCTGTGATAACATTACAAACACAAACACGAGAGCTAAACAGAAAAACTATTCTAAAAAAGTTTTAAACAAATAGGTCTTAATGTTCCTCTTGAATTTAGTGTAGCATATTGTCTGTTTGAGATTAATGGGGAGTGAATTCCAAACCTTTGGTCCGTGCACTGAAAAAGCCTGCAGGCTATAGCTTTTGAGGGAGAAACATGACAAAGTTAGAAGTGTTGAGTCCATTGAGCATAGGGACATATGGAGTGATCAGTTCGCTAAGGTACAAGGGCATTTCTTTATTATATATACACTGATGGTAAAGTGTGTCCACCTTGTAGTCGATTCTCGCTTTCACAGGATGCCAATGGAGTGTGCGCAAGAGAGTAGTAGCAGAATCTCGTCTTGTTTTTCTTAGGACTATTCGTGCTGCATTGTTCTGAATTCTTTGCAGCTTGGCGATTTTGTCATCCGGTATACCTGCTAGTATGGTGTTGCAGTAAAGGCGGGAGAGCATAAATGCCACAGCTTGCTTTTTTGTTGACTCCATTGTTAAAAAAATATATGGTCAGATCTGGCCTAATCTGCACAGCTGCAGATAAAGACCCTTGCAGAACTGACTTATGTGTGGTTTGAAAGATAGACTTGAGTCAAAGAAAACTCCCAAAATTTCAAGCTAAATGGATATAATGAACCTGGCAGTTCATGATAAAAAGGAAATCTGTGCTCTCGAGATTTGAAATGTTCCGAGTGCCTATCTTAATAATTTCTGTCTTTTCACTTTTGACACAAACAGGTCTCCTCTTTTGTATTGACTAAGAAAGGTTTGTAGTTGTTGATATTTTACAGTTTATACTTTCTGCTATTCTTTCTGAAAATATAGAAACCTGCCTTTTTACCTTCCTCAGCAGACCACTTCGGGGGCCGATTTGAGCTAGTGTTATGAAGATTTGTTGTTTTTTTTATCTCAATGTTAATAAATGCCACATGTGAATGCAGAACCTACTTTACTTTTTTTTTTTCTGAAATAATTATGTGTACACTGAATTAATATGCAATAACAACTACATCTCTTTATTTTTTTTTATTTTAAAAAAGTTTTTTTTTTTGTTAGCAACAAATACTTTAAGAAACAAACTTACCCACTTGGACAAGTTATACAATATAGACCTTTGCAGTAGTTTCCTTTAAAACAAACGGCATCACATGCCAAGTCTGAGGCAGAGCTTAGAGTAAATTGTACAGCAATTAGCAGGAGCTTTGCAAGCTTAATAAGCTGTTTAATACAGGCCATGATGGTGTATGTGATTCTGAAATTTAAGGGAAATAACAATTAATATTCCTATGTAAACGAGCATTTGTGGTTTTAAGCTTATGTAACAATGTTGGTGCAAAAAGCTGTTATGTCATGTTGTGTTTCTCTGAAGAAAAATAGGGAGATAATGATTAATATTCTGAAATAAACAAATCCTTACAAACAATGCATGATTCTAAGTTTTTGTAACCAATGCTTTCTAGTTTCTGAAGCAATGGTTGTCAATGGTCATTAGAGGCGGCAATTGGGCCTATAGTGAAGACCCCCCTTTACCCCACTGGGGTACAAGGAACCTTGTTCCACACAAAGCTCCTAGGGGGGCTGTTTAATAATGGAAACTCTCATGGATGGTATGGTTCAAAGAAGAAAAATGTCATGTTTCCACAGTGTTCTCTGCCTTCTGCATCGTCTCTAGATATGGATAGTGGATTCTAACAAAGATAGAAATTTGATTGACATATGGATAGTTGATACTAATAGCATTGGGAGTTTTGAATGGGATAAGGATATAGTGGATGATAATAGAGATGGAGTTTTGGGAGTGATATAGGAGATAAACACTAACAACAAATACATTTTTGTGCAGGATTTGGAAGGTGGAAGCAAATGGAAGTATCAGAGTATCTAGAGGGAACTGGGATGTGAAATCTAAATGAGTGATTGCAGTAGCATCAATTGGGACTTGGAATGTAAATTCTAAATGATTTATTGAAGTGACTGACATATCTTGAGATGCAGATGTTAAGTGGGATTAAGGTCTTGGGTGAGCCCTGAGGATCATTGTGGATCATTAATGTCGCTTGTTTTTGTTTTACATATTTCAAATGTTCCTTCAGAAGTGAAAATTATTTCATCCTAGCTCAATCTCTCTGGGTTTCAGACAGGGTTTCGTACCTGGGACCAGTACGGAGCATATGCCACACAACCTAGCAGCCAGGTATTTTTAGATGGAAATTGCATTATAAAAGATAATAGATATAATACCAAAGTACATAACTTTTTCAAGTGGTAAATTCATTGAAAAAGTCTACCCCTGTGCAGACACATAATTTTATTTTGGGTAAATATACAGTATCAACCATGAAATACATATAATGTTAATTCACTAAAATTAGAAGTCAAATATCATAGACATGTCTGTCAGGGGGAGGTATGGTGAGAATGAATATGTTACTTTGATATTTTGGTATGATAGTGATATCCCCTTGGGTAAGTACTCCCAGGTTACAAATGTGAATAGTCGCACGTGTTATGAACTGAATGGTTAAGTCTTCGTTGAATGTGCGAGAGAGTGTGTTAGTTAGTGAGGTCTTGGTCCCGATCCAGGAAGGTTGGATGGTTGCTTCCTGTACTGGTGTTATATATGTATATTTCCTGAAAGTTGATGGACTGGTGTTTGTATTATTTCTTGAGAGTAATATAATTGTGTACTTTATTTGATATTAAAGAGTTTTTGGTATTTATTGAAAGCTGGAGTTAGAGTTGAAGTACATAAAGTATTGATTGTTCTTTTTTGTGTAACAAGTATTCGTGTAACAAGTATTAATTAATTGGAATTGAGTAATTGTGTAATTATTAATGATAATGATTAGTTTGTTTTTTCTTTCTAAAATCTATTATAAGTTCTTAAGTTTTTGTGACATTCAGTTCTAGAAAGTTGTCTGTGCACCAGTTTGTAAACTCTTCTATCGAGCTTCGATACTGAGTTTCATCTCCTGAAATAAGACCGACTATGGCAGTATCATCAGCGAATTTAATGAATTTAAAGAGGCATTTTACTATAAATTTTAATACACCTAGATAAGATGTACAATAATAAATTTTTAAAATTATAAAATATATCTAGATGTATGTTTGTTTGTAAAATATTTTACATGTGAAAGAAAATCCGCTGCTGAGGACAGACACAGACGGCGAAAAGAAAATTTAAATCGACCACCTACGGAAAATGGTTATGCTTGCCCTGGGTGTGGCAAAATTTGTAGGTCACAGCTTGGACTGTGCTGCCACGGGAAATACTGCATTCTTCATTAATCTTTGGACTCCAAGATAAGCCCTATTATTATTATTATTATTATACAGTTTCGGATCTTCCGTCAGAGTTGAAGATAATTTACTTCCTTGTCCACACTTCTCGCAGGATGACCGGGGATAGCAGTGGGCAGGTATGAACCCACGACTGGGAGAAGTCTGAATGACAGGCAGCCATCCAGTCTGGATGATCCAGATAGTATATCAATTAATACAGATATATAATATTTATTATATATGTATAGATATATATATATATATATATTCTAGACTAGAAAAATCTAGATCTGATCTAGAATTTAGTCAATCTACTTTATATATCATATAAATATTTATATAAATTTTTTTTTTCATTTATTTTTTCTTATTTCAGCTCTGGAAGAAAAGCATACAATGCAAAAAATGGTCAGCTCCTCTACCACTGAAGCGAAAGTCACCTTAACCTGCGAAATTTGTGGACGGGAGTGTCTCTCCAAAATAGGGCTCCATAGTCCCATGAGGAAGTGTGCGAGATGAACCAGAGTCGTTCTATGACTAAAGGAGGCCAACAAAAAAAAATTATATAATCTAGATGATTATCATAATCGTAAAACTTGAATAATAAATAGATTAAAGACTGTTTTAGATTTCATCCCTCTTTCTTTGGTAATTCTTTACTAGACAAAACTAGTCTATAATAATATAATAATCTAAAATTCTAAATAAAATATAATCCTTAAAATATATCTTTAAATTAATATAATAAAATAAGTCACCACATTTAACATTTAGAATAACATAGATCTTCTAGATCTAGATAAATATTTATATATATAGACATATACATAGTATATAGCAGTGTTTCTCAAACTGGGTCAACAGACCACTGGATAACAGAAAGAGGTCAGCAGAAAGATGAAAATTGTGTACAATTAAAATTAAGTTAATCCGATCGAATAACTTGAATAATTATAAACTATTCCATTCCCTACTGTTTGATATGTCTATTACATACTATTTTAAGACAACCTAAATAAAATTTGAAGACAATCTTCACTTGAATATACACCCAACTAAGTGTTAAACTTTTGTGTACATGAACATAATCACTTGAGAAATCCACAAATGAGGAACTTAAACCAATGTTTAACCAAGGAAACCAAAAATTCTGCATTTATGGACATTGTAAAGAAGTTCCAGTGCATTCATTGCCGTAATGAACTTCATCACAATTAAAGAAACCAACTCAAAATGTGTGCTCTTCGTGCCAGGCATAAATTGACTCATAAAATCCCATAAACTTCATTAAATGGAAGTCATTTACTATATATATATATACACAATGCCTTTTTTTCAAAAACTACTTGCTGGTACTCAGTGATTAGGTGCCGGTACTCAGTAGTTGATTGCCTAACTTTTAACTACTAAAATTAATAATATACGTTAAAATACAAGAAAAGCAATAATTTTTTTCAAAAAGGTGCAGGTACATCGTACCGGTGCATACCATCACAAAAAAGCCTGTATATATATATATACCTATATAAAAAATATATATAATAATAATGAGGTTGAATAAACCTTTTCTTCATCTGGAAAAAATCAATAGCAAGATTTTCTTGTTTGATAAATAGTGGGCATGTCCACAATGAGAAACTCAAGAGAAGACTGAAGAACATTTATCAGGCTTTCAAATTTGGAACAATTTGGCAGCCAGACTTTAGCTTCAAAAAATTGACAGGGAAGTCATTGCTATGATTGACGGATAGTTGGGAAAACAGAGGAACACCTTGCACTTATAGATTGCTTACTATCACATTGTTTCTAGCAAAGAAAAAGCTGGTATATGGTGGTGAATTGAAGAAGACTTCATTGAATAATGGAATTGTTTTCTTTGGATTGTGGAAATGTTATCCAAATAAAACCCAGTGCTGAAATAATAACTTATATACAATTGCAAGGCAGCGATAAAAAAAAAAGTTACTTTGCAAGCTTGTACCAAAAGGATATACTTATCAGAGACATAAATGCTGCAAGGTACTCTGGTAGCTTGCATCAAACCACACCTAACATATATATCTGAAGTTGTAAGATATATTGACAGTTGCAATGGTAATGTTTAAATGATATTCCTCTTTAAGTGGACCAAAAGCTGATGGTATCAGTTCTGATAATTTCTTCTTCTTCTAGCCAGCTTTTAGCTGCTGATCTATCAGCTCTTTTGCAGACTTTGCCAAGGAAAAATAGTGTGCTGTTTTCTTTAGTTGTTCAGCACTGCCATAAAGGGTGTTGGTTATGTTGGACTGTAGTGGTAGTAGTGTCTGCCTAAGGTGGGTTAGGAAGGGGCATTAACAGAGAGTGTGTGTCCTGTCCTTAGTTGGAAGATTGTAGATTGCTCTTTGCGGGGGAGGAAATTAATATTGTCCAAATTGTTAGGCATGTTAATTTCTTTGTACATGGCTCTGCCTGTGTTTCCTGTTGGCCATTGGTTGAGACACTCCTCTTTGTGGTTGTTGATTAACATTGACCTTGGGGTGAGATAGTTAACAGGTTTATCTGGTTGTTCCATAGATGAACCTGCCTTTGATAGCTTATCTGCCCTTTCATTTCCCATGACGCCATTGTGTTCAGGGATCTCTGTAATGTGATGTTGATGTTTAATTTTGTCATCATCTGATGTATTATCACTATTAGTGTTGTCAACTCTCTTGGACTTTTTGAGGTGTTGCTGTTAAATGCTTGAAGAGTGGATTGGGAGTCTGTAAAGACAACAATGTCTGATGGTGATTGTGTCCCTTCATATAATTTGTTTTCGACTGTCTGCAAAGCTATGGTAATTGCCTCTATTTCGGCATGGAAGTTTGAGCAGTAGTCGCCACAGGGTGCACTTATTTCAGAGTGCTTATTCTTGGGGAAGACCAGGAAGGCACCAAGGCCAGCATTGATGGTGGATTTGAAGGCTGATCCATTGGTGTATATATGGATGGCTGTTTTTTGGATAAGTTTCAATTTTTCGAGTGTGCCTACTTTGAGCTCCAGTGGATTTGATTCTTTTGTTGAAGAATTATTTATTAAATGTGTTTTAATGGTTGGTTGTTTGTAAATAAGTCCAGGAGTTATGTTTGAGAATCTGGTAATTTTTTCTGTTTTTGGGTAGATGGTGTTTTAGGGCTAGTTCGTCAGTAAGTTGGATCATAGTTCTTTGCTTTTTTTGGTTGTTTTTCCTATTCCTCAGTGTTAGTAGCTTATTTGGATTGTTGTCCTCCAACCTTCTATATCTCTCAATAGCTTCTTATGCTGCTCTGTTATATCTTAACTTAAGAGGTTCAATATTGGAGTCTATTTCACAGGCTGCTGTGGGAGTTGTTCTCATACCTCCACTGATTAGACACAAGGCTTGGTTTTGGAGTGTGTTTCTGATAATTTAAAACTCCTGGAAAGAGATGGGCTTAAAGTATTGATATGATGAGCTCAGGTATATAATATGGTAATGCAGCTACAATGTCAAGGATTCATGAAGAAGTGCAGGCAGTAATAATGAAGAACAGAAAAGAAACTTGAAGGATGTGTACACTGTTTACTTAAGTTATATGTGGTCAAAATTCTTAATCAGGAAATGCTTCTAGCATACATTTTTTCTGTTTTCTTGAAAAATGTTTTCTTTCTTTACCGCTTTTACCAATCGATGGGATATTTTAATTAATAATAGAGTTTCATACTGTATATTTATAATAATAATAATAATAATCTTTATTATCTGTAAGGAAATTTGTCTTACAATGGGTGCATTACACACAAAAAAACATTTACATTGTAAATATAAAAAAAAAAATGTACATTCACACCTGACTCGCTCGTAATTTACATGTGAAAAGTTTATATTTCAGTTTATAATATTATGTAATATTAATAAAAATAAATATAATTATAATATATGATGGGGTATAATATAAAAGGATTCTAGATCTAGTTGAAGTTAAAGTTAAATGATAATAACATAATTTACTAAATAAAAATATTTTTTTAAAAATTACCATTAGACACATTAGTGATAAGTCAATCATCAATGATTAGTCATAACCTAGTCGACCTAGATCTAGAGTTCTATTCAGTATATATTAGTATTACTATTAGTAGTGTAGTGACAGTAGTGTATTACATTTTACCTAGACTACGGCACTAGGATAGGGCAGGCTAGGCCAGACTCCAGAAGTCTCGAGATTAGTCAGATATTAAATGATTAAACTTGGATTAGTCGAGATCATCAATCAAATCAATGGCATCAACAATAACAATATAGATCTAATACTATTAATACTAATATTTATATTAATATAAATATTCATATTAGAATTTTCTAATTAGACTAAATAGTATAGATTACTAGACTATAATTCACTTTAGATTTAGCTATCTAACATAATATAGAGTCTATTTCTTGATCTAAAAGTAGATCTAGAACTTTATTCTAGTAGTAGTACTCCACTTTTTAGATCTCTATCTAGATTTAGATCTAGACTTGATAGAGCTCGAGTAGGATCACTAGAATTTTGTTTATCCTTGATTTATCTAGATTCAATAGATCTATTATTCGATGCATAAGAGTTACTATTTTGTCTAAGCTTGTGTAGGTCAGGATCGGTTGTCAAGCTAGATTATTTCTACCTAGCTTTTAAAAAAATCTTCTTTTAGGCCATATTTATAAACGCTCTATGTTAAATTAATAATAGCTTATAGATCTATCACAATAGGGTACACGATTTTTTAACTCGGGTAACTCAAGAACAAAGTTTAGTTCTGTTTAGCATCTGTTATAGATTGGAATCTAAAATTTATGACAAAAAAAAAAAAGCTCAGCTTTCGTCTCTTCACAGTAAGTCTATATATTGATCACGTGGTGTTACTCCTTATTGCTAGTCAGAGTGCTAACATGGAAAAGTACAAACTGATTTGAATTCTTTTTCTAGTATCTGCTGTTACCCGGCAGCTTTCTGCAGAATTTACTCTCAACGACTTGAATCCTTTCAGCTTCAGCGTTGTGTCCGACTTTCACAACCTTATAGGAGTACAGAAACCCAGGGACAGATTTGAGGTAGGCCTACGCAGGCGGGGATACTGTCCCTCTGACCTTAACAAGAAAGGGGCATTCACAATAGAGATTTTAAAAGTCTCAAAATTTTGACATGTAGTTCAGCAACTTTTATTTTTCGAAAATATCTAATTACTGACTGCAACCATTACTGCATAAGATTTTCCATTTCTTTTTGTCACCGAAAAGTCTAAATTTAGGTGTCTGGTAAGTAAATACCTGCACCACCCACTAGCGGATCCAGAACTTTGGAGTGGGGGGGGCGATTTTTTTCCAAACCCTAACCCTATGCATAAACATGCGTACAGCCTATATATATATATATATATATATATATATATATATATATATATATCTGGATCCGCCAGTGGCACCACCCTATGAGTGTGATTTCCGATACTTACCATGGGTACTTCTGTAACGTGCCAGAATTTCAGTCGTGGTGAGACTTAATAACCATAACCCTGAACTGCCTTTGTAGCTGTTTTTGGAAGTGTTGAGAAGTTTTAAGTTAGATAAAGCGGTTTGCATCTAGCATTTTTGATCTGGTAGAGTTAAGCAAACTTCTCTACCCATCACAGCAGCAATGATCACTGAGAGTTAGTCAACATACATGCAACAGCAAAAGTTTTCATTTGCCCTGCCTTAGGCACACAATGTATATCTCTTAGAGGGATTGTTACTCCAATCGGGAAGGTTTGAAACTGGCCAGTGCACAGTCATACAATATCTATTCTCTTTTGACACAGAAGAATACGATGGCTTGAACATAAGTCACCCAAATGCCAGATGAAGGAATCAATAAAGACATCCTTTATGCTGAGCTTGAAAAGGGAGCCAGACCCAAGACTTGCCTACATAGATGATCTAATAAGGACTATATAGGCATCAATGAAAGTATGTTGGAATAAACCGCGCAAGATCGGACTGCATGGAGAAAGACTGTGCATGCGGTTAAGGGCCTCGCCGGAACTGAAAGGAATGAAGCAGTCATAGATAAGAGAATGAGAAAGAAAGCTACCCTAACAGATAGGCATAAATCAGGTGGATTGACATGCACTAACAGTGCCAAACTTTGCCGCTCCAGAATCGGCTTGGTTAGTCACATCAGAAGAACCTAAAACTAGTGATTCATTTGGGTGTATGATGCGTATCCATTTAGCTTTCTTTCGATTTTTAGCGTGTTGTCGTTTCGCATGTTTTTTGCTTATTCTGTTAATCAATGCCACAATAATTCAATTCGCAGCCGCTAAAGTTAGGCCTACTTTTGACGATCATAATAACACTCTGAAATTACTTACAAATTTATGACCTATAATACACGTGTAAGAACCAAATTTGAAACAATTGTTACTAAATGTTTGACCTCTAGGCCTATATAATGAACAAAGCTAGGTCTAATAGAAGTTAATTTGTGATTCCTAGTTTTTGATAGCGTTCATAGATGCTTCAACCCCACAATAATGTGAAATTGTTTCCCCTGAAGAAACAATTCTTTATGTAACACTTCGAGAGATTTTTTTTTTAAAGGATCTTCGTCGATTTAGAATATAGCAGAATTTCGGGCTATGGAAAGAGCAGGTGGTTACTTCTGAAGCCTTTGGTGGAGAGACTTAGATTATATCCTGCTTTGAAATATTTCTTTTCTCAAAAGAAGTTTTTTTCACTATAATCAAAAGCTTCTATGAAAATTTGTGAGCTGATTTGTGGCTGCGATTTATACACATCATTGCGGCAATAGGCCTACTCCATACAGAATGTCAGTGCTCTTGAAATACCTTCCATAGACGGTGTCACGTATTACGAATTGAATTTTATATCTATTCTAATTTCAATTGGCTTGCCTAGGGGAACGTGACAATAGAAAAGCAGTTGTGTCACTTATCTTAAGTCTGAATTTAACCAAAGACTTACAAGGAATAACAAAAAAAAATATATGACACAAGAAATCGGAAGGTAAAATATCAACTTAATGTTCAATCAAATATAAATCAAATAGTACTTTTAAATGAATCACATAAAGTTACAAGAAAGAAAAACAAACATTTACTCAATACAGAATTGATGGGTTGACCAAACCCTTTTACAAAAATGGCATGTAAAAATATTACAATTCAAGAGTTTTAACATATAACTACAAATACAAGCAAGGCCTTGAAAAAGAAAGATCTTAACTTACACTATCAATAGGTATACCACGCAGGGGTCACGCAATGTCTCCGCTATTCTGTCTCACGGCTGTCTCCGTATGTCTTGTCTGTCAACGTTACACGGGCGGTCTTTATATAGTCTACCGCGCGTCGAGATCAAGACAAATCTAGTAGTTTCTAGAACAGAACAAGTCATCAACAAGACAGAGCTAGAACGCTCTCCAAGAGACGGGAAAAAAATCACCCTCCTTTTAACCAGATACACACATAGGTCAAGGACCGGTCACACTGTCTGTGTTGCTTGACTCGCCGCCGCTAATAAAATAATAAAAAAAAAAAACTTATTACACAAGGGGCAGACAACCTACCCGTCTCTCGACCGCAACAGGTCAAGAAAAAAACAAACAATAGTAAATAGGTAACAATGCCTAGATACGTAACACCTCCCTCCTAAAAATAAAAAGTTTACATTTCCACGAAATGGAAATCTTTTTAGAATAATTACAAAAATGAGATTTACATTACAGAATGTATTTATCATGATATATAAAAAAAATATACATCAAAATACTTTTTACAATCTAGAAAAGGCATCGGCGATAACATTTTCGCTGCCTTTTATGTGTTTAAGATCTAGGTTGTACTCTTGTAAAAATAAACTCCACCTGAGAAGTCGTTGGTTCTTGCCAGACATTTTGTGGATAAATGTAAGGGGATTGTGGTCAGTAAATACAACCAGTGGCCATCTGGACCCACTGATATAAAAATCAAAGTGTTGTATAGAAAGAATCAACCCAAGACATTCTTTTTCCACAGTAGAATAATTTCTTTGATGTTTATTAAATTTCTTGGAAAAGAAACAAATAGGGTGCTCTACTTGGAAATTATCTTCTTGGTAAAGGACTGACCCAACACCTGTGTCACTGGCGTCAATAGCTAACCTAAAAGGTTTTCCGAAGTCAGGAGCCATCAAAATGGGGGAGCTAGATAATATCTGCTTAATTTGGTTAAAGGCTTTCTGACATTCATCCGTCCAAGTAAATCGGACGTTCTTTCTCAGGAGGTTTGTTAAAGGACTGGCAATGACAGAAAAATTTTCGCAAAATTTTCTATAATATCCAGACATTCCCAAAAATCTTCGGAGTTGTTTCCGATCAGCAGGGATAGGGAAAGCTTGGATAGCTTCTACTTTGGCCCATTACAGGTTTCACCTGGCCTTGTCCTACCATATGGCCTAAGTATTGGATGGAAGCCTGGCAAAAATCACTCTTACTCAGGTTTACAGTAACTTTTGCATGTAAAAGTTTAGTAAAAAGACAATGCAGTTGTTTACAATGGCTAGAAAAATCTTGGCTAAAAATTACTACATCGTCTATGTATGCGTGGCAATTCTCCATTTCAGCAAGCAGGGCATTTATCATTCTCTGGAAAGTGGCAGGAGCATTCTTCATGCCAAATGGCATCACTTTGTATTGGTACAGACCATCAGGGGTGACAAAGGCGGAGATTTCCTTTGCCCTATCAGTCAGGGGAACCTGCCAATAACCTGAAAGTAGGTCTATTTTGGTGATGTACTTAGCGTCACCAATACGATCTATGAGATCGTCTATCCTAGGGATAGGAAACGAATCGGTCTTTGTTACAGCATTTACCTTACGGTAGTCTGTACAAAAACGATAAGTCTTGTCCTGTTTAGGTATCAAGACACATGGGGAGCTCCAGCTACTGGAACTTGGTTCAATGAGGTCATTTTCAAGCATATACTTGATTTCTGACCTAAGTATGGCAAGTTTTTCAGGGTTGACCCTGTAAGGATGCTGCTTGACTGGAGTAGCCTCGCCAACATCTACATCATGCATTATAACATTAGTCTGTTTTGGTACATCAGAAAAATGTCATTAAATTCATTAATGAGTTCCATGATAACTGGCCTTTCTGTCGAAGACAGATGAGACAGTTTTACTTCCAAATTTTGTAATACAAAAGAATTAGGTATTTTGTATTGTCCAAATTTCTCCTTTACAATATCATCATCAATAGGAGAAACATGGCTATTTGAACAACTTTTGACTGTATTTAAAACACAGTTACTCTTATCTGGGTGATCTGGCCGAGATACATAAGGCTTCAGCATGTTTATATGACATAGCTGAGTCTTTTTCCTACGGTCAGGAGTTTTGATTGTGTAATTGAGGTCACTAATTTTGGTCTCAATTTCATAGGGACCAAAATATCTGGCTTGCAAGGGTTGACCTGGTATGGGCAAAAATACAAGCACCTTATCCCCGGGAGAAAATTCTCTAACACGGGCCTTTCTATCATACCAGCGTTTCATGCTGGATTGGGTGTTTTGTAAATTATTTTTGGCCAGAACACAAGCATCATAAAGTCTAGTTTTAAACTTAATTACGTAGTCTAAAAGTCCTTCAATGGCTGTTGGTGACAACAAAGTCTCTTTTATACATTTCAAGGGACCGCGCACCGAATGGCCAAAGACTAAGTCAAAAGGGCTGAATCCCAACGATTCCTGGACGGATTCACGGGTTGCAAACAGCAGCATGTGGATTCCTTCGTCCCAGTCTTTTTCGTGCTCAAAGCAATAGGTTCGGATCATGTTCTTGAGAGTCTGATAGAATCGCTCAAGAGCGCCTTGCGACTCGGCATGATACGCACTCGACATGCAGTGTTTGATGCCCAACTGAGTCATGACTTGCTTGAAAAGATTGGCCGTGAAATTCGTTCCTTGGTTCGATTGGATGGACTTTGGTAGACCAAATAGAGTAAAGAACTTGATTAAGGCCTTCACAATGTTTGATGCTTTTATGTTCCTTAGAGGAATAGCCTCAGGAAAACGAGTTGAAGCACACATAATGGTCAACAGGTATTGGTTGCCAGCTTTTGTCCTTGGGAGAGGACCAACACAGTCAATAAGTACTCTGCTGAAAGGTTCTTCAAAGGCTGGAATCGGCTTCAGAGGAGCAACAGGGATCTTTTGATTTGGCTTGCCAACCATCTGACAGGCATGACAGGATCGGCAGTACTGGATGACATTTTTCTTCAAACGTGGCCAGAAGAAGTGTGACATAATCTTGTGGTATGTCTTGTGGATGCCGAGATGACCTGACATTGGTGTGTCATGAGCCAGATTCATGATGTACGCTCGGTATCTTTCTGGTAACACGATTTGATGGCATATTCTCCATTCTTCTTCGTTGGATGCGTCTGGAGGTTTCCATTTCCTGAAGAGCATATCATCTTGGATGTAGTAGCACGTTGATGCTAGCTCTGCCTCTTGTGATGTCATTGCGGTTTCTCGGAGTTTGGCGAGCTCTGGATCCTTCTTTTGGTCCTCAATCAACTGTTTTCGAGTTGATGCCGGCTTTTCAGAATTTGGCGTTGGTTCTTCTTCAAGAGAAGCAAAGAATGTGGTGCTCAAGTCCACATCATCGTGGTTACTGTTGGCTTTCATAACGTTCTCTTCTTGAGATGCTTTCAACCTCATTGCCCTTGTTACTGCACACGCTGGCTATAACTCTAGGTCTTCCTCGGGTGTGGCAGATAAGTCGGGTGTTTGAGTGACGATGGGTTCGGCTATCACCTTTCCACCTGCTAAGTCATTGCCTAACAGCAACGAGATGCCGTCCAATGGTAATGTTGGTCGGACACCTACAACAACCGGTCCAGTAATGAGATTTGACTTTATGTCGATTAGATGTAGAGGCACATCTATACATCCAAGCTCTACGCCTCGTAACAGGATGCTCTTCCCAGTCGATGATGATTTTGACAAGGGCAAGATACCCTCTAAAAGTAGCGATTGTGAGGCACCTGTGTCTCTCAAAATGGTGATAGGTCGTAGACTTGTAGAATCACCGGGTAGTGATACGAATCCTTCCGAAATGAAAGGCTTAAAATCCTCTAATAAAACATCAATTTTGGTTGATGCAGACTGGACTTGGGTCGAACTCTCGCTGGAGTCATTGACATCTCTAGGAGACGCAGTGGAGAAACTCTTTCTTGAGTCAGTAGAACATCTTTTGGATGTATTTGGAGAACTCTTGATGGAGTCATTGGAACATCGGGGTGATGTCTTATGGGAACTCTTGATAGAGTCATTGGAACATCGGGGTGATGTATTATGGGAACTCTGGATAGAGTCATTGGAACATCGGGGTGATGTATTATGGGAACTCTGGATAGAGTCATTGGAACATCGAGGTGATGTATTATGGGAACTCTGGATAGAGTCATTGGAACATCGATGTGATGTATTAGGTAAACTCTTGTTTGAGTCATTAGAACATCGGCTTGATGTATTTGAAAAACTCTTGTTTGAGTCATTGGAACATCGTAAAGATGAATTTGAAGAACTCGCTGTTGAGTCATTTGAACATCGTGGAGACATTTTCGGAGAGTCTTGTACAGTCAATACATTTGAAACAGTTGGTGTCGAGGTATTCTTGATATGACTTGATGATGATGAGGGAGTAGACCTCGACGACCACTGTACTGTGCAAGCGCTGACTTTTGAAGGAGCTTTTTCGTTTCTCTTCCTCAATTTCCAGCAATCGTCAACTTTATGGCCTTCTCGTTTGCAGTAGGAACAAGTAGCTTTACTTGTAGTAGGTTTTCTGTCATTTGTACTGCTGTTCTTGAGGGAGTTGCTAGCAGTGGACTCAGGCTGTTTGACTTGTTTTGGCTTGACATCCGTCGTATACTTGGCAAATTGATGTGATATTATATAATCGTCTGCCAACACTGCAGCCTTGTGCACATCTTCCTCGCCACGATCAGCTATATGCGTACGGACGTCCAGCCGCACACAACTCTTGAACTCTTCCATCAGCATTAGGTTCTTGAATTTGGCAAAGTCGGTGCCGATTTCCTTGGAAGTGAGCCATTTTTCAAAGCGTCGCTCCTTTTCCCGCAGGAATTCTACATGGGTTTGGCCATCCGATTTGCGACAATCCCTGAACTGCTTTCGGTAAGCTTCCGGAACAAGTTCATATGCCTTAAGAATTAAGGCCTTAACAACATTATAATCTTTTTGTTGTTCAATGGTCAAAGAACAAAATACCTCTGCAGCTCTACCAGTCAAAACTGTTTGCAGCAAAGTGGGCCACAAAGTTTCAGGTACATTAAAATTTTTCACAGAAAGTTCAAATTGTGGAAAATAATTGTCAATTGTGGCTTCATTATAGCGTGGAATTATTTTCAAAAAATTTATTGCTTCAGCAGTATGACTGGCAGGGGAAGAATCTGGTCTTACATTAGCAGCTAACTCTAATTTTCTTAACTCTATTTGTAATTTCATTTCCTTCTCTTTTAAAGCTAACTGGGCTTCTATTTCCATTTGTTTTAATTTTATCTGAAGTTCTAAATCTGATTTACCCTCATCGGGTCTAAGGGTTTCTAAAAGGTCTTCAGAAAACACTTCCTCGTCTACATAATGGATTACAATGTTATCTCTGATTTCTTGTTTAAGGGCATTTGATTTTATTTTTAACCCTAAATGTTTAGAAATAAGGACCAGTTCCTTCCTAGTAAAAGCATCAAGCTCTTCCACAGAGGGATTTGCAAGAAAAACCTGAATATCCATGGCTAACTAACAACTATTACAAGCAAAAAAATGTATACAATGTAAATATACAGTACAAAATCAGTACAACAAAAGACCTTAAGAGAGTTTGGTCAATACTATTGATTTTTTTTATTTTTTTTACTTCCGACTCTTTGAAAACAAAATTTTGTTAAAGTCAACTTCGCCTTTACAAAATTACTCAAGTAAGATGAAAATAGGTTCAGAAAAATATTCCGGACGAAGGCCCTCAAACTTCTTTTGTCACGTATTACGAATTGAATTTTATATCTATTCTAATTTCAATTGGCTTGCCTAGGGGAACGTGACAATAGAAAAGCAGTTGTGTCACTTATCTTAAGTCTGAATTTAACCAAAGACTTACAAGGAATAACAAAAAAAAATATATGACACAAGAAATCGGAAGGTAAAATATCAACTTAATGTTTAATCAAATATAAATCAAATAGTACTTTTAAATGAATCACATAAAGTTACAAGAAAGAAAAACAAACATTTACTCAATACAGAATTGATGGGTTGACCAAACCCTTTCACAAAAATGGCATGTAAAAATATTACAATTCAAGAGTTTTAACATATAACTACAAATACAAGCAAGGCCTTGAAAAAGAAAGATCTTAACTTACACTATCAATAGGTATACCACGCAGGGGTCACGCAATGTCTCCGCTATTCTGTCTCACGGCTGTCTCCGTATGTCTTGTCTGTCAACGTTACACGGGCGGTCTTTATATAGTCTACCGCGCGTCGAGATCAAGACAAATCTAGTAGTTTCTAGAACAGAACAAGTCATCAACAAGACAGAGCTAGAACGCTCTCCAAAGAGACGGGAAAAAAAAATCACCCTCCTTTTAACCAGATACACACATAGGTCAAGGACCGGTCACACTGTCTGTGTTGCTTGACTCGCCGCCGCTAATAAAATAATAAAAAAAAAAAACTTATTACACAAGGGGCAGACAACCTACCCGTCTCTCGACCGCAACAGGTCAAGAAAAAAAACAACAATAGTAAATAGGTAACAATGCCTAGATACGTAACAACGGATTGGTTCAGAAATTGAGATGGATGCCTTTCTGCCTTGTAGTTAATTGTTGATGCCTGCTGGATTACGACAGATTACTCTGCAAATGTATGATTTCTTGTCCGGGTGTATTTCAATGCGATTAACTGACAAGTAAACAAACACCATCTGTTTTAACAGTGAAGAGACGAGTCCGAAACTCCGTTGAAGAGTTTAAATAATGTTTAATCCAAAAGACATGTCTCTCGATAAAATACGTCCTAACCCTATGGAATCCTATCACTAACTGATTTTCTGTCTCTAAGTAGCCTCTAACCCATCTAAACCAAAGCGTCACGTTCAAAACCCGTCCACTATGGTGCGTCTCTACATAACTAAAAATACTAACTAAGTGTCTAACAAAATGCACGGAAAGAAGCATGAAAACTTGAAAAGGTTTGTCCTCAAATGAGGAATTATTAGGATGACGCACGTTAGTTAGAAAAAGTGATCGTAAACGTTTACGAAAATTGTGAAGAGTACCGTGTATATCAGAGAGAGAAGCGGCCTATTCGACAGTTTAATGCTTTCAAATGGATCGTAGAGAAAGATGATCTATCTTGGAAAACGCTTCAGAGAGCCTGTAATACATTCTGTAACAAAGTCTTAGCTGTTGAAAGCAATATTGTTCGGAAAAATCTAAGCCTGTCCTTTTTTACCTCCCATTATGACCGACATGTGTCCTGCTTTCACTCTCCAAATACTCGGCCATACAGAGACCACTAGTGAAAATACAGCTTTAATTATCTTATCTTATATAATACAGACGTTACTTCAAAAAAGAAGATGATTACGTCCTACGCGTCATGCATTTAGTCATGCATATTAACCAATGACTTAAATTCTGCCAAGTCACTGGTTTTTCTGGCTAGCTCAGGCAACCCATTCCATGCTCTAATAGCACTAGGGAAGAAGGAGTATTTGTACAAATTTGTCCTAGCATATGGGACGAGGAATGTGCCTTTATTTTTGTGTCTTTCAGAGTATTTTATTAGATTTTGTATTTGAAGATTATGGTTCAGTGTTTTATGTATAATTGCTACTTTACTTTTGAGTCTTCTGTCCTGAAGGCTTTCTAAATTTAGTGATTTTACTAATGGTGTTACCCTAGTCAAATGTGAATATTCGTTTGTTATGAATCTCACTGCTCTATTTTGTGTTTGTTCCAGTTTCTTAATGTTTTCTTGAGTTGAGCGGTCCCACACGGTGGATGCATATTCTATTATTGGCCTAACCAAGGTTAAATAACATTTTAGTTTTATGTTCTTATTTGATTTATAAAAATTTCTTTTAATAAACCCTAATGCTTTGTTGGATTTTTTTTATAGTTTCATCAATATATGGATTCCATGACAGTTTTTCATTTATTATAACACCTAGGTATTTTGAGTTTTTAGTCTGTGTTACTGGTTTGCCATGAATAAGGTTGAAATCCCCCATAATCCAAAAAACTGCATTTTTATTTGTCTCTTTAAGTGTAGTAATCTGATTACATAGTTCCTGCATGTATTCTAAACTAGAATTTGGTGGTCTGTAAATGTGTGTGTATTATTAGGGATGTTGAGGTGGTATTAATTTTACAAAATGTTGATTCTATATTTTTTGAGTTAGGTAAGGTAATTTCTTCAGCTATAAGAGTGTTTTTTATTGCTAGAAGAACTCCTCCATGATTATCAGCCCTATCTTTTCTACAAATTTCATAATTACTATTGAAAATTTCTGCATTATAAATTTCAGGATGTAGCCAAGTTTCTGTTCCTGCAATTATGTCTGGTTTCTCACATTCTAATAATAATAATAATTTTATTTGGAAGCTGATGTTAAGCTTCAAGATTTTAATAATGACTACATATGCCAAGTTTTCTCTCTTTTAATTGGTGATCTTTGGATCTTTCTTATGTTTGTTTCATCCTAGGAATTTAAATGATTCTTCTAATAATTGGCAGCAGTGTGCAACATGTCATATTTTTTTAATTATCCTAAGAGTTAAGTCTAATAGTCTTGAAACTCTAGGCCTATGGGAGATTGTCTATATCTGCCTCTGAGAAAAAAATACTGTCTGGGAAAGACTCAAGCTCATCTTATCTTATGAAATATTGACGTTACTTCGAAAAAGATGATTACGTCCTACATGTTAATCAAGGACTTAAATTCTGCCAAGTCATTGGTTTACTAGGCTTGATGTTATTTTTATTAATTAAATTCTTATGTTTGCCTAATATCTGTTGTTTTTATTTTTGCTTCTTCTTGTTGTTGGATTACCTGCACCATTTAGATCTATAAATGTCTATAAAGATATAATCATGTATCTATTTATTTACAGATAAATGAAATAAAAACAAAATGAGCAACAGTATGGTCGAAATTGAGTGTGCGTGCATAATTAATACTTTATTATCCCATGATTTGTAAATAGGCTATAGATTATTTATTTGTCTTTAGTATTAAATGGTGTTATTGTTCAACGATTGTTTAACACTTATTTACAGTTCGGTTATTATGCAACTTGGTTTGCTGTTGCTCTTTGATTAATGCATTAGCCTGTTGAGGTGGGGAACCCGGTTTATTAAAACATCAACTAGATAAACTCGTAAAACCTACCTTGACAAACAGCTAACCCATTCAGGAAGCGTTTTCTAAAGCGTTGATGATGGATATCATGATGTTGAATGTCGGATAGGAAAAGCAGGAGCCTTCTGCCAAAAAACTACGGCCTGAGCATATGATAAATCAATTCGTCTGGAGACTATCATATAATCATCGCCCCAACGGCCACTTACGTTAGCAAGATGTGGAAGTCATCATAAAGGTTGAAAAGAGACTAAACGTGACTAAGCAGGAGCCTAGTAATAAGAAGCCGAGTTCATCTCACCAGTAGAGAAGGCCTTTCCCGCATAGGAAATCGAAGGTCGTATGAGATTCGCTGGACATATCCGTAGACACGTTGTCCAAAACCAGCCATATCATGGAAGCCGAAAAAAGGAAGGCGAAAGCATGGCCGCCCATGTCTAGCTTAAAAGACCTAAAAATGAGCCAGTTAAGTCCTGATATTCTGATGGATCTTTTCCTTCTACCCATCTTTACTTAAATCACTCCTTAAGCCAAACATTATTCAGTTTAATTCTGAATCTTCTGTATTGTATTCTGTACTATCCTCTTATTTATAAAATGTTGGCTTCATTTGTTGAAGTAGATCCTGTAGAGAAGGATCTTTATAAGACGTATTTAATAAGCCTATATATATTTCGTGATTGACTCTTTCTAGAAAAGACAATTGGGTTCATGACACCTCTTATCTATCTTTGTTAAGTAAACTCTAATTTGTGTGAACTAGCTAAGCTCTTCTTCAGGTTTCTGCTGTGTTTTTTTTTCTTTCTCTTTTTAGTTCCGCTGGTATAATTCTCATCCGAAACACACAACAACAACAATGGTTGTTAAGTTTTGTTGTTAAGTACCGGTATACTGTTCAAGAGAACATGTCAAAAATAACGAAAAATATGATTGTAAAAAACATTATTTCATGCTACACCTGTACCAACCATGCTAATACCAACAATCGAATAAAGGAGTTTTTAATATCAAAATACTGAAAACAAATTGGTTGAAAATATTCTAGCATTAATTAGGTTATATGCGTAATTGTATAAATTGCACATACCTGAAATGTTACTTCAGTAAGGATACAAAAAAACAACAAATATTTTCAGCAATCACATCATCAAAGCAAACATGCAGTAAATACAAAGAAAAAAAGTTTAAAAAAAACACACAATATTCTCTCGTATGTCGGCTCACTAACTACAAAAGATCAATGCATGTTTCAATGTAGAACCAGTACTATATAAAGTATATTATTCGTGTTTAGAGTAAGAAAGATATTTTACACATTCCATTTGTAGCAAAAAAAATAAATATATATATATATTTATATATATATATTTAAATACTTTTTTAAAAAAGGAGCGTAGCTAAGGGGAAGATATTCACATTTACAACTATATATCTTGATAATATAGAAGTTACTTTGGTTTTCAGATACTTCCAATGCATTTGCAACTTAGGCAATAAGCTGCCCATACAATAAATTCATAATGTACAAACTATTCACCTTGTCATGTATCATTGATTTTGTACAAACAAACAGGAAAGAAATATAATGTTTTAAAATACACACACACATATATATTTATATATTATATTTTCGCCAGCAGTATTAGCATTTACACTTAAGAGAGCCAGTATTCCTTTTATAACTCTTAAGTGTAAAAGTATGGTACTGCTGCTAAAAAAATATTTCACTGTGTTCACATGCAAGACAAGTGTCTACACTTTAAATTAATTTCCTTAACAAATACTAAAGAAAATTTCAATCACAATTTTTTTTAGTCCTAATACACAGCGGGAGAACTCTGAATTCAAAACTCTGCTGCCTTGTAGCTATACCCAAACATGGGAAAACCTTTGTGAGAAAACCCTGAGGAAAATGACTTAAGACCCTAGGCAGCTTGCTGAAGCACACATCCCAAACTGTATTGGCACTTGCTGTTCTATTGGGCCATAGCTAATGTCCAGGCATTTATCTCATTTCTATGAGATGATCCACAGCCACTAGAATTGAAGGAGGCCATATATCTTATATGAAAACACAGTAGTTAACCACTTAAGCATCATAGGGAATTATAAGAATTGTCTGAGACTTCTAACTCAATAGTGCTTTCATGGTTAATCAAAGAAAGGTTGCCTACTATAGTTGATAAAATTTCAATGACCTTCCATGTGTCTTTAATATCTGGGGGTAACTCTTCTCTGTGACCATGATCCCCAAGAAATTTCAAAATCTTTTCTATGTGAGATTCATCGGAATGTCTTTTCTTCCAGTTCACAAATGTATCCATACACTGACTGGCTGAAGTCAATACTAGTTCATCCTCAAATTCAACAGACTTAAAAAACTCATCACATTTCTCATGGCCTATAATTTGAATGAATAGGTAAAATATTCTTTTTAAATCAAAATAATTTTTTAGAGCATAGGTAACTTCTTTTGCAAGAGAATCATAGTGTTCTACAACATTCGTTAGTTCCATTTCCTCCAGCTTCCTTTTTATAACCGATAACGGATGCCAGTCTGTATCATAAGGATTGTAAGGATACTTATAACTCCATTTACCTATGCATTTCATAAAATCTTTGTCTTTTTTACCAGATCGTAGTATTTCATATCTAGACCTTAAATCTAGAAAATTTATGAGGGTGTCTATTTCATGGCCTAACAAAGGTGCCAGTTTAAGTAGAAACTTCATATACACATTATTTAGTTGTTTCATTTCACCTAGACTAATGTTTAGCAATACTGGATCCTTGAAATCATTGTTTGAAGGCAGCTTGTATCCTATTGTTTCAAGGGCATCTGCTATAAGTTTACAGTGATTTACTTTAGCATTTAGTGATTCCCAGCTTTGAAAAGACTTGATACATTTTTTTTTAGTGAAAGGAGATATATTTTTGTTAAATTTTCCACTTTCATCATGGATAAATCTAAACATTGTAACACAATCGTCTAATCCTATGACGTCAACAATGGTGTAGTACAGTTTAGTCAGTTCTGGATTGTTTTTCACTGGCATTTGGAATAATTGTTGATTTTCTAGTTGCTGCTCTTCAGTTTCTGTTAATGATCCACTCCGTTTGAGTATACATGTAAGCTTTTTCAATCTCCGTAACACAAAAAAAAATATAAGTAACAGTGCTATTAAAATTAACCCAAATGTTAAACCTATATATAGTGAAGAATCACTTTCCTGAGAAGTGCTAGGCGATGCTGTTGTTTCAGTGCCCACACTAGTAACAGTAGTAGATGTGGTCTTGGGTGGCATGGGAGATGAACTTGGTGGACTGGTAGATGTCACTTTAACACAATCCCATGAGCCATCATTTGAAATGTTTTTCCTTTCGAATCCAACGTCACAGCCCCAAATTATATCACTTGTAGATGTACCATTCTCAATTATAACTGAATTTTTCACTGGCTTTGATGTCCACTTTTTGCAGTAGTTCTCTGTATGTTCATCATTTGCAGTGAAAGTTCTGAAATAAAAATAAATAACTATTATGTACTGGTACACTATGTATTATAAGATAAGATATATCAGACATAAACATTAGTACCCAGTATTGGAAAATAAAACATTATAGAGATAAAAGTGAAACCAATAGTTTGCTTGTTTTACTTTACTAGAAATAATTTGGAGGGCTCCTGAAGTTCAACAGATTTTGTTGCCTATGGTTTTACAAGAGCTCCTTGTTAACAGCTGCAGCACAAAAACTAACAACTGTCTAAAGATATCTGAGCGGGCAGACTTTTCAGAATGTCTTAAAATTCTCAAAGACACCATAATTCAAATCTGAGACTGATTAACAGCTATGCACTTTAAAACTCAGTCACCATTTCGAGTGTATTAGTCTTCATTTTGAGTAACACCAACTGTTAGAGCTCATTAATAGCTAATGCAACATTCTACTTTCATTACCATGCCTTCTCAATAGTGAAACACAAAAATAAGGGAGGGGAGAGGATGGTTTAAGAAATATGTAGAAACTACATGTTTGTGGTAAGCTATTTTTTTGTTCTAATCTTAATTTGATTATTATCATAGGCAGTGCTTATTTTGTGATGGTATGCACCTGTAGGGCATATCACACCTTTTTTCATGTGTGGAAAAAAACACAACTTTTCTAGTATTTTAACATTTTTTATTAATTTACTAGTAATTAAAAGTTAGGCAATCCATCACTGAGTATCAGCACCTTTTTTTTTTTTTTTTAAAAAGCACTCATCGTAGGTATTCCAGTCTGTAAATGGATTTTTTAAAAATGTGAGACCTATTATTAGAACTATGATCCAAAGGAAATAACAGTTAATGAACTATGTGAACCACATTGACTAAAAACAAAATGGATCATTACATTGAAAGCAACATATATATTCTCTGCCACTTTTGATTTAGCAGGAATCGTCCCAAAGTGGCTTGGATCCTACCTGACTGAATGCACCCAAAGTGTCATTGATAACGGGACAGAATCAAGCTTATTCTTGAAGTACGGAGTACCCCAAGGATCAGTTCTAGGCCCAGTAATGTTCACTATGTATGCATACCCACTCAGCAGTGTCATACAGCCAACCAGCATCTTTTACCACTTCTTTGCCGAGGACTCAGTTATACGATTCCTCATTAGCCTCAGTGGTGTCGCATCTGGCAGAGAAAATCAGTGGTACCGTTGCAAGGGTGAGCGATTGTATGGTTTGAGAATAAGCTCAAGATGAACGAAGACAAGACAGAAATAATTAAGATTGGTACTCGAAACAACGTCTCAAAAGTCGAGAGCACAGATTCTCTTTTTATCACAAACTGCCAGGATCCTTATATCCATGTAGTGCGGAATCTGAGTTTTCTTCGACTCAACACTATTTTTCGAGCGACACATAAGTCAGCTCTGCTAGGGTCTTTATCTGCAGCTGCGCAGATTAGGCCAGATCCAACCATATTTAAAAACGGAGTCAACAAAAAAAGCTAGCTGTGGCACTCATACTCTCCCGCCTTGACTACTACAACGCCATGCTAGCAGGTATACCCGATGACAAAATAGCCAAGCAGCAACATATTCAGAACAATGCCGCACCTACATTGGCTTCCTGTGAGAGCAAGAATAGACTACAAGTAGGCGACACTTTGTCATCAGTGTATCTACAACAAAGAAATGCCCTTGTACCTTAGAGATTTGATCACTCCATATGCCCCTCACAGAGCCCTGCGCTAAATGGACTCAATGCTTTTAGTGATGCCACGTATCTACCTCAAAATTTACGGTCTGCTGGCTTTTTCAGTTTGGAACTCACTCCCCATTGATCTCAGACAGACAACAGGTTACACTACTTTCTAGAAGAACGTTAAGGCGTACCTGTTTAAAACTTTTTTAGATTAGTTTTATCTGTTGTGTTTGTGCTTGTAATGTTATTATAATTATTATTATAATTATCATCGATGTTGTCATCGTCATCATCATCATCATTATTATAGTAAAATAATAATTTAATTTATATAGAGCTGTTAGGAAACATAAGGTAGGCTCAAGATGCTACAAAATATAGGCCTAAGGGTAATGACAGGAGCAATAAAAACAACACCCATTAGAGCCATGGAGAAAATTGCTGCCCTGGTTTCATAGAATAAAAGAAGAGAAATAAAAAACCCTGTCCCAGTTCACCAAATTTTGTGTATTGTAGATAGAAATTATGTATAACAAAGTCATACATTTTACTATATCCCCCTTACAAAAGGCTGGCTTTATAAAACTCATAAAAACTTATTGAAGACTACAATACTTTTCTTTGCTTTGCCATATATATATTTTTTTTTAATTTAACATGACAGACTGTATGGTCATGTGGTATGCGCTCTGGGCTCTCATCTTAATCAATTATTGGTCCTGGACTTGAACCCAGCCAGCAGCCGTCCCTGAAGTCCTGTGGGAGGTGTGGGCAAGGATGTATTATTCTTAAATTCCAAAAGAAGATCCAAAACATGTAAAACAACACACACAAAAATGCAAACAGATTTTTTTTTAATAGTACAATTATACCAACGTATCAATTGACAAACCAAATATATTTGTAGTTGACATAAGGTCTGCATCTGGCATGAAGTCAATATACTTATGAATGAAACTCAAAAATTTTTGTTTTTGATGTGACAGAGCTACACTGCTTTGAAAAAAAAAACAAATTAAGCCTTAATGCAGCAGTTAAAAGATCATATTTATAAGCAATGATTTTATTCAAACAATGTTTTATAGTTATGTGGTTTTAGTCAAATCGCTGGTTTTTGCTCACTTCTTATAATTTGTTGTATTTTGTAAAAAAAAAAAAAGAAAAGTACAATATTTTCTACATTATTAGTTTTACAAAAGATACATTTTCTTCAGTTATATTCTATTAAACATCATTGTTGTGTGCACAAAAACAACTTACCCAGAAGGACAAGGATGGCAGTCATCCTCTAGGCACAATTTTCCCTTAGTACAAATTGTAGTGCATAGTGATGACTGGCTTCTGACAAGCATCCAAGGATGCCCCATTAATAAGAGAAATATAATCTTCATCATTATCTTGACCTTCAACATGTCTAAAAAAAAAAAAAGGATGCAAGATTTAAGCGCTAAGTGTTCTGTAGATTTTTAGGTTTTGAAATGGAGCAAAACTGTATCAACTTAACTGGAGAAACATTTTTTTTTTTCGAATCTGTGGACTGCTGGCGAATTTTTTAAATAATTTGTTTTAGACAGAAGAACAAGCAGGTTATAGGACTGAAAATTCTGTGGTGATTTTTTTCTTTTTCCCTTTTGTAGTACTGGTAATGATGATTCTGCTTACTTTTTAGACAGAAACTCAACACTGTTAAACATTCAAAATTCCACCCAACACTGATCTTGTGTCAATTTTTACCCAAAAAAAACAAAACTTTTATGGCTTTACTGAAAAAACAAACAACAGGAATAGCGAAGATGACTCTTTTAGGATGAGGTGTCAGGTTATGATTAGTCTGGCCAATTTAGAGAAACTTAGTTGCAGTTTCAGCAAGTACACAGGTTATATGACTAGCTGATTGGGCATCTGCCTTTCTCCTCTTCAACGACTCCTCAGCCCATTTGCTCACTGCTATTGCCCTTTTTAGCTGCAGCTTCCTGGGATATATTTTCAGTGCCCATTGAATACAACAACACAGAAAGTCCACAATCTCTCTCTCTATATATATAAAGCAAAGAAAAAATGTTTGATAATTTTTAAATTGTGCTTCCTTTCAATACTTTCAGTGTAAATTTATAATTTCAATTAATTTATACATGAAAAATTTAGTGAGCTTATTTATTGTAATATTATTCCAGTTAGGTATTAAAAGCAAATGACAAAGGAATATTTGTAATCTGTATTTTCTAAAATGAATTATATAAATTAAATTCATATGTAAATAAAATAATACTTCAAAGTTCTTAACAATTCATACCTCTATTTGTGATATTCAATTATATTCAAATTAAAAAAATGGTTTTGGATTTACACTTGGTTGTTGTATTGTTGAATTTACATCAAATTAAAAAAATTAACACACAATGCCAGTGGTCACACACTGTGCTCTTCAAAATTCTATCATTAAATTTTTAATGAGTGTAATGAATGAATTTGTTTTATCTTAAGATTAATTACATTTATGTTCTTTTTTTTTTTTTACAAGAATCTTATCCTCCAAACATGTATATTACAGATTTTCCTTCAAAGAAGATAATTATGTCATGCACATATCCGTGTGTCACTCTAGTCATGCATGTTAATTAGAGACTTAATTAAATTTGTTTAACTTAATTGGTTTTCCTGGCTGATCGTTGCAACCCGCTCATGCTCTAATGGCACTGAGAAGAAGGAGCATGTGTATGTTATCCTAGGATATAGGGAAGGAGAAATGTGCCTTTATCTTTGACAAAATAATTTCAATTTGTAAGAAGCATTAGACTTCGACTCTAACACTTAACACTTAATTAAAAACAAATGGGCAACTAAAGTAAAAAAAAAAAGGTTCCCCTTTCAGACCTTGTGATCTAAGGCAGTGGCGTCACTAGGGTGGGTGTCACCCGGTGCGGTCAGCTCAGGGTGTCACCCCAGTACCCCCCCCCCTAACAAAATCCTTTTTAATTTGTTTGTTTGTTGCTCTGTAATACATATAGTTTATTATTACCTACATTATTTGATAGTTGAACAACTATAAAATGAGTGTCTATTAAATTTTAAAATTTAAATTTAGTTGTTTATTACAATTTATCTGTAGTTCACTGGGTTTGTGTAGTCAAGTGAAACTCTGCACTCATCCTTAATCTTCAGAATCGAAGACATTGCCATTAATCTATAGTTCAATTAGGCAACAATGCAACCATAAGTAAATTAGACTGTTTCTTTTCCCAATTTAAACTTGAAAACGTATTATTAACTTTAGTACAGTTCATGTCTGTAACAATCTCATTTTTTAATAAAATAATAAAATTCCTATTTGTGTAAATGTTGTTTTTTCCTTTGTCTCAAAAAGTTCTTAATATTAATTTGAAACATTCGTTTTCCCATGAGACCCCACAGATAAACAGATGGTAAGAAACGGTTAAAGGCTTTGTTAAATGGTTTAAAGATATTTTTAAAGGTCTTATTATTATTATTATAGCCTTTATATAGCGCTATTTTCATACATATAGCATGCTCAGAGCGCTTTTGGTCCTATCTCATTTGTGGACCAGTGGGGGGGGGGGGGGGGGGGGGTAATCTAGGAGTTGGTTTTCTGTGCTGCCTTTAGGCGCTCAGTAAACACAACTCTGCCCAAGTCGGGTGTCGAACCTCGAGCACCCTTCTAGGTAGGAAAGCCAAGCCAAGTTCAAGCGCACTTGGCCTCTTGACCATGCCTCCCACAGCTTCTTAGTGGCATATGAATCATGCACTGTCAACTTTTATTTTCTTCAAGAATAACTTTTGTTGCCCTTAGATCTCTTTTCAGTCATTGCATTTCTGTTTGAATGTAGGCTTTTGAAAAATCATCATATACACCAATATTTTGAAACTGACATCTACAATACTTCTTCGGCTGTTAAACTATAGAATTTATTGGTTGGATTGCTCCAAATATATCTGCTACATCAAATGATTGCTTCCAGTAGGAGTTGAAGCTCAGAGTTAAAAAACGATAAATGCACATAAGAATGAACCTCTTTTTCTCTTCTTAAACAGTGAGTCCTGCATCTTGTGATTGCTCGCCTGACATTTTCTTCTTTTTCTAATATTTTTTTTCTTCTGAATCACAGTGCTTTCTTTTTAGAAGAGCCTTTTTATAACACTTTGCACTAAAATGTTATGTTTTTGTTTAAAAAAATGTTTAATTAGTCACCACATTGTCAAAAGTTTAAAGATAGATCTACTCCTGTCTTTATTTATCCTTCTAGTACATCTTTCTCAACCCCAAAGAAAAACGAAAAAAGTATTTTAATCGTATCAAAAAATGCTAGGCAAAAAGCTAATTTTTGAAAAAGAATGTTGACCACATAGATTGAGTGAATAATGCACACATATATTAAATAGCTATTCTATTGCTTCTTAAGAATTTTTCTGTACTCTGTAAGTTGATCTCATCAGCTTTTTTGTTTTCCTTAAAATCGTTTAACTTCTGAATCTGATCAGTGTGTGCTATGTCATGTGTTGTGAAACAAAATACATAGGTGTTAAAAGTCATTCTGACTCTAATATCTTTTACGTCATTTGCTGAAACATTTATAAACTTTTTAACATTCCAAAGGTACTATCAGCTATGGGTTATATCTGCCTAACATTTCCATTATGTCATGGAAATTCTTTATTGAATAAAGACATAGTTGTTGATATAGTCACAAAATGTCAAATTATGTTCTGCTTATATAGAAACAGTCTGTGCAATATATCCTTTCATTGTTTTTGTTCTTTACATCAATCATAGCAACGATTTCCTTGTCACATGTATTTGTAGCCGAAGCCCTTGTTTCCAATCCAGATGAATTCTTCGTACGTCTTTTAATATTCCAACATCTGACTTTATTTTAACCATACATTATACATTTCAATTTCACTTCAATAAAATTAGTTGAAAATAGTCGACAACAAAAGAATACAGTTTTTTTTGCTATTAAGTGAATGAATCATCCCCTAATTTTAGGAAGCAACAGAACCATTCTTAACATTAGCCAAGAAGAAAATTCACCTACAATATTCAAGTATATCATTTGACTGACACATTGTAACAATTTATTCATCTTGGCTGCAGCTTCTTTCACAGACAAATGAAATAACATAATGAATGATCTTCAGAAATCTCAATGGCCACTTATTTACTTTCCAATTCGACAAAATTTACATTAATTATATGTGACATTTCAATAATATTTTATGCCTGAGGAATGTCATCATTTGTTAAATAGTGACTATTGATTGTTATCCTTATATAACGATGCTAGCTACAAATTTAATAGATTCAATTAAAACATTTTTAAAAAAATCAATATACATATACATACATGCAGCTGGTAAACATATGAAATTAAGGTTTCACATTTTCCTTTAGTATGATGTAGATTTTTAAACCTTTTGATATAATTTCATTAAAAATTTAAATACCTGTATATTTAGTCAAAATGAAAAAAAAAATATAGACATCTATTTATTAATTGTGAATAACATTTTCCAATATTTAGCAACTGTCGTTTACTTTTTTTTATTGACAGATATTCACAAAGTGCTTTTTTTTTTCTTGGGTGTCACCCGGTGCGGACCGCACCCCCCCTAGTGAGGCCACTGATCTAAAGGATGATTTAAACATTGTATCATCTGTTTCTGTGCCTACGGTTGACAAGGCTGTCATGTGGCCAGCACAATGACCAACCACCTTTACTTTTCCCCAACTAATGTCAGGTACCCATTAAGGCTGAAAGATTCAAAGGCGCCCATAGATCCTGAAATTAAAAATCCCAGTCTTCACCAGGATTTAATTAGATCTAAATTATAGGTACTTGCACAGGTGGCCATTTTGGATCTAAAAACACATTTGACATCAAAACAATTTCCTGTTCAGATTTTACAAAACTGAAATTAAGCATGTCTTAAGAAATGACAATCCTTATAACTGAGTGTTTTTATGACATTTTCTTGAATTTATTCTAAAGAGAACAGGTTTCTCTAGCGGTTAGTGGAAAAAAAAAATTTTTGTCTCTTACTAGATCTATGTCCAAGATATTTTAAATCAGAAGAATTACAAATTTTCAAATAACAAGGAAAAAATTATATTCTAGGTCTCCGTACATATTCATTTTTTAACCATACACTTTGATAATTCATTCAGCTTTCCATTGATATACCAAATTTATTAGGATTTAACGAGTTAACGACCCTTTAAAACTTATCACACTTTTTTCATGTACTAAAATTTCACTAAGGTCGGGATGACCTTTTATCAATAATGCCCAATTTTTTTATATTAGTAAAATAAAATTAGTGTACACTAAAACATGTAAAATTGAACGAATCACTTCTTTATACCAATATCATTGATTATTAACATAAAATATAATAATTTTCTATAGGTTTTAATATTTAAAGGTTTTAATATAAGGCAAAAATACAAGCACATATATTTATTTAGACATTTTTTTTTCAAATCGCTAAATATTTCTATAATTTTTAAAGAATAAGCTCAAATCGTAGGCAATACAGTCAGAGGATTATAGCTAGGTCTAGAATCTAGATCACACACCCCCCCAAAAGAAAGTTTGTATAGTTTAATATTTTTCCTAAGTTAAGTTTAACTATAATTTAAAATTCATGATAAACTAAAGTTTAACTACTTTATTTTAGTTGAAACTTAGTTTTAGTTTAACTTTTAAAATTTAGTTTAATTCCCATCACAAGATCTAGATCACCCCCCCCCCCCAAAAGAAAGTTTGTATAGTTTCATAATTTTCCTAAGTTTAGTTTAACTATAATTTAAAATTCATGATAAACTAATAGTTTAACAACTTTATTTTAGTTGAAACTTAGTTTTAGTTTAACTTTTAAAATTTAGTTTAATTCCCATCACTAGATTCTACTAATAGGTACTTGGATAAAAATTTCAAAATAATCACAATTTAGTTAGATAGAGCTTGAGAAATGCTTTCCAATGATACCAATTTTATATTGCTGTGTTAATTATGAGGGAAGTTATTAATTTTTTAGTGGCCAAAAATTAGCCTTCTTTAGCCTTTGTAAAGCGAAAAAAATCTGACCGAAACAACTGGCAGTTGAACTTTAATTATCTGTATCATTAAGAGTCTTAAAGATATGGGGTTGAAACTTCACAGTCTTTTTCATTAACCTGTATTCTGTTAAAATTAATTAAAAAAATGGGACCAAGCAATAAAATCTTTGAAAAAAAGTGATTTAATACATAAATAAAGCCTTCGACAACAAATAAAAATATATATGTGATTTTGTCATCATATAAGCCCAAAAATCACAAAATAAAACAAATCAGAGATCTGTAATGTGTTTTATTTTGTTTAATTATAATTCTACTGTATTTAAATAGCCATTTATATGCATCAGATAGATAATTTTTATAAATTATAAATGAAAATAGCACTGCGCAGAAAAATATTTGCTAAAATTTAATGACTATAAGTTTAATAAACTTCATAAAAAAAAGTTTAAACCTTTTTGTAGAGCACTGGCAATTAATCATTTTAAAATGCCTGAACTTTAAAAATTAGATTGTAAATGAAAATTTTCTTGCATCGGACAATAAAATAAAAAAGAAACCTTGTGATTTTTTTAGAAGTTATTAAAAGACTTTTTACTTGAATTTTTGTACAGTAATAGCTCATCATCTTAAAAATATAATGTATTCATTTATAAACTATTAATTTACATGTATACTAATAGAAAAAAACAACACATGAAAAAAAAAAATTATTTTAAATCTTAACTTCTTAAACTAGATATCTAGAATCTAGACTACTAGATGTAGATCTATCATCTAGATATTCTAGATCTATTATTCTATTTAGATCTAGAGTCTAATTAAAATTTAAAATAAATAAAAGTGCATGCTCGACAATAGGCTACTTACCTTAAACTCAAAACTGACTTGAGTGAGTCTACAGACACTGCCTGACTGGTGCTCACTCGACTAGTCACTAATCTGGACTCTAAAATCTAGAGTAATCTAGACTAGAGTCTAAGGTAAAAAGATATTGATCAAGAAGTTTAGCAATAAAATAAAAATGATACCAATGAATCATATTTGACATTGATGTTAATAAATCAAAATCTAGCATTTTTCTAGCTACTCTTAGTTTTAACTACTAGTTTAACTAGAGCTAAAAATATACATTAGGCTATAGGTAATAATAGCCACATTTAAAAAAGGGAATCTCCGCTTAGATCTATTAATAGCCTCATAAAACGGAAATCTCCGCTTTAACTACGATCTATTGCAGGGGGTTCTCAGCCTTTAAAACGCGACCCTTTTGGGGGTCAAATGACAATTTGTAAGACCATCGGTAAATTGTGTGTTTTCTTTTTTTGGACATTTTTTATTGGAGTTTTTTTTGTTATGTGTTGTAACAAGCATATTTGTACTATAGTGGATAATGCTGGATATAGATTTTCATTAGTGATAGTAATTAAATGGGACATTGCTGAAATTGCATTATTACCAAACAAATTTAAAAAAAAAGTGTGGGACCAACATAAAAACGGACATAATGCCAGAGGATACAGAGGGCACTTTTAATAACTTTTTTATTGGGTCTTCTTCGTTTTTCTTATATATATATATAATTATTATTATTATTTTATTATAGCTTTTATATAGCTCAGAGCGCTTTTGGTCCAATCTCATTTGTGAACCAGTTGGGGGTATCTAGGAGTTGGTTTTCCGTGCTGCCTTAAGCATTTAAGGCGCTCAGTAAACACAACCTCGAGCCACTTCTAGGTAGCCAAGCCAAGCCAAGTTCAAGCGCACTTTGCCTATCGACCATTCAAAAATTGATGTTGCAGACCAGTGATGCCCATCCTTATACATCCTGAGGGCCATTTTAATTTCTGACACTGTTGTCGCGGGCCACATTAATGAAAAGATACAGAAAAATGAAAAAGAGACTTATCCTTTTTAAATAGTTTTACAACAATTCCGTGGCTCCAGTAGGTCTACTTACAGCCATAAGTCGATTACGTAACAAGGGTTTCAGGTGTCTTATAACTGGACAAGTTTTCTACTAAATTAAGTGCTTGTAAACATCATACCCAGCATTTGTTTTAGGAAAAGTGCAGGTTTATGTCGACAACACGGCGTAGAAATCTATTGTCGGCATTGGTTGAAATTTCTCTAGCAGGGAAGTCAGGCTTTGTAAGTCAATCAGTTTCAGTTGGTGTCACTTCTCAGCAGCAATAGTAATTATTTCGAAATCTGCTGCTCCTTCTATTAGCTTTGAACGGAGGTTTTTACTAGCAGCGTTCATTCGTTTTGCAATTGTTATGCCAGAAAGGCGGCACAGATTCAAAAGCATTTTTTTTCAGGTCGACTTTTTTCCATCACTGCTAGAAAGCACATTTTTTAATGCTTCATTTCTCTTCTTAAAATGTCAGCACCTCCATTACAATCGACTCATTTCTTGACTTCTTTGTAAATATTTTCGTCACTTCTTCAACTCTAGTCGTAACTTAGCGACTCTTTTCTTGGCAGCTCAAGTCGACAGTGCCTCCATATTTTTGTAATGGTTTGTTTTAGAATGCCTTTTTATGTTATTGTTACGTATTTCTGAATCTTCTGGCTAAATGTACTAGTAGGCACACAACAAAAAAAAACACTGTAAAGAACTTGACGACTAAATTTTCAGCTTCATATAACTTTATTGACTATTAACAATAACAATTTGTCACTGTAACATGTAGCGTAGAAGACTGAACAATATCTGTCAGTTTACAGTTAGCTATACTTCGTTGCAATTCATCTCTTCACTTCGTTGTTATTCATCTCTTCTCAACTTGCATCGAGCCGTATTCCACAGAACAGACCAACGACACACTTCCCAGTGTCTCTCCAGGTCTCCCAAAGCTGAACCAAGTCGTACTCAAGTCTACCGAATCAGAGCCGCACACGTCTTACATCGACTGTATCGACTGTAACGGCTCAAGTCCACTGTAGTTCGCTGTATAGACTTTAACGACAGTAGTCCACTCCAGTTAACTCTACCCTAGTTAACTTGCATCGAGTCGTACACATCTCTCTTCTACTGTCTCGCACAGTAGACAACAGTACCGACGACTCACTCACGACTGACTTTCACATTAACTCTCTGGCTTATATAGAGTCCCTAATCGCTCCTCCAAAGTTGCAAAAACACTGCTAGTATCATCTGGAACAACACGTGAGGAAACGTCACATCCTGTCTTTGTTTTTACATGTAGATTCCAGAGAACACCTGCTGCAGTGTCATCAAGCCGGGGTCACACGTACTGACCTCTATCTGTCACTGTTAATTAGTAACTGCTCCCTTCTTAGATCTGTTTGTCCCCTGGAACAACACGTGAGGACACGTCACATCCTGTCTTTGTTTATACGCGTAGATTCCAGAGAACACTGGCTGCTGTGTCATCTCGCTGGGGTCACACGTTGACCTCTACTTGTCACTGTTCATTTGTAACACTATGTTCTTTAAAACAGCCACACTTTCTGTACAAATCAAGCATGTTAGCTTGTTAATGTATATTTAATAAAGATCTGTCCACTTGTCCTGGAAGTTTCAACATCCAATATCGTTCCATCGACACTCCCATTTCATTAATGTACAAATGTTACAAAGAGTGGCGCCTATCATGTTGATGTCAGAAGTACCCGAACCAAAATGATGCGCTGTGTTGATAGCGAAATTATACAAACACAAATAGCAACACAATGTACTAATTAAATAATGAAACAAAACATAAAACATATATTGTAAATACTACTACCAACCAGTGAGAGTCTTTCGTGTCATCACAGTTTTGCCGGGTTGAAGTCAAGTTACCAATTTAATGAATTCAGGTGATTCAACAACTGAAAATGCTTGCATGTCTCCGATAACAAAGTTCATGATCAGATCGTTTACATGTTGCTGTGACAGAAGTGCCACACTATTACTGGTCCATGAAGTTAAAGTTTTCTGTTTCTTCGCCACCGGTTCAGGTAATCCATTTGATGAAGTGACAGACCTCTTCAGTGTTGGTAATTTATCATGTGCAGCAGGATGAACACTCTAATAATAAAAAGTAGTACAAAAATATAATCATAAAAAATAATAAATTGGTTTCTACAAATGTAAATGTTTTGAAACAATGGCATCTTCAGCCTATAAATTATATAATAACATAACTTTGCTAACCTGCAGATGTTTTTTGAGATTGGCTGTAGAATTGAGCGCATAGCTATAAGTCTGTTTCGTAGCTGGAGGACAAAGCTTGCAACGTACACGAACGTTTTTGTTGTCAATTTCAATTTACTGTAACTAGTTACTACCCAGCACTGGTTGCAGACCATATCTCCGTTATTGCAGACTATATTTTTTTCAATAAATAAATTTACTGCCCATAAATGTGTCGAAACAACATTGCGGGATAAAACTTTTCTTTGGTGAAGATCTAATTACGCCGTGAAGAAAACGTAGTTAAATAATACGTCATCGTAGTATAGTCAATGGAAATAAATTCATTATGGAACAACTCATGAACACGGACTTCGAACAATTGCCATTGCCATTGGCCTCCTTCAGGATGACTGCCTGGTCGTGCGGTTTGCGCGCTGGACTGTCGTTCGGATTTATCGACGGTCGAGGGTTCAAACCCTGCCCGCTCCCATCCCCCGTCGTCCTGAGGGAGGTTTGGACTAGGAAGTAAACTATCTTCAACTCTGAAGGAACATCCGAAACATGTAAAATATTTTATAGTCGTAGAACGACTATGGTTCATCTCGCACACTTCCTCTTGTGGTTGTGGATCCCTATTTTGGAGAGACACTCCCGTCCACAAATATTGCAGGTTAAGGTGGCTTTCGCTTCAGTGGTAGAGGAGCTGGCCATTTTTCGCATTGTCCGTTTTTCTTCCAGAGCTGAGGCCCATGTTCTTTCGCTATCCATAGCTTTCTTGGTCACTGTCTCTCTCCATCTGGTGCGGTCTTCCCAATGGTCGGTATTGATGTTCACTGATTTGAGGTCCCGTTTTATTACATCTATGTAACGGAGGTGGGGGCGACCAGTCTTTCTTGAGCCAGTCGCGAGTTGTTCGTAGAGGATGACTTTCGGGATGCGTTTGTCCTCCATCCGGCGAACATGTCCAAGCCAGCGCAAGCGGCGTTGTCTGAGGGCTGTAAAGATGCTGGGGATACCTGTTCGTGCAAGGATCTCAGTATTGCACACTTTTTCTTTGCAAGTGATTTTCAAGATCCTACGTAGACATCGAAAATGGAATGAGTTTAGTTTTCTCTCTTGCTTTGCGTAGGTGGTCCATGATTCACTGCCATACAGCAGTGTACTCATAACGCATGCCTTGTAGACTTCCATTTTGCTCATTGTAGTGAGCTTCTGGTTTTCCCAAACTCTTGACCTGAGAAGCGAAGGTCGAGGCAGCCTTCCCTATGCGTTTTTTAAAAATCTCCTCTTCTAGAGACAATAGAACAATTGAAAGTTATTAAAAAAGAGAATGGCAGTTTTTTGCGGTATAGTTTTACTTCAATAATTAAAGCAGGAATTCATAGACAGTTGTAATGAAGTTCTCTCTGCCGTATGTATTGAGGCCAAACAAACGTCCGAGCTTTGTCGATAACGACATCCAGTAGTCTATTTTGACTCAGATTGCAAGCACAATAATTAAAACACATCGGCTATGAAGTGTGAGACATTTAGTTAGTATTTTTAGTTTATCAAAGATGCACCAAAATTGGCGGATTCTGAACGCGACTAGTGACGTTATGTTTTAGTTGGCTTAGAGGCTATACCTAGAGACACAAAGTAATTGGTGATAGGATTTCAAAGAGGTAAGACGTATTTATTAGAGACATCGACTGTGGCATTTAGTTGTATTAAACCTTCATCTGAATTGTCTAGGGTTTTGGACTTCGTTTCTATACTTGATAATAATGTATGTCATCTGTCCTGTTGGTTAGTCGCATTGAAATACACCCGCACAACAAACCCAGACATCTCCAGAGTAATTCTGTCGAAGTCAGACAGGAATCAAATAACTACAAGACAGAAAGGCATCATCTTAGAAGCTTCTTGTTTGGTGACTCTTGGAATTTCCAGAGTTCTGAAACCTCACACCATTAGCAAGGAGTTATTGTCAGCGGCCAAAGACATCGCTCGTTACGATTGGAGCCAAATTTATTAATATTGCAATTTGCATACGTAATGACACTATTCATGGGAGATTAGTTGACAAGTCTTCTGATATTAAGTTGCTAAAATAATGGTTCTGATGCTTCCTATTGAGGAAGATTTAGTCACTTAATATCAAGTAATTGTATGTCTTTTGTTGTCCACTATCTTCAACTTAGTCTATAGAAATGAAATTCAAAGTAGTTAATTAATAAGAGGTGAAAGTCCGAACTTGGAATATCAAAAGTCGTATGAAGAATAGTCATCAGAATTGGAAAATGGGAAAACAAGGGCATCCAGCTTCTAATACAATTGACAAGGAAGTCGTTGCTATGATTAATGTAAAGAAAACAATAGAAGGATAAATTGCACAGATTGTTTCTATAAAATCAGAATATTTGACCTTTCGTGACCATATTAACGACGAATCTTTAGCCTATTTCTTCTTCTTCGTTCTCATTTTTCATGTTGGAAGTTTCAGATCTGTAATCCTAGAGGCCTATCTGAGATGAACTGCGCAGTGGTTTCCAAATCAGGCAGTTGACCGTAGGCCTATAGTTTTTCTTCTATAATAGGGTTTTTGGGCCAGAGTCTTGTTCTGGCCTCTTAATATAGTATGCAGCTTTGAATGACATGGTCAGCATTCTCTGGTGATGCTCCACAGGGGGAGGCTTCGGAAGTCCCGACCTTTAGCTTCCGGAACATATGTTGTCTCGTTCTGTTGTGTCTGGTTCTAAATCGAAAAATTATGCGTTGGTCATGTCGAGATAGCTTATAATAGGCGTCCTTTTTCTAGTAATTGGGATGTGGCTTGGTCCAATTCTTATTTAGTCTTTATTGAATATAAATAAGTCCATAACACGATGGAAATGTTGTGTGAATAAAACCCATAACTCAGAGTGTTTCTATTATGTCGAAAAGTGTATAAATATTTTAGAAAACCACGTAAAAGATATATTTTTAAGAGTTAAAATTACTATAAGCACATTCGTATTTTGTTTGACAGCACACTTGATATAGTGCACCATGGACGTAGCCAGGATTTGTTTTCGGGGGGGGGGGGGATTTTTTCTCCTCCCCCCGCAATATATATTTATATATGTGTTTGTCTGTGTGCGTGCGTGCATGTGTGTACATAATTAATCTTTATTACATTCTGACACCCTTCTTTCTTTCGGAAGACGTTTAATGTATGCCTAACCTAGAATATGTTCTTCCTGGGAGCGCTGAGAGCTCCCCTAGCGCGGGGCGGAGCCCAGTCGCCAAGCACTATTTCCGGCAATGAAAGCCAACAAAATGCATATTCTGAGGTATCTACAGTGCATTATCCTGATGTAAAAAGTTATTTTTCAAAATCTTATGTGCTATTCTTATTGACTTAGATCCTCCCGCGTCGTTCTGCGCATTTGGCGGCAAGCTGTTTTCAAAAAAATCTGTCACTAGCAATGTCTGAAGCCTCTTCCCACCTGCTCTGAGGACCTCCATGAAAGTGTGGCGCCAAGTTGTACTAGGATGTCCCTGTTTGCGCTTTCTTCGTAAAGGCCGACATGTCATCGCAATTCTTATTATGCGTAACTCATTTTGTCGGAGAACATAAAATGTTTTACGTTTCGGATGTTCCTTCAGAGTTGAAGATAGTTTACTTCCTAGTCCAAACCTCCAGCAGTGCGACGGGGGGTGGGAGCAAGCAGGGTTCGAACCCGGGACCATCGATAAATCCAAACGACAGTCCAGCGCGACCAGGCAGCCATCCAACATGTCCCGCAAATCTAATGCGACGCTCTATCACAACCTTACTAAGATTCGACTCCCAGTTCGGCATAGGATTTCCTTGATTGAGACCAGATCTCTTTAACTGACTCCTAAAATCCGTCTTAGCCATCTTTGTTGAGCCACATTTAGTCTTTGTACATTTTGGCAGATGATATTCACTGAACTTTATTAATGGAGCCCAGACACAGGTAGAAATGTGTAACCACTTTTAGCTACGTATAAGGAAGTTTTATCGTCAAAATAATTTAAAAAACTGGGGGGGGGGGGGGGGGGTTAAACTAAAAAATCTGTGAAATTTGTTTGTTTTTTTTAAATTCAAAACCGCCTTAGCTACGCTCATAGAATTTAGTGACTGTAGTTTGATTTAGCATAAAATTGAAAAGAGAGGTTTCAATCTCAATACTCTCTGTACCCTACCCTATCCCTTAGTCTGTTGGATCGTTGGGGCACCAAGCAAGACTTGTCAACCGTCCATTCCTCTCTGTCGTTTGCCCTGTTTAGAACGTCTTTCAATGGCTGGCCTGTTCATTCTATTATGTTGTCCTACCATCGCTTTCTCTGCCTCTTCTTCTTTTTTCTGGTACTGTTCCCTGAAGGAAGGCCTTTGCGAGCCCCGAAGATCTTGTAATATGGCCATAGATTTTAAGATTGCGTTTTTTCACAGTAGTTAGCAGGTCATCATGGGGTCCGTGTCTTTAATCTCTTGGTCTGTGATGCGGTCTTTGAATGTGATGCCTATGATCCTTTTGTAGCATCTCAATTCCATTGCTAGGATCCTCCTCTCTAGCTCTGCAGTCAGCGTCCAAGACTCGCAAGCATATAGAAATGTGGCCATGACCAGGGAGCGCATCAGTCTGATTTTGGTGCCGAGGGCTAAGCCTTTGTCTTTCCATATTATTTTAAGTTTTGAAAGGGCTGCTGTGGACTGAGCTATTCGGGCCAGTAGTTCGGGTTTTGTTCCCTCATCTGAGACAATAGCTCTGAGGTATTTGAAGTTGGTAACGCTAGTTAGCTTTTCACCTCCAATACTGATACCCTTTATAAAGCCCTATTGGCTATTGGTCATAGTTTTTTTCTGCATTTATTTGCATGCCATATGCTGCGGAAGTCTTGTAAATGCGCATCACTAGGTCAGCTTTTTCTTCTTCTGGTCCTGCTAGGCCATCAATGTCATCTGCGAAGTTCAAGTTAGTGATTCTTCTTCCTCCAATGCTAACAGTACTATCATAGCCCTCGAGAGCATCTTCCATTATCCTTTTAAGGAAAATATTGAAGCGTGTTGGTGAAAGTAGGCAGCCTTGTCTTACTCCAACTGTGGTTCTGAACCAGTCCCCAATATTGTTGTTGAAGTACACCGCACTGGTGGCATCCTTGTAGAGGTTCTGAATAACTTTGATTATATTTTGATAAATGTTGTATTTTTCCATTGTGCCATGTTCGATCGAAAGCTTTCTTGAAATCAATAAAGACATGGAAAAAGATTCTCTTGGTGTTGGAGATATTTTTCACAGAGTATTCTGAGGTTAAGGATTTGCTCCGCTGTGCTGCGACCTTGTCTAAAACCCGCCTGTTCTTCTTATATGATTTTGTCTGCTATCAGTTTTATTCGATTTAATATAATTTTTAACAGTACTTTGCTGGGATGGCTTATGAGGCTGATGATGCGATGACAAAGTTGTATGATGACTTTCTTTGGAAGAGTGATGATGAGTGATTGGGTCCAGGGTTTGGGCCATTCGCTTGATTGCCAGATCTTGTTGCAAATCATACAGAGTGCGTTTATCATGGTTTCTCCTCCCGCCAGTAGAAGTTCACCAGGAATGTTGTCAACTCCGGCCGATTTTCTCTTGTTCAGGGCTTTTACTGCTGATGCTATTTCCGAACGAAGAATCGGATAGTCGTCAATGTTGGATAATGCCGGGACATTTAGTATCTCTGTATCTTCCGAGATTTCAAAGTTAGACAGCTCTGAACAGTATTCCGTCATCTTTTTTTTCAGGTAAGCATCTATTGTTTTTGTCTTGTATTGTGTTGGTTCTTCCATGCTTTGATTTAGTGAGGTCCTTTACTAGTTGGTACGCTTTTTTACTGTCATTCCTGTTAAGTCTCTGTTCAGTTTCTTGACACTTGTTCTCTATCCACTTTTTCTTCGCTTCTTTCATTCCCTTTCTAATCCGTTTGTTGACGCTTTTGTATTCGGGGACATATTTTGGGTCGGACAACTTTTTCCCTTTCAGCTCCCGTCGCTTGTCACAGAGTTGGAGTATATCATCTGTTACCCAGGATTTTTTTTGGGCGGGCAGAGCTTCCCTAGTATTTCCAGGGCTGTGTCTGTGACTGCTGTGTTTAGCATATTGACTTGTGTATTGATATCCTGGTCATTGGAGTCCAAGATATTGAGGCCGCAAAGCGTCCTCCTACTTGTGCCTCGAATATGGCAGCTACTTGGGGGTCTTTCAGCTTGCCCAGGTCAAATTTTATCCTGGTAGGTCCTTGTTTTGTTACCTTTTTTAGGTATAATTCCTAAGGAAATCAGACCAAAGTGACACCCAATATAGAGATGTCTACAAGTGAGATCTGAGGACTACAGGCATCAATGAAATTACGTGGAAGGAAATCATGCAACATGGAGGCAAAATAACCGTGCTGGCATGAACCTCGCTGAGAGAAAAAAGTATGAAGAGGCTCTAGACAAAAGAATGATGAAAGAAAACCGCCCTATCAGATAGCACTAAAACAGGTGCATTCCCAACCACAAATTGAGGTAAACTTTGCCACTCAAAAATTGGCTTGTTTAGTCACTCCAGATTCTGCCCAGACTCAAGAAAATACCAGCGATTCATCTGGGCGCATCCATTGTCTTCGAGACAGAAGCAGCCATATATTATTAACTTTATAGATTTTTAAACACCTTTTAAATAAAATACAAGAACAAAATTATTATTAGGCAATATAAAACAACAAAGTATGAAAAGGACACTATTTTTTTTTCATTAATAGTTTAATATGTACACAAATGTTTTTCTTCAATATCCAATACTCTGTAAACAGTTTTACATCCATTGTGAATCAAATAAATGATACAATGATGAAAGTGATAAATGAACTCTAAATCATATCGCGTTCACTCTTCAGACCAAACATTAAAAAGGTGAAATTAGTGCATCAGTTGTATTATAAAATAACATTTTTAAAAGATTTTTTTTAAAGGTTATGTTATGTTATGTAGGTCTCATGTTAGGACAAAATCCTAATAATAAGTTTACAATATACTTATACTTTTACAGTGGCTATGGTACTTATTCTTATTTAGAATTTTCTCTTATTTACTGTTCTGATAGAGTTTTAAAGCTTCATAAAACATGTTTGAAATGATCATTCTAATTAGGCTCAATCAAATGTACATCTGTATGATGAATAAAAAAAATCAAACTAACAATATTTGCTATTTAAACATGAAGAGGTCAAGAATGAAGTCTCTGCTGATACAAGAGCATCCTATATGTCAGCAGTGTCACTCTGGTATTTTGTCAAATGCTTCCATCATCTTGCCTTGCCGCACTGATAGCATTGTGTAGGCATCTGGACAAAAATGTGTTAAGGTCAAACTGTGTAATGAGATATTAAAACAAAATGACAGGCACCAAATGAAACTTTAAAATGATGCATAGCCAAGTTTTTTTTTTATACAGCTTTATCATTCTATCCAAGGCAATAGACAGAGAGGAATGGAAAAATACAGCTGACAGTTCTTGTATGGTGCCTCAACTGTCAAACAGACTAAGGGAAAGGTGAAGATCTAGATCTACTATTGTCTTGTCTAGACCTCTAATAATTAGTAACCTGAATGTAGATCTAGACTTAGAATCTAAGTAGTAAATTAATAACTTAGATCATTATCTAGATCTAGTCTAATATTTAGTAATTAGTAATAATTAGCTAGGTGAAAAGAACAGGAAGTGCGGAAGTAAAAAATGACAGATAATTTAGTGATAGAATTTTTTTTTTTTTCAAGAGGTTCTACTTGGAAATAGATTATACTTTATGAATGAATGAAAGAGGTTTAAAAGAAGTGTTATAAACTACTTTAGACATTAGCCTTTATGATGCTTAATGAGAAATTGATTACAAGTTACATTTAAAAAATTATTTATAAAAAATATCTTTTTTTTTTGTTTTTACCAATATAGAGGCCAGGAAAATCGTCTAATAATATTTTTTTTGTCCTTGTTAGATATAATACCTGGCCATAATTCTACCAAGTTTTATCGCGATATCTCTTACGATTTGTTTACAAAGTTGAAAATACAGTTAACATTGTACACTATGGGAATTTACAGTTTCTGAGATAGGATATATGAAAAAATTGTGATTTAAAAAAGCCAAAAAAAAAATAAAAAATTGTCAGGCCTTGTAAAGTCTAATAATTTGCATATATTAATATACTTTTTTAAATAAAAATACTCGCTTGAGTCTATATGCGCATTTTTCAAAAAATTGTTTCAGATTATTTTTATCATAATTTTTAAATATTATTAAAACCTTGCCATGCACACCGCCATCCAAGATAGTGCAGAAGGTGCGCACTATTAGACACTAGGCAAGGAAGGATGTTGACATTAGGGAAGAAGAGAACAATTTCCGCCCGCCCACCTAGAGCCCTAGAGCCGATATGAAGAAGATGCTGTGCTAAAGGCAGATGTCCTATGTCTATGTGTTTGTCATGTCCTCTTGTAAATAAACACATATTTATCTCGTTGAGTTGCCTCCCTTAAGTTATTACAATATTTTGTTATTTTCTGCTATCACAACGCCTCATTTTGTTCACACCACTCTGGCATTTCTTGTAGCTCAGGACCTAAAAATGTGTTTATTTCCTTCAATCTTTTTTTTTCACATCCCTACATAATAAATTATTAATATTATAATTTTATTATTAGATCTAGATCTAGGCTAGTAAGTAAATATAAAAATATAAATTATCTATTTTTCGGCCCTACTATTTTTACTATTTATTATAAATTTAAAATTAGAATCTCAATCTATTATCTAGATTATTTTCTAGATCTTTAATAATATATTAATATTAATAACAAAATAAGTATAATAAATAATTAATAATATTAAAGTATAATAAATTAATAGGAGATGCGATGGCATAGCAGTAAAGTGCTTGGCTTCCGAACCAGGGGTCCCAAATGCGAATCCTGGTATTTTTAATTTCGGGATCTTTGGGCGCCTCTGAGTCCACCCAGCTCAATAGGGTACCTGACATTAGTATGGGAAAAGTAAAGGCGGTTGGTCGTTGTGCTGGCCACATGACACCCTCGTAAACTGAAGGTCTCGTAAATAGATGACCTTTACATCATCTACCCTATAGTATAGACCACAAGGTCTGAAAGGGAACTTTTACTTTTTTTAGCGGCCCCCGAAAGGGGAAAAGACGCTATTAGTTTTGTGTGAAATGTCTGTCTGTCCGTCCCGTTGAGATCTCGTAAACTATAAAAGATATTGAAAATCGGACATCACAATATTTTAGACCATTCAAAGTTTTGATGCAACGGCTACTTTTTTTTTCTGAAATCAAAAAAATCTAATTTTTAAAATCAGTTATGCAAGTATTTTTTTAAAGACAAAAAGCTAATTAGTATGCATTATAAGTTAGACCTAATTTAAAACGAATAGTAATCTTATAAACTTCATTTTCCTGAACTTTTTTTTTAATTGCGGAATTTTTTTTTTGAGAATTTGAATAAGAGATTGAGCCTTTTCAAAAAAATTAGATCAATTATAAGACATCAGTTAGGCCAGGGGAGGCGCTGTGGCTGAGTGGTAAAGCGATTGGCTTCTGAACCGGGGGTCCCGGGTTTAAATCCTGGTGAAGATGGATTTTTAACTTTGGAATCTTTGGGCGCCTCTGAGTCCACTCAGCTCTAATGGGTACCTGACATTAGTTGGGGAAAAGTAAAGGCGGTTGGTCATTGTGCTGGCTACATGACACCCTCGTTAACCGTAGGCCACAAAAAAACAGATGAACTTTACATCATCTGCCCTATAGACCACAAGGTCTGAAAGGGGTAGTTAGGCCAGGTTCACATCTAACTTTACATTCCCTTACACCTATCCTTTGATCTGCTGGATCATTGGGGCACTACACAAGATCTGTTAACCTTCTTTCTCCATTCTTATCTCTCATTTGTCTTTGATATAATTTCATTCGGATGTTCTTTCTGAAAATATTGAAGCCTGCCTGGGTGGACCACTTCGGGCGCCGATTTTGAGTTTGTGTTTCCATACAAACTGTCTTTTGTTACCTTGTAGATATGTGAAAATCCGTAAGACCGGAAGTAAAAAAATGTCGTCAAATTTTAAGTTCCGTTTTTCTTACTTTCTGTTCATAGGCCCTTGACTGAAATCGATTATGAAAACGTTGCTAAAGTGGGTGAATATGGATACATTTTTTATTGAGGAACATTTTTTTCATGTGGACTTTCAAAAAAAAAGTGTATTTTCTTACTTTTTTTAAACTTGAAAGTATACGTATTTTTATTTTTACTGATACTCATTTCAGGTTACGTTTTAGAACTTGATTTTTTTTTGTGCTAATAGAATATATATCTGGCCATATTTCTGCCAAGTTTTATCACAATATCATGCTCACTTTAATTGTTATCGATTATAATGTTGATGCATAAATTTGCACTGCTCCCTATGGGATTTTTAATTTTTTTGAAAACTAAACTTTTTTAAGAATAAAATCTTGCATAGGCTAGTAGATATAGCAATTATGTATAGGTCTAAATAGATTTTAAAGAGTTTTTTTGGTCGCTTCTATTTTTTTTAAATTTTAAAGCGCATTTGAAAAAAATTGTTTCAGGCGATTTTGATCCCACTTTTTAAATATTTTATTAATTTCTCCCATCACAATGCCGCCATTTGTCCACACCCCTCAGACATTTCTTGTAGCTCTAGACCCGATAATTTGTTTATTTTTCAATTTTTACATTCTAAACAAATGAAATCAGATCTGTGAGCTAGAAATTTACTTATAATACTAGATCTACTATTAAATTTCTTATTTTATAAGTAGATCTATCGTCTATGAAACTCAATTCCAACTTTTTTACTTTTTTATGCGGGGGGTGTGTCTCGCCTGCTGAGCCAGCCAGACGCTCTCATCTTCATTGTTCCATGTCAACCAATCGGGTCCAATGTTAGGTCAAAACGCCACCAAAAAAATCATAACTGTTTAACTTACATTCATAATTTATACACCATTGGAAAGTTCTTTCAAAGTATTTTAATAATGTACTAACGAAAAATTGTTTTTTCAAAGATAATTTTTTTATATCACATCCCTAACTAAACCTTGTTTTATAATAATAATAATATTAAAATATAAATTAATTAATAAAAAATCTTGAAACCAAAAAGGATACAAATTCCAACAACACTACTAGCTAAGACTAAGCCCACAAGCTTATTTTTGCCCTTTAATGCCATAATTTTCTTTCCTTTTTTTATGTTGAGATTTTCAGCCTTTGAAAGAAAATGTTTGTCTGACATTGACTGTTCTCTGGGACTATCCTTCAATGCATTATCTCCAGCCATGTTATTTTAAGTTTATCTTTAGTATGTACTTGTTAATGTGGAGAGTTTTTACTGTTGTAATTCTAAAATCACAGACCTATATAAGTAGAGAGAAAGAGAGAGTACGGGTCCAAATCACAGACCTGGACTCTACATCAAATCACTGATCTAGATCTATACGGTTTTACTATAGAAACTATACCATATTGTCCATATCTTATCTTGAATCTATAGCATATAGGACACTATAGGTCTGTGACAAATCAAATGCAAACCATATTTCTATTAGTATTTCATCATCTGCTCTAGAGCCAGACTATGATCTATTATCTATATAGATCTACTAGATACAGGTTTAGATAATAGTGAACAAATAGATGCTATCTTACTAGATTTTTCCAAGGCTTTTGACAAAGTTCACCACCATAGTTTGCTTAAAAAATTAAAATATTTCGGCATTAACGGTCCACTGCATCAGTGGATTAAAGATTTTCTGATAGGGAGAGAACAAACTGTAATAATAAATGGCTCTAAATCAACACCAATAACAGTAAACTCAGGTGTACCTCAAGGAACAGTCTTGGGTCCACTACTATTTTTAATTTACATAAATGATTTACCAAATTGCATTAGTTCAGGAACAAAAGTCAGATTATTTGCAGACGATTGCATAATATATAGAACAATAAAAACAAAGCAAGACACATATATTTTACAAAGAGAATTAGATGAATTACAGAAATGGGAATCAAATTGGAGCATGTCTTTCCACCCAGAAAAATGTCAGTTGTTAAGAGTAACAAAAAAAATTAAACAAATTAATTCCACTTATCTTATTCATGGCAAACCAGTAACACAGACTAAAAACTCAAAATACCTAGGTGTTATAATAAATGAAAAACTGTCATGGAATCCACATATTGATGAAACTATAAAAAAATCCAACAAAGCATTAGGGTTTATTAAAAGAAATTTCTATAAATCAAATAAGAACATAAAACTAAAATGTTATTTAACCTTGGTTAGGCCAATAATAGAATATGCATCCACCGTGTGGGACCCCTCAACTCAAGAAAACATTAAGAAACTGGAACAAACACAAAATAGAGCAGTGAGATTCATAACAAACGAATATTCACATTTGACTAGGGTAACACCATTAGTAAAATCACTAAATTTAGAAAGCCTTCAGGACAGAAGACTCAAAAGTAAAGTAGCAATTATACATAAAACACTGAACCATAATCTTCAAATACAAAAACAAAATTTAATAAAATACTCTGAAAGACACAAAAATAAAGGCACATTCCTCGTCCCATATGCTAGGACAAATTTGTACAAATACTCCTTCTTCCCTAGTGCTATTAGAGCATGGAATGGGTTGCCTGAGCTAGCCAGAAAAACCAGTGACTTGGCAGAATTTAAGTCATTGGTTAATATGCATGACTAAATGCATGACGCGTAGGACGTAATCATCTTCTTTTTTGAAGTAACGTCTGTATTATATAAGATAAGATAAGAAGATCTAAATTCTCTAGAACTAAAATCCTAAATTCTACTGACTCCAGAATATGAAAATATTTATAGAAATAATAGATGTATCTATTGTAATTTAGATTTAGATTGTGTTTATTGGTTGGTTTTATGTTGGTTTATCGATTAGTATATTCTTTTTTTGTAAATATTATGGTCATGTGACCTACTTTATATTTTTAGAATCTAGCTAGACTCGGACTAGATTTTTTTTATATTTCGTGCTAAAGCTAAAAGTCAAAATATCTATTTGTTGTGCTCACCATAAATTAGAGAGTCGCATTTCGCAGACGCTGGTGGTAAGGTTGTAATAATTACCTTATGCAGATGATTCGTACATTAATACTTAGACTTAGATATATTAATTATTAAGTTATGATGTTGTGATACTACGTAACTACTGTTAGGTTAGTGTATAGTTACTTTAGTATAGTGATAATAGTCCAGTATAGTAATAGTATAGACATATAGTTATAGTAGTATAGTAATCATTATATGATATATATATCTGATCTAGATCTATAAGTTTAATCTAAAACTTATTGTCTTATTATATAATATAATAATACAGATGTTCCTTCAATAAAGAAGAGGATTACGTCCTATGCGTCATGCATATATAGTATTTTAATATATAGTCAATATCTATCTAGATTAGATATTATTTATAATAGTAATAACAATCTTTATTATCCATATAGATATACAAACTGGATTATTAACCCTTTTATTTATTTATTTAATATTTAATAATAATCTTTATTATCCATATACTGGCTCGGTATGCATGCTGGACTGTCATTCAGTTGTCTTGATGGCCCTCTGGGTTCATACCCTGCTCGCTGCTATTCCCTGTTGTCCTGCGGAAATCCAATTAGAAATCATAACTTATAGACATTTAGGACAACTCAAGCCATTGTTAATCATGGTTGTGATCTCTAATATTAATGCAATAGGATTACAAAAAAAAAAAATTGAAATGACATTGTCAACTCACATTGTAAGTAGGTTGTATGAGCAGAGGTTTTATACTTGAAGTGGTTTATTCTGTTCTGTTATTGTTTTGTTTTTACTCTACTCTAATTTCCTCACATATTATTGTGCATTAATATTTTTATTTCTAATTTCTGTATTTAGAAGTGCAACAAACGTTTCGAGTATTATGGGCAACCGAACCTCCAAATCAAGGAAAAAGCACACTGCAGCAAATAAACTTGAGTTTTATGCAAGATTGAAAGCTGCTCAGGCTGGTCATGAGGTAGACATGTTTTCATTCGGCAGCTGGTGTCGTCAGCAGAGGTTTGTCTGTGGGTTCTCTGATAAAGCAGACTATACCTCTAACAGACAGTCACTGCTGCAAATGAATAGTTCCTTTAATAAGCCAGATACCACAGAGGGACGCTTCTTTCGATGTGGTTTCAAGTGAGTAATCAAAAGATTTAGTTGAATTACATTTTAGCTGATTTTAAATTGATACTGTAAAACTTACAGGAAATTAAATTCAGAGGTCAGCTTTTGCAGTTATTTTATTGCTTGGATTTTTAAAAATAAAATGTCAGAAATATACTATATAAAATTTAAGGGTTAAAAAAAGATTTCCAGCTGGACATCACGAATGGATAGAGTAGTGCTAATAGCAGTTAATATTAAAACATTTTTGGGAAAGGTTCAGTATATATTTTGATATTCTTGATCCACTGAAAGTTAAGAGAGTTATAGTTTATTTATACCATGATCTATATCTCTGTGCAGACAAATGACCAATGAGAGCATATGGCAATTTTTCTTCTTGATCTTGATTACCAGATGGTGTCATTTTTAATTTGCTTCACTTTCTGTATTTGTGTAAAAAAAAAAAATGTGTTCTTTTGTATCAATTTTTAGGTGATGTGGTTGAGAGGTTAAGTGCTTGGCTTCTAAACCGGGATCAAATCCTGGTGAAGACTGGGATTTTTAATTTCAAGATTTTTGGGCGCATCTCAGCTCTATTGGGTACCTGGCATTAGTTGGGGAAAAGTATTGGAGGTTGGTTGTTGTGCTGGCCACAGAAAAAAAAAGACCTTTACATCATCTGCCCTATAGACCACAAGGTCTGAAAGGGGAACTTTAATTGATTCCTACTTTATGAAACTAATGGTGGTCTATAATTTCTCAGTCTATTCATTTCTTTTAATGCTTCGTTATTGCAATGAGTATTTCCAGTAAGCTTTGCACAATCTTCTATTAACAATCCAGCTAATGTTGTTTTTTTTAAATGGTGCTCATCATGTACGTCTATTTTTTTATTCAACTTCTTACTCAATACAAAGAAACATTTTGTAGAGTGCTGTAATTCCTGCTAAGGCTTGTGCAGAATATGAGGAAAAATGCTAAATTTAATTTTAAGATGATTATATTTTGAAAAATTATAATGGTCAAACCAGAGTTTCCCCGTTGGTGCTGTTAGGTAGGTTTTCTTTTGGTCCTTTTTTTTTTCAAAATATATAAATACAAAAACTGTCAGATTTTTATGAAAATTGTTGGAACTGTTTTTGAAATACCCATCCAGTTTCCACCAAGAACACATGAAAGTTTGCAAGCTAATATTGAATTGTAAAAAGATATAATTTTTATGCAGGACCAGAAGCGAGCTGATGTTATATGAGAAAGAGTCTCAGAGGTGTGTGAGTGTCAAGCTTCCTCATGAAACTTGTCCAGAGATGACCGCCTACCTTCGCAACCACAGACCAAGACGGCGGAGACGAAGCATTCGGTCAACACGTGTTGTAGCCTATCATGATGGTAGTGCACTTATTCAGGTGTGTTTTTTATTTGGTAATTACACATATCTGAAATAACTTATTTAATCTTAGAGGTAAGCTCTTAACATATTGCTACAACTCTATTAGGCTCTCTGCAAACACTGCACAACATGACACAACCAACTCAAGAACTTGATGGCTCTGGCTCCAAATAACATGATTCTTTATTGTCTAATAAATTTACAGCCAATACTGTACAATGGCAATACTAAACACTGATTGTACAAATACTTTACTGTAGGTACCCTTATTGCTGAACTCTCCTGTACTCCTGACTTCACTAATGTTTCACTGTACCAGCCTGTCTTGCTGTACTGAACCAAACCAGACTGTCTACTCACTGACACTCATGCTCTTTACATTGGGTCCCTAAAGGCCTTCTCAAAAGAAACAATTAGTTGACTAAATCAAAGGTGATACTCATGTGGAGCTAATACCACCACATTCTTGTAGGTCCCTTGACGGTGTTCTTATCACTCTGCCCTGTGTCACGTATAAGATAATGGCACACTTCTCTATCCCTACACATTTGGCCACTACTCTTATAACAGTATTTAATCTTAAAGTGGTTAGTTTGCCAGGCCTATGAGCTTATATCATCACATAACAAAGATGTATATAAAACAAGGTTACAAAGACAGTTTGTGTGGAAACGCAAACAGAAAATCGGCCCCCGAAGTGTTCCACCCAGGCAGGTAAAAAGGCAGGTTCCAATATTATCAGAGTGTAATTCTATCAAAGACAAATGACAGAAAATAATGGAGAAAAAAGGTTAGCAGATTTTGTGTGGTGCCTTAGTGGTCCAGCAGAAAAAGGATAGGTGAAAGTGAATGTGAAGTTAGATGTGAACTTGGCCTAACTGATGTTTTATAATGAATATCTAATTGATCTAATTGTTTTGTAAAGGGCCAATCTCTTATTCCTCAAGAATAAAACATTTCCTTAAAAAAAAATACAAATTAAAAAAAATATATATATATTTTCTTTGGTTGGGTGTTATATAGTAACTATTTGGCACTGTAGTTTCTGTGATAATATGAAAAACTACTTATTAATTGCTGTTTTAAATTATGTCTGACTTATATGCACACTAAATAGATTTTTTTCTCTTTAAAAAATAGTTAACATTTTTTTGTGTGTAAATATAGTACTTAGTATAATAGAACTTACATAACTTAACAATAAAAAAATTTTGACAAAAAATCTACAACCGTTGGCATAAATGTGTTACGGAAAATAGTAAATAGTTGCCTCAAGTGTTTGTTACTATTAATAGTGAATAGTTGTAAAAGTGGTGTATTTTTATGAAAAAAACGTTTGCTTAAAAAATGAGATTTTTTGCTTTCAGAAAAGAAAAAAGTAGCCGCTGCATCAGAACTTTGAATGGTCTAAAATATTGTGATGTCGGATTTTCTTTTCTAGTTAACGAGATCTAAACGGGACAGACAGACAGTCAGACAGGCCATGCAAAACTAATAGCGTCTTTTCCCCTTTCGGGGGTTGCTAATAAAATGTAGTTGTCTTTGTGATGTATGGAATGTCATCTTAATTGTTTAAGTTTCATAGCTCAACCAGGCTCAACCTCATGTGTTCCTTGGTTTGAATTACGTTTTACATTATATATTTAAATCTTTTTCTCAAGAAACTTACTTTAGACAAGAATTACAACAAAGATTGCTGGTTGCTTAAGAAAACAAATATTAGTCTTTATTATCAGCAACATCTACATTAAAATTTAAACAATAAAAACAGAAAGCAATGATGAATCAAAGCAGATGTCTGTGTTTCTAATTTTAGATAAACTCTGACCGTCATCCCCCCTTCACAAAGTTCTTTATCATCAACCTGGAGCAAAGAGCTTGTTGCGGTCAATTCATTCTGTACAGCAGCCTGCGGAGGTGGTTTGAGGTGTATATTTCGCCCAGCTCCACACACATAGTCCTGCGTCCAGATGTTCGCTATCACTTTCAGGCTAATATCAATTACCATATTCAGGTACCCTCCCCCTCACTTTCACCCTTGTATGATAGGCTGATAGATTTATTATATTTTATCTGGAATAAAAAATACAGTTAGTAAGCACAAAATTTGTATATTTCCTCCACTCTGTTACAGGGGTAGTTAAACTGATTTTCTTTTTAGTCATGTTAATTTTTAAAAAAAAATATTTTTTTTAGCCAGATAGGTGGTTTTAAAAATAATCTCACCAAATTTATTTTTATTATAATTTACCTAAACTCCTGATATATGTGTATATAAATATAATTGAACATCTAACAAGCAAAATATAAATAAACAATGCTTATTTAAGGGGGAGAACTGTATATTTATATCGCCATATCTATCAGTACTGAAAGATATATTTCCCTTAATCAGTATCAAACTAAATTAATTAACTACCACTAATTAATTAATTAACTGGTTAATGTTTTTTATTGATTCAATGCCTGGGACTTATTTACAAAAGCATTAATAAAAGGTGGAGGTGCTGTGGCTGAGCGATAAAGCACTTGTCTTCTGAACCTGGGGTACTGGGTTCAAATCCTGGTGAAGACTGGGATTTTTATTTCGATATCTTTGGGCTCTAATGGGTAACTGGGGAAAAGTAAAGGCTGTTGGTCATTGGGCTAGCCACATGACACCCATGTTGATCGCACACCACAGAAACAGATGACCTTTACATCTCTGCCCTATAGTTCACAAGTTCTGAAAGGGGAACTTTACTTTACTTTTTATGAATGAAAGGTACATCTAATGGGCATTGTCCTTTATTAAAAAAAAATTCTTTTATCTGGCATGGAAAATGGATGATGTCATGTTGTGTGTGGATGGACATCATCATAACAATGTGTAAATTAAACTTGTATCACATCAAAATCATTTTTACCCTTCTAATTTGCATGAATAAATACTCCCCCCACAGTTTAACAAGTGCTATTCTGATAGACAGCCTTTGGTCATCAGCAAGGTCCAGGTGTTCCTGGCCCACCACAGCTTGACTTACAACACAAAGCTAGGGGATGAGCATATCATTGCAGCAGGAGACAGGGCTGTCAAGGTAAGGATCTATTCTGAGACAGGAATGTCAAGGTAATCATTTAATCTTGAGAAAGAGCTGTCAGGGTATAATAAATTTAATCTGAGACACGACTGTCATGGTAATTAATTAAATTCTGAGATGGGGTTGTCAAGGCATTGGGTTTAATCTGCTACAGGGCTATAAAGATATTAGCTTTAATCTGAGATATGGCTGTCATGGTAGTGATTTTAATCAGGGACTGGGCTCTCAAGGTAATGGCTTTAGTCTGGGACATGGCTGTCATGGTAGTGATTTTAATCTGGGACTGGGCTCTCAAGGTAATGGCTTTAGTCTGGGACATGGCTGTCATGGTAGTGATTTTAATCTGGGACTGGGCTCTCAAGGTAATGGCTTTAGTCTGGGACATGGCTGTCATGGTAGTGATTTTAATCAGGGACTGGGCTCTCAAGGTAATGGCTTTAGTCTGGGACATGGCTGTCATGGTAGTGATTTTAATCAGGGACTGGGCTCTCAAGGTAATGGCTTTAGTCTGGGACATGGCTGTCATGGTAGTGATTTTAATCAGGGACTGGGCTCTCAAGGTAATGGCTTTAGTCTGGGACATGGCTGTCATGGTAATGATTTTATATCTTGTACAGGACTCAAGCTATTGGCTTTAATTTGGGACATGGCTCAGAAGGTAATTGCATTATTTTGGGACATGGCTGTCTTGGTAATGATTCTAATCTGGAACAGGGCGGTGAAGGTATTGGCTTAATATAGGACAGGGTTGTTAAGGTACTTGTTTTAATTTGGAATAGGGCTGTCAAGGGAATAACTTAAAACTTCTTTTCATTAAACTCAATAGTTTTATAAACTAAACTGCACATAGGACTCAGGATTATTGGCTTGATATTGCATTCACACTATTCTTATTTATTGACTAGATTGAGTTGTGTTGTAGTGGTACATGCTTTCAAGATAGACAACACAAAAAATAAAAATAAAATATCTTTTTCAGAAAACTAAAATCAATTATTCCTTCATTTATTTTTATTTTACAATACTCTCACCTAGACAAATTCTGTGAACTTAAGCAATACATTTTAGTTCTCATAATTTTTATTAGACTATTTTTTCTAGTCTACTTTTTGATAAGATAGATCTAATTCTATTTACCCTCTAATGATAGACCTTGTTGCACTATCCCACAGATTTACAGAACCGAGGACTGGTCAATGACAGCACAACATTCAATATTTAGCTTTAATGCATCTATCCAACAAATCAGGTGATCATTAATTACTAAACTGTAGACTTAATGTTACACATTTGTCAGGTTTAGAAATAGCTAAACAAAGTTGTTTAAAAAGTAGACTTTCTATACCCTGATGACAGCAACATGTCATCTGTTGTTTTTTTTTTTAATAATCTATTTAGTATATTAAAACATCAAATATCCAGATTAATTGGGAACAGGATCTGATATTCGATTGTCCAGATAATCAAATTAGGAATGTTATAAACAATCCATTTCATCAACAATATAAAGAAAATTCATATGGGGTATGGTGCTGTACTTAAACATAATATTCAAGTTAAATTTACAGGGCAACAAAGCATTTACATATTGATAGAAATAATCACTGATCTTTTGCTGCAGTAATATGGATTGTCAAGCAAGAACATCCTACTATAAAACAAAAAAAAGAAGCAGTCCGGATATTTCATATTCCAAATGACTGATGTCCAAATATACAACATTCTACTGTATAGATCATGAGTGGCCAACCTTTTGCTTCCGTGGGCCAATTTTGTCACATCTAATTCAGATGTGCCATACACATTCTTTTTTACCTCCTTTTAGTCCTTAAACATAATTGATCATTTTAATGGATCATTTCTAAATGTACAACTAATAGTATAGGAACACTGTTAGCAGTTTTAAATAAGAAATATTATTTCACACAGGCAAGTTAACCTCTCTAGCTTCAATGAGACTTTTGACGTTGCTTTCACCAAATCTGTAATATCCTAAATTACATTTGTAAGTGAATGCGGGAGACAGATTTAAGTATTTCAGATGCATTTAGGAGTGTGGCAAGTTCATCAAATTTCAATTCCATCTGTATATTACTTATCTGTAGAATATTTCCTTCAGTAAGTGAAAATGAATTTATAAATACAAGCATGGAATTGTCTTCTTCAGTGAAATCATTCAAACAACTCTTGTAATCATTTTGTATATGACACATTCTTATAACACATTCACTTTGTTCTTTTAAATGTGGACATTGACTTGTATGTTGTTTTTTTTTTCAAACAGTTATAACTTAATTTTGAATCCACTTATGATTTACTAAGCTAGGAAAAAATGTGTCCTTGCCTTGCAGTTGTAACATCAACTAAAAATAATAAATAAAAAATCCTCTTTTTCATCCCACAAACTGTTCTTTCATTGTGCAACTCGTCTTTCTCTTCTAGAAAATCATGTTTACTGTTTCCAAAATCTTCTAAGAACTTGTACTCTAGAAAACCAATGCACCTCACAATGAAGAATTAAGTCACCATTAAGTCTAACAGTTCACAATAGTTTCTGAATTCTCTTCTGTTTAACCCTCTTGCTCTAAATTTATCCACACATATCTATATCAGTATTGTAAAATGCTTCAATGTCCAAATTCTTTCCACACTCTTGATGTATATTAGAATGATAATCCAGAAGTCTAAGACTACTTTGTTGATCATATTGAAATTTTGGGTGTGATTACAAGTACAATTTTTATTCTCAAAAGAGAACAGACACAACAGACAGAAAAGTTCATTGAGTGACTCCACACATAGGTCTTGATCTTGTTTACGTTCCCTCAAAATATTTGAAAGCACGTTACACTTCCAGCAATTTCCCCCATTCATTAAAAAAGATACTTAAGAATTTAATAAAATTTAGAATTGCTGATTTCCAAATTTGACGTAGCTTTCTCAAACATGTCTGAGACAATCTGACCATCACCAGTGAGTGAAGGCCAATAATTTCTTCTAATATTTTAAAATTATCATCAATTTGTCTGATTAAAGCAGGGCAACACAACAAATGTTAGCAGATTTGTCCTTGACTAATGAAAAGAAAGAGCATGCATGGACATATAAAAATTCTGTACTAGTGCCAACATAAACCACCATGTTCTGAGTTTATGGGTTGATTAGTTCTATAACAATCTTGGTTGTTGATTAGTTCTATAACAATCTTGGTTGAGGTGGGTGTCATATTAGCTGGTGAGTTAAATTCCTGATTTTGTTTTTCTAGAAATCGGCTATTATTATTTGTTTGCTTTTTTTTTTCTCTGGGGTATAGTGCGGCACTTGTAATCGTGTAATGTGCCATTTTTGGCACATGAGTCATAGGTTGGCCACCCCTAGTTTAGATCTATTTTAACTACATGTGTAACTATTGAAATGATCACATGCTTTTTAAAACACTTTGCAGTTACCTTAGCTGCTGTCTTTCCCCTTTTCTTTGCCTTCTTCCTCTTGATTAATCCTTTGAGCTCATTGCTTATAGAAACAAATATGGTATAGATTTAGTATTTGTGTTTAAAATGTTTTACATAATAATAGTATTTTAGTCTTTGAGTTGTTACCTCCCTTCTCTCATTCTATGTCTCTACTTCTAATGTGTTGTTGTTTTTCTTTAAAAATTATTAACATTTAGGATTGAAAGTTCTATTTGCATTATTTAGGTCAAGTCCAACTGGAGATTATTTGGCAGCTAGATACAATTATCTGGCAGATGGCTGCAACTACAATTGTATTGTTATTCTGAGCTATCCAGATTTCCAAAAAATCTTCCAAGTAAAAACTTTTGTTTTTAAACATTTTGTGAAAACTCACAATATTTGTGAATAGTTCTTTTTTTTTTTTTTTTTTTTTTTTAAAATAAGTAAATAATAAATGTAAACAATTTCAAGGCACAAAAATGAACTGTGATTTAATAATGAAGAAATTTTTATGTATTTTGTAAACATTCTATAACATTTTAAACAATAACTTCCTAAACATAATTCTTAAATGAAAAAAAAGAAAAAAAAATTTTGTCTTATATATTTGTCATAATATTTATAAAAAAAACTTTCATGGACATTATGGAAGGGAGGGGGGAAGGTATAAGATGTAATACACATTTAAACCAGTGGTTCAACCTTTAATCAAAATGCTTAATTTAGTACTTGGACCAATGCATTACTGTAACTATTATGGCTGCATGTGTGGTAAATGCTCTGGGCTGTCACTTGATGGTCGTGATGGTCCCCCATTTTAACCACCATGGTCCTGTGGGAGGTTTGGACTAGATGTAATTATCTTCAAATCTGAAGGGGCATTTTAAAAAAGTAAAACATAATACAAATAAACAAAACATAAGTGAAATGTAGGCTTCTAATAGTACTAAACAAGAGGCATTTAAAACTGTCTCCACTTGGATAGCCTCTGCCTTATCCTGAAATCACATGCCTTAACACTGAGCTTTGTATTTGTGTGTGTGTTGCCATCTCCAATATATTCATTATCTGGAGATCAGGCTGCATGCACTTTCTTGGTCACTACTTGGGCTGGAACCTAAGTGAAACCAAAAGGCTGTCCTCTATGGACAACTACAATCACCTTTACCTCCATTAAACAATTGTAATCTGACATGATTTTTTTTTTATTGATTGTTTTGGGCATTCCTTCAGAAATGAAGATTAACACATTCAGGCCAAACCTCATGCTGGAAGGCTAGGGGCTTAGAACATGTGTCCAATGTCATGACAGGCTGAAGCCAGTACCACACGATCATATTTAGATTTATTGGGAGTTTCTAGCTTTAGACGCATTCTATTAAGAAATGTAGCAATATAATAATCTATACACTGTGAAGCAAATATAGTTTCTGACAACAAGGTGGGCAATATATAAACAAGTGTAGCACATTAAACATTCTTAATGATTGGTTTAGCCTGATATAATGTTATATGCTATTTCAGAATGTACTTAAAGCTACACGAAAAATGTTTCTCAGCAAGCTTATATGACTGACAACAGCTAAAAAATTTACAATTTCCATTTATTTACATCTAATCATCCTCAACAATTTCTTATAATGATTAAGTCTATATTTTTTATTCAGTTTTTCTTTCAAATATATTTTTATTTTTTACATCTAACAAAAAGCTGAACATAGATTAGTATTTTGTTTAGGTTTTGGTTTCATGTAGTTTTGCTGTAACCAAACACAATTTTAATTGATTTTTACTGTTCCCCTCAAATAAATTTGTATTCTTTTCAGGTGGACATCAGAGGAGCATACTGGCCAATGTCGGAGTTGGTCAATTTGAACATTTTCCCAAGATTTTCTCTAGGGGAGTCCTGCTTAGCTGTCATCAAGCAACATAACTTTGGTCGGAAAATTGTCATTTACAAATTGCCAGTCAAGGTCTGCTCACTCCAGGATATGTGTCGTTGTGCCATCTTACACCTGGTCTCACCCATTGAGACATCCAAGCTTCCCATTCCTGTATCCCTGCAGCGGTACCTTGTTATGCACTGCACATGAACTGAGCTTTGCCTGGTATAGCCCTTGTTGAGCTGCCTAGATTGGTACAGCCCAAGTTGTGCAGCGCAAGAGTTGACTTGCTGTTACTAAATGCTGCACGCTAGGTGAATTTGGCTGTATGCAGCTGTTAGACTTAATGTCACTAAACAGTGAACTAGTTTGTTACTTGAGAACATGTACTGTTATCGTTAGACTAGTTTTTACTGCACTAGAATGAGAGCATGATACTGAATTCATGATCTATTTATTAAATAATTTTAGCTTTAATTTTCTGTAATATTTTTTAAATACCTCATAGGGCTCTAGCAATAATTCAATATGTATATTTATTTAAATAATACACTCAATTTTTTACTACTAGAAAATAGTTTTGTTTTTACCAACACAGGTCATGAGACTTTATACAGTTGCAGGTGTCATGAAATTCAAGAAGACATGCTGCTTAATAAATAAAACTAAATAGTGTAATAAGCAAAGCATTATTAGTTGAGCAGCTATAAATGGAATATAATTATAAAAGTATATCAAATAAATAATGTTATGTCATCAAGAAAGTCTTGAGACAAAAATTAAAATATTCTTTCAATATGTTTACTAAATAAACATAAAAAATTTAACTGCTGAAGACAAACATTTATGTAAATTAATTTTAGTTGATGACCTAATTTAAGATATTAGTTTTGTGTTGATTCTATTCGATAAACAAACAAACAACGTCAGCAATAAGACATTTTTCACCTTTATGATGTTATTGAAAGATAACACTAATTATTTGAGAAGATAATTCAGTAATATTGATTACTTTTGATATGTACAATTGAAGTGTGAATCTGAAAATATTTTTATAACGTTTACTGTATTAAAACTTCTTTTTATTGTTTGATTTGTTTTAAGGATAATAGATCTAAATCTAGTGCTATCAAATACAATCCACATATGCACATAATAATTTAAAAAAATGTTACTTTTATTTAAAAAAGAAAAAAATAACTCCTAGAGACAATCAATTTAATTTAAAACAATATTCAGTCAATCGATCCTTCTGAACAAAAACATGCTCATGAAGTTTTTAAATTGATATTAATTTTAGAATGTTTAAAAAAAATTTTTGGTTAATTTGTAGTGATTTTATTATTATTATTATAAATTCAAATAAAAATTTTCTGAAAAGTGCATAGCAAAGTCAATATTTTAGCAAATAAAGTGATTTTTTATTTTGACATCATTCACATTTATTTATTTTTTTTAGATTATATTCAGTTTGCTTCAGTATTCAAAAGTATAACAATTTTCTGGTAATTAAAGTTTTTATTTTTATTTTTTTTATTATTATAGACTTAACACCCTTTAAAAATTGTACAATAGTCTGACAAATTTTTTACATAAATTATTATTATAGGCTGTAAACGTGTGCACAAACTTTAAATAGACATGTTATTCAATTTCAGAAATTTTTCAATCTGGTCTGTTTTTCCTTTTCTGTGTTATTGTACATTCTATTGCAATAAAATTTGGATTATTAATGTGACTGTATAAAATAGTTATCTTTTTAAAATTAAAAAAAAATACTTTGTTCTAATGAGCACAATTTAGTATCTATTGATTTGTTTTTAGCACAATGATTTACAGTACTTATACACTTTATTTTATGTGTACATATCTGGCTGCATTTCTACCTACCTGTGCTAGGTTATTGTCAACTTAGCTTAACAGAAAAAAAATCATTGGCCAGGAATGGCATTTACACTAGTTTGATGCAAAGGGATATTTTCAAAGTGTATTTCTTGTATTAGCCATTTTGTTGTTGTACTTGAAAGATTTTTTTTTTGTAAAGTCTTGCCATCCATTTTATTTATTGAATTCAACCTTTTTTTTTTTTAAAGAAATATGTCATTGACAATGTTTCTTGGTACAGTTGAATTCTGTGGTAAATTAATGTCACTGACAATATTTGTTGGTCTACATTAACATTTTGAGTGTTATGGCAACTTGATAGACATGATGATGAATGTTGATCTTTAGTTTTGTATCTTCTGCTATCTAATTCGGTAGTTCAATGACTTCCAGTCTGTTTCAATTTCCATTTCCAAATTTAGACATTTTTAAGATGCCTCATATTGATCTCAATTCTTTTTAGTAAAATACTTTTCTATAAAATCTTTTGGTAGCCCTGTAAATGACAGCTTCCCCCCTGCTTTATTTCTGGACCTGCTGATACTTTCAGAGTTCACTGTTTATTTCTTTCCTAAAATACTTAGCATTCAGTAGAAATTTTGTATTCACTTTTGAAAATTCTTATAAAAAGAGTAAGACCATTCACTTACTAGGGAAAAAGGAAGTACAAGTTTTGTGACTTGTCTTGTGAATGACTAATTTTGTGACTGACTAGTTTTGTGACTTGTTACACTAAAGTAAAGTACTTGCTGATATTTATGTGATCAAAGACTTATTTCCATGTAAGCAGAAGTGGGTGTACTTTTCTTCTGTTTTAGTTTTTTATATTTGGAGCTAATTTCCGTGTTGTTATTTGCAATATCGTATTTGTATTTCACATTATCTGTCTTTCATTATTTGTCAGTATTTTTGGGACAACATTTGTATGAAAATGTGCACACGTTTTGCTTGTCATCTCTACAGGATATTATGTAAGACGGTAAAAAGTTGGCAGCATCATGAGCAGTGGTGAAAAGAAAGTTAGTTGTCATTTAGAGTCATTTAGTTCAGCATCTAATAGATAACACTTGTAATATTTTTGCACTACGTGAAAATTTATTTTTTGGTTTCAACTTTTTATCTCTTATTTTAATTATTATTAAGTTATCCATCACACTGGTTCACAGTCTAAAACTGGTTTACAAACTAGAAAAAAAAAATTATAAATGAATTCTTTGCTTTTTTTTTTTTTAAGTTTTCTACCTTGTGCTAAACTGTTAATTTAAGGGATATTCTAAATGATATAATTTTTAAGTTGTTTTTTTTTATTATTGTACATTTACCAATATACAATTTGTGATTGTCAATCAATTAGATCAACATAAAAAAACACTATTTAAATCATTCCATTATTTTTAAAAAGTATTTTGTGACCATTCTCTTCCCCCGAAGCAATGATATTAAACTTTTTAAAAAATTTGATAGAACAATTTTTTATGGTACTATTTATTTGGAGAACAAATTTACATAAAGAAATAACTAACAAGGCTTTTGATTATTAATATTGTTTAATTTTTGTTTAAGTGCAGCTTTTGACTTGAATACTTTATAGACTGTACAACCGAAGTAGACTTCACATTTTATTTCATCGCATGTACAAGAAGTAACAAACCCTGAAATGCATAGATATTGCACTTGAAATGTTGGTTTTATATATATATATATATTATTTACATTTTAATAATACTAATAATATGGCTTGTCTTCGAGTCCAAAGATTGATGAAGAGTGCAGTATTTCACGTTGCAACGCAGTCCCAGCTGTGACTTTTTTATTTTGACACCTCAAGCACAGAATGCTACTGTTGATAAATATTAGATTTAAAAATATGATTATGTACTAAATTAGCTATAATTGTTTTCTTGTAAATTAGATAACCATAGTGATATGAATCTTTTCTGTGAATACTTTTGCTTTTATAATCATTTAAAAATATACCTGAATATTGGAGGTAAGCTCAATATATTGTGTTTGCAAATATATTTTTCTTAGCAGGAATTCCTTGTGTCTACATTTTTTTTACACTATCATTTTTTTTTTTACCTTTTTTTAAAATTTCTTTTATCTGAAAAAATATTTTATACTGCTTTACTAACACTTCATAATGAAGTAAGATTATCATTTTGCAATATAATTTATATACATATGACTATATCATAATTTCAAATTGTTTTTTTTTCAAGTATTTTCCTATATATATTAGCTTGCATATCGATCTGTGTTTAAAATACCATTGCCATAATAATTTGCTAGCATTATTTTTATATTTAAAAAAAACAACATTATTTATTATGTTGCGTATTATCTCCTAACAATATATTATATCTATACTAAGAATAATTACTTGTCAATAATCGTGCTATTTAATAGCTCAGTATTTGAAACCTCTTGATCTAGTTTTAAAAAGTATTACAATCTCTATTTACTTTCAGTATTGAAAAGTTGGAAACATATTTTTTTTTTTAAATCACTTATTAACTGATCAAAGTATGCATAATAAAGCTTATTATTGAACTGCAGGATCTGCGAATGCTGTTTGATGGACAGTCCTTTAAGCTTTTTTTTTTTTTTGTTAAATCTAACCGTGAGGCTTAAAGTTACAACTTAATGTACTTATATTACTCCAATATCAATCATTTGTAGCTGCATGTACACTTAGCTTTAACAACACATATCATCAATATTTGAAATATTTCAGAGCTTCCATTTTCAGGCTCCCTACAAAACTAAAGACATCAGCCAATGCTCACTTTGTTAGAGATTCACTCCCCTTATTTGTTTTAAAAAAAATATTTAAAAAATTCATGTATTGTATCACTTATCTATATAAATTGTTCTATTATTTAATTTAATTTTTTAGTTGTTATAATTGGATACAAAAAATAACACTGTGTTTGCTCACTTGATTGATATAACAGAAAATATAAGTTCTATGAACTAAAAGAACTGATGAAGGACTTTAAAGCTCTTTTTTTTTTGTTAAGCCAGATTTGCCATACTTTATGCATTATGATGGTATCTTTTTTTTTCAAGTTATGTTTTGTATATCTACATAATTAATTTGATATAATTTTATAAGATTTTTAAAATACAAATTAACAACTAAAAAAAAAAAGAAAGCATTAGCAGTAAACTGTAATGAATAGCTCAAATTTTTGCCACCCTCAATAATCTAAACTATAAATGTGTTCTCATGTTTCCATTAATCTTAGTTTAGAGTAAATTTAAAATATTGAAAGCAATAATACATGAGTAATAAGACATGATCTACAGCTAAAGAATTTGGCTACAAATAAAATATTAGAATAAAGGCTGCTTCAAGGTCCACCCAGTTCTAATAGAAACATGTTTTGTTCAGATTAAACACTGTTTTGTTCATTATGTAACATGTGTACTGTAAATCATGACAGCTGTGAATTTGTCTACAATGTGTAATGTTTAGAATTAATTTTTTTTTTTACTCTTGTCCATACTTTGTGAGATTGTGTTGTTAGTGGTGAAGTCCAGTAGTAGATTCCATGACCCAAAACTTTAAAATAAATATGAATTTATTAAGAGATGACAGGGCTCTAGATCAACATTTCATTGGTTAATAAACCTAGTCGAACATGTTTCATTCTTTCAAATGTGATTATCTCCAAGTATAAAATAATAACAATCATTTAATTCTGTATGTTTGATCTGGACATACAAGACTTACAACAGGGCCGGCTTTAGGCATAGGCAAACTAGGCAGCTGTCTAGGGCCTCCAATAGGTGGGGGCCTTGCACAGGAAGTTAATAATTTTGTATTCTCTTCAAAAAGAAGAAATAGTGAAACTTTCCTAATAAGTTATTGTTATAGTACACTAGGTTTTTAATAAATTGCATAATTTTAGTTTTTTTCGATGTTTATTTTTTACAATTTTTCTATTTCATTAGGGCCACCAAATTCACTTCGATTCGGGCCTCAATGAGCTAAAGCCAGCCTTGCATACATCAATAGAATTAATGGGCAAATCAAAGATTGCATAAATAATTGAGATCAAACTAATTATCCATTATTTCTCCAGTTCAAACTTAATGAGCAAGCACAATTCAAACTGAAGCTTTGATACTCTCTAGATATAGTTGATGTTACACTCTAGTTACTTTTGTAAACTAGTTTAGAGATTAAATGTGAGCTTATCATTTGTTCTGTACATTATTGCAGAAGTTTATTATTAAAAAAAAATTTAAGGCAATATTATCATGACTTGTTTTTTATTTGGAAATATAAGTGTATATTATAATGTTTCTCGTTAGAGTGTATGCTGGACTATCCAGACTTTCTTGCTTGTCTTGTTTTTTTGCCATGGATTTTTTTTTCCTATTCAGCTAGCAGAACTTTATTCAATCTGTCTATAATTTTTTTTATTTTTTGATCCATAACAAAAAAAGTTGATTGAAAAACGCCATTGAGTTTGGATAACGGTGGTCTCAGAAGCAGAGCACTTTGCGAATTTGAGTCTTTGTGAAAACGGAATTTTTTATTTAACGATATTCCATTCCAATCCAATTTTAATGTGTTACTGGTCCTACAAATGCACTGGCTGATCCAGGGGGGGGGGGCGGTAGGGGCGATCGACCCCCCCCCCCCCTTCCCCACTCGGCCGACCCCGGGGGCGGACGAACTTTAGCACACACAATTTGTATACGAATTTATTACTTATGTTAATAATATATACTAATTATTTATATTTCAACATATTTTTAGATTATTTCGCCCCCCTTTCTAGTATTTTGGCCGATTTGGTAGGGTCGGGAGGGGGCGATGGCATCAATCCGCCCCCCCCCCCCCCCCCACCATAAACTTTCGAGTGGGGTGGCGGTCCAAAATATTTGTAGAAATCACAGCTTGCTAACGGAATCAATTAAATAGCTATATGATTAAAACTTGTTATTGGTATTTTAACCGGTCGTTCACCTGTTGGCCGATTGGAAGGGAAGGAGCGAATACCTCTACTGCCCTTCCCATCTAAACCCTTTGAGTGAAGGGGGGCGGTCCTACTTTTACGGAGAAATCATAGTATGTGAGCAAAATTAGTCGAATATCTATATAATATAAACAAGTGGAAGTGCGATACATGCAATCACCTTGCCCCCATCGGACAAACCAATACTTTTTCTTTTTGTATTATAGTAAGAAATTACAAAATTTTAAAAATCCGTCACTAATATACTATAAAGTAAATTATATTGCTATAAAGTACATTCTTATATCGAGTCGCCCAACCCTTATTCTTTAATGCAAAATGCAATCATTAGCAGAAATTATAAAAAAAAGGAGCGAGGATTAATCGTTTTCATTTTACCGCCCTTCCCCTTTCCAAACAGAGTTTGTGTAATTTCACATGAATTTTTATAACTATTTTAAGGAAGACTTTGCTTTGGAAAAGTTATAATTCAAACGAAATTATTCAATATAACAGTCACGGTTGAGATAAGTTCAAAAGCCAGATAATCTTTTCCTAGTCGACTTTTTCCAACCTTTACTCTATCTCATATTTTGGTAGTTAAATAAATTTAGTACTATAACTCACTATTTATGCTTGAATTTTATTAAATATTTTAAATTGAATTTTTTTTTCGGCGGTGATCATCAAAGCCTTAATCTAAATATGTGGGGTATCTTATCTTTTCAAAGAACAAATCGGTTGTATTTGCAATGTATTAAGGGACTATAAATTCATATTAGAATATTTTTCCACATTATTCAAAAGGTCTTTAATTATAGAATGACTAATGAGCTGTAGGTCAGGAGAATGCGTTACTGCAGTGAAGAATGCCAAAAAACGCTTTTAGCGTCGAGGCTTCGCCACGAACCTCACTGATGAATAATAAGCTGCAGATGTCAGGAGAATGCGATTCAGCCTAGAAAAATGCAAGAAAACGCTTCTGGAGTCGAACCCCCACAATAAATAATGAGCTGTAGATGTCAGGAGAATGCGTTTCAGCCGTGAAAACGCTTTTGGCGTGCCCCGAACCCCACTGATAAATAATGAGCTGTAGATGTCAGGAGAATGCGTTTCTGCAGTGAAAAATGCAAGAAAACGCTTTTGGGTGTCCCCACTGAGAAAGCTTACAGCGCTCTCCCAGACCCCCAAGCTTGCAAGAGAAAGGCCTCAACATGACTGTTTTTTTTTCTTTTTTTGTTTCGCCGAAGATTGAGAAACAATCTTATTTTATAAATTAAATTGCATAATTTTATTATATATAGAATATATATATATCAAGGGCGTAGCCAGGGGGGGGGTAAACTCAAAACCTCCTTGGCTGCGCTCGGGCAAGTGATGGTTTAGTATTAAAATCTCACCTAAAATAAACAAAATCAAAGCAAAAAATCAGTAACTAAAGTCCGTCTCCCATTTCGGGGGGGGGGGGGGATATATGCTGTACGCACGTTTATGCATAGGGATATGGTTTACTGGGCGTTATGGTTAGGGTTTGGAACAAAATCGCCCCCCCCCCCCCTCCAAAGTTATAGATCCGCCATTGATAAAATGTATGTTGGTCAAACAGTCATACATGTAATGATTCTGTTACAGTCTGTTACAGTAGCAAGCCTTTCTTCCCATCATTTTCTCTGGCAGCCTCTTCTTCTTTTGCCTGGTACTGTTCCATGAAGGAGGGTCTTTGCGAGCTCTGATGACCTTGTGATATGGCCGTAGAATTTTAGTTCGCGTTTTATTTTCAGTAGTTAGCAGGTTATCGTAGGTTCCAATCGCAGCTCTAATTCTGTCACTTATCTCTTCGTTTGTGATGCGGTTATTTGTACGTGATATTGATACTTAATTCTGTAGCATCTCAATTCCATTGCTACGATCCTCCTCTCTAGCTCTGCAGTCAGCGTCCAATATATATAAGAATGTGGCCATAACCAGAGAGCGCATCAGTAGGAATTTAGTGTCGAAGGCTATGCCTTTGTATTTTGAAATTGTTTAGAGTTTTGTAAGTTCTTCATTGGGCTGTGCTGTTTTGGCCAGTAGTTCACGCTTGGTTGCTTCATCTGAGACAACTGCTAGTCCATGTGTAACATGCCATGTTTAAATCTCAAAACTAAAAGTACTATGAAAAAAGGTTTCTGCAGTAAGGATGTCTGTACACACGGTTGGACAGTATCTCACTGCAGATAACTCATACAGGATGCTGGAAGAGTGCCGCTTTCAATGAATACAAAACAACAAACATGTCAACAACATTGCCATTCGGTCCAGAAGTCGTCATTCTCTTCTTAGACGTTTCTTTCACGCCGGAAACTTTTAAGTCCTAACCGTCGCTTTGTAAGGAGGTATTCTTTGTCTCTTTTGCTTTTGTTGCAATGTTCCAACTGCTTATTGATTTAATTGACAAAAAAATCCTTGGTTGATCAATTTAATTTTAAGAAATAAACTTGCCCTAAGAGCAAACGCAATTAGAAAGTGGGGGATATGAAGGCTTGCTAAAAGATGGATTAATAGAGTGAAAGAGCACTAAAATTTAGTCTTAATTAGGTGTTTCGATTTATCCCGCATCACACCATGCAACAAATCATCTGCAACATCTTGCCGTGACACCTCCAGTCAGGGCGTGTCTTCTGCAGTGGTATAAATAATCTTCATAGTAACATAAAGCATGAGTCAAATATCCATCTCTCAATAACCAGACTATTGTTTGGCATCACGGGATGACCACTTAGACCACAAGAGGACTTTAATCAGTCTGGTCAAGCTGAGTCAGTTGCAGCACCCTACCTCTCCCACTCCCTGATAAAAAAAAACGCATACAAAATAATTCGTCCCTGGAGTAAAACCTTTTTTTTTAGCCTGAAGGGCGGGGCAGGGCTAGGCGGGACCATGTCGCAAGGAGAACGCAACTCTTGTCTCGCATTTTTCCTTCGTGCGTGTTGGCTGTGTAGTTTTCCTGTCGTCTGCTGGCTTTAGCCATGCGTCCAGTTTATCCGCAGAGAAGCCGCGGTAAATGCAAGCTTTTCTAGGAATACTTGCTTATAGAACTCGTCATATAACTGTATAGCTTTACTTTGGAGGTACTTTGAAGACTTATTTTGCGACCACCCATTTGTGTAAGAAAAGTGTCTTCACATAGACTTGAGTTGTCGAAATACCTTTAATTATAATAATTGGTACACTAACTCGTGATCTGTTGTGTTGAGGTTTCGCTTTGAGTTGTCGGATATAATTAAAAAAAAAGTCAAGACCTAGATCTAGTGCATACAATTCTAAATCTAGACAGATCAAGAGATCTAGATCTGGAGTCTAATGATTCTGTAATTTAGAATCGAGCCGGTTTTTCTTTATATATAATTGAAGTAATAAGGCATGAGGTAAGTAACATATATAGTCATACTAATCATAGTCATGATAGTGTCACCGTACTTTTTGGTTTGACTACAATTGTCTACATTCTTAGATCTACTATGACTATACTATAGAATATTAGAATAGAATCTATACATCTTTACTGGATGTTATCATTTAGTTACTTGAATTGTCTGTTGTTTATGTAATTTATGTATTTATATGATAGATCTAGATCTTTATAGTTGTCACTACGTCTTTACGTCATCAACTTCTCAAACATGGTCAGGTATACTAGAAGTTGTAGGAAGTCAGTGTCAATGTGCAGTTACTGCCCGTTATCCTTTTCAACAAAAAATAAGTTCTAGATATACAAATGCTTGTCTCTGATATGAACGGTACTATACTAGATCTATTTATTCTGTAGGCTACTTTAAAAAAAAATATATATCTGGCATTTATTGAGCTTTGCATTGCCCTCTACGAGTCCTCTACCCATATCAGTTACATATATATGTAGATCTATATTAGCTCTAGTCCACAGCTAGATTATTAATACCTCTTATTTGATTTGGTGGGGTGTTCAGTGCAGGACGCACGTTGGATTTTTTATTTACAACTATATTAGTATATTTCCATTGGCCTAGATCCACCTTTTAAATTGTTCACTAGTATATATTGTATAATTACATCCCCCCCACTCCAGTGCCATGCTCTTGTTGTAATGTGGTATTATTGTGGTCACTTGGTTGGTCATTCTCCACTATTGGACGTGCAACCCTCCCTCTCACCTTTATGTTGAGGCCTTATGACTACAGTATCTCACGTAGCTTACTGTCTTCGACTCCGAAGGTAGGCCTAATGATTACAGTATCTCACGTGAATACGCAGACCAAGTTGCGACCTGTATATTTTGCCTCATATGATGAGATATTCCTAAGAGATATTCAGCTCTTTCATAAACCGCTTGCCGCTGTTTTCCTCAAGGTCAGGTCAAACTGAGGCTGGGTTGGTCTTAATCGCGCTTCCAAGGGGCATCTCTGTTACGCCATCCTCCTTTGAGCTCGAAAAAAAAACAACAACAGATTTTGGAATACGATCATCACCATTACCTATGTGACATATGTCCTATCCGTATGGGACATAGATATCTATGTCCTACCCAGCACACTGCCTCTGCGCTGTCCACATCGGCGTCCAGCAAGACATGGTCGTGTGTAAAGTTACATACAATAAAAAAGAAACACATACTTTGCGTGCGGTGTAATCGTCTGTATTCAGCCGCTAGTATCACTTGTTCTAAAGTTTTAATTTAAATATTTTTTTTATTAAATTTATGCCATGCTATTCTCAAGGGTATGCAGATCATGAGAAGCAGTGCATGATAGATCCGGTGTTCCACCTCCTACAGTGACATATATGTTTGAATAGGTCTTGAGACTCGCAGCCTTCTCTCCAGTAGCATATCAATTGGAACTAATAGAAACGTATGCAATTTCGTGACATTTTGTTATCTCCCTTATTTACCAATGCCATCAACATTCCTCCTTCGAGCTCCCCTTGTTCTTGATCTGAACAATTCAAAACTGGCCTTTGAGTTAATGATTATTAAGCATTCTGTACCGGCGCTTGTAGCAACATACACACACAGACACACCTCTGTTGTGTAATAGACCATGCACTAATACCAGTTCCGTGTTTCCCCCTGTCCACAACATACACACACAGACACACCTCTGTTGTGTAATAGACCATGCAATAATACCAGTTCCGTGTTTCCCCCCCTGTCCACACAACACTTAAAACATACATTCATGCACCTTGTTTTTGATGCCCCTTTTAACTTTGATGCTCAAATCGAATCCTTTAGAACCATCTCGACAAACACACAATTAATTTCATTTTCCAAACAAATGGCAACTTTACACAGCTGAGTAAATGGAACTCAATATACCCCCCCCCCCCCATTTAAAAAAAAAAGAGCCTTGGTGGATTTGAACTTTAAGACTATTAGTTGGACGGCCAAACTCTTAATTTATATCTATGATAAATTTAGTTTTGAAGACTGCCCACCTTCTCCCATTTAATAATAATGAATTGGGTGTGTTTTTAACACGGTATATATTTAATTCTATATACAACCCTGTATCTCTCGTAACAGTTGTTGCAGACATAACTTTAACCCCATCCATTTAAAACAATAACACGGCCAATGAGTTGTATATTTTATGTTTTATATAACATCATTTTATGTGCATGTAAAAATATGTATTGTAAGTTTCAATTGAACTACGAAGCGTAAAACTATCGCTCCTTGTTATTGCGAATCATTCAACACAGTTGTATGGGCGCTTTTGTCTTTTTAATTTGTAATGTGTAGCATTAACTTGGCCCTTGATGACTTTGTACAAACACAGCACTACACACAAATAGTCAGCTCACGCATTTATTAAAAACTATCTTCTGTGTTTCTTGGTAATCACGTGTTCAGTTGTTAGTTCACATCAGGCCAGACACATTTTAAAATCCCATCTTTTTTTTTTTTTCTTTAAAAGGAAAAAAACAACATTTCCACTTGGTTTCCCACGAGTGACTCTCCCAGCAGTCTCCTGTGTTCTCAGCACATCGGACACGTGCGAGCGCGTGCCGAGATTTCAGCACAGCCTTGTCCGAAAAAAAAAAACTGTCGGCGCCATCTGCCCTGCTTCTATCGTGCGTGGCTTTTGAGTTCAGACCCGTTTCATGTGTAGTGGTCTCTCCACCCACCCCACACTTTTTTTCCCCACTACTAAAATGCTATAAATTAGCTAATCAATTAATATTAGGGCAATACATTTTGTGAAGACACATGTGTTTGTGTATGCAGATAGAGGGGGAGAAAATATGTCAAGAGAGTAATGTGGTGGAGATAAATACAAGATTGTGTACAGGTTTCTTTTATAAATTAAATTTTGCGTTGATCCAGATAAGCTGACTATATAAAAACCATCCAGTCAAGAACTTTAGCCCCGAGTCTGTGGGCCGGATAAATGGGCTCGCGTTGTTCTTCCGTGTAAGCGTGTTGTGAAAAGATAGAGGACGTTTACCAATAAATACGATCAGTGTTTACGTGGGTGGAGAAGGCACACAAACCTACACCTGAGTTTATAAACCTGAGCTCAATCTTCCTCCTTATACTTCATTCATCCACTCGTCACCTTTGAACTTATCATTCTTTATTAATTATACAACGTTTGCTAATTGTCTAACGTTTTTAAGGAAACACCAGGCCACATTTAGATTTAAATCTATATGTAACAGAAGTGGTAGTGTTGTATATTTTTGGATTGTTTTTTTTTTCAACTCTTTGGATTTTCCCAGTTCTAATCTCACAGCTAATGCCCATGCATTCGTCTCATGGGGTCGCTTGGCGACTGAAGGAGGCCATAGAATCTCATGTGAAATCAATGAATCTATTCAGTTTTTCAGTTATATGACAGGCCTATATAATATTTATGTCCGAAAATAGAAATATCCTCTTCCTGTTGGAGATTAAAGAATAGAATAATCGTAGCCTATAATTATAACATGGCTATATAAGCACTTATAAGACATAAACAACAGGATAGCCAAGGCAATGGCCACCATGTCACGGCTGCAGAAAAGAGTCTGGGACAACATATTGCTGACTAACAGTACTAAAGCCCTAGTCTACCGGACCTGTGTGTTGAGCACCTTGCTGTACGGAAGTGAAACATGGTCAACCTACTCATGGCAGGAAAAAAAGCTGAATGTTTTCCACCTTCGATGCCTAAGGCGGATCTTTAAAATAAGGTGGCAAGATAAGATAACCAATGAGGAAGTGCTACAAAGAGCAGGGTGCCAGGACATCCGCTCTGTTATCAGCAGCAGACGCCTTGGCTGGCTTGGCCACGTTCGTAGAATGCCAGAAGGTCGACTTTCACAGGACATCCTGTATGGCGATCTAATAGAAGGCAGGAGAGCCGCTGGTCGCCCACTTTTACGTTATACGGATGTATGCAAACGCGACATGAAGCTCTTCAAAATCGACACTGGCAACTGGGAAGAGGTGGCACTGGACAGATCCTCATGGAGAGAGCATAAAGGAAGGGTCAAAGGTTGCAGATGTCATACACAACAGAAGCAGAAAGAAGGGTGAAAATGCAACGGCGCCTGGTGATTATATATGCCCAACCTGCGATCGCAGCTGTGTATCAAGGATTGGCCTCTTTAGTCACACAAGAAGTTGCAAAGGGAAAAGATCGTCTCTCGAGACGTAAAATGCCAGAGATAAGCACTTCTCACCGTGGAGTTATGGGAAGTTGTGTTGTAGCTTCAGTCCAACCTTCCTTGCAGAGGTATACATGGATTTAACTTGACATACATTTGAAAAAGTTCATAATGTAATCGGAGCGCTGTGCATCCCTATTTTTTGTTTTCAGCGGTCCGGCGTGGACCACGAGTTCGTCATCCCTAGTCGAGTCTGAAGGTTCCACAATGTATGTGACCATACTGGTGTTGGATCACACGATTTACCGGTACCTAATGCAAAACACCCCCGATCCTGACCAGTTACAGCCGCGCAACTACAGGGAACTTCTTCATATTTCTATTTTATGACCACTATGACATAGATTTGAATAAAAAACTTGAAATCTCCTTTCATGGACAAACTCAATTTTTATTACAAATTTCACAGGCTTTCAATATCAGTTTAGGAATTTACAAAATTACATCAAAATGATGTTTAGGGATTTTAAAGTGTCTCTCAATTCATTGTAATTTAATGTTCTCGTCATTCTACCGCTACAGGTTTCTGTAAATTTGACTTCATAAAGTATGAAATGTAATGGACAAACACACATTAAATGTCCGCATAACCGTATGCTGCTAATATGCAGTATGTTGCCCAACTGGAACTGTTGATGCGTGAAGAGGCGGCAGTCAAGCGCGAGAGCTACTCTTGTTATTTTCCTTGTCCCCTCTCCTCCCTTTTAACAAAAAAATAGCTTTAGTTTTAACACTTGTGTCTGCAGTTGTGTCACCCGTCCAGTTATATGATTGTGTGCTTGTGTGCCGTAACAACCCCCAAACCACCCTGGCATTGGCTGCAATATATATACACATATAGATCTAGATAACTATTTATTTATAGGTAACTTCCTTAACCTTATCGATCAGTTGACAAATGTTTGTATATGGCACGCTGTTTTTGTTGAGATAATATGATTAATTCGGCACCACTTTTTAAAGCAACTCAGGCCAATTGTCAACTGCTCAGGGATTTTCGTTTTTCGATATTTGTCCATCAACTTGTTCAAATAGTGTACTGTAGTGAACATAATACTCTTCATCGTCAGAAAAAAAAAAAGGAAGCCGCCTCAAAGACAGACCATGAGTACGGTAGCTTGATGTGACGTAGAGGCAGACGTACAACATCTTCAAGTCCAGGCATGGAGACATAAAGAACAGGATAGATCAGGATGGTGAAGTGCTAAAGCAGACCAGGGCCTTACTCCCTCTAAAAATACAAAATATGGGTACTTTGTTTTCGAAACGCATTCATTATTGGACAGTGATGAGTTTTTAATGTTTTTAAGACATCATATCCCAGCAAACAGTATGTTTGGATGTATGGTGGACTTACAAAGACAGCTTTATTTTCATTATTATTATCTTATTTTTGATGCTTTTTTGCCAATTGGTGAGACATTTTTTTTTGGCCCTTACAATCTATCGTATTCTTCTAAACTTAAGATTAAAATTTTCTCTTTCTGCTTACTATAAAAAAAAATTGTATATTTATTTAACCACTTCCTTGTAGTTTACAACATCTGTAGTTTAATAAACTTGTCCGATGATGAGAAAGATGCGCTTCTGTTTCGACTTCACGTCTTAGTGTCGACAATAGCATAGTTTTTCTTTTCCCAAACAAAATAATTTATAAATAAATTGTAATGTTTACAAACACTGATTCGTTGAGGAGAAGCCAGGCCTATAATATTTTGAAACTCTCGTGTAAACAATAAAGCCAACGTTTTGTCGGCTATGTGATAAATCAAAGTTGTCAATGGCAGTCGCGAGTCTTCAATTTATATATATATAAAAATGGGGTTTCGATGCCCTCCCCTCTCTGTAGACTTTCTTTCAAACAAATACATTGTACAAATGTGGCTAACAGTGTTCTAGCTGTAAGTATTATAAGGATATGTTTTATTGTTTTATCTGTATTGGCGATAGTCACGATGAACTAAACAATGTCTAGGACGATAAATCGAACTTCACTATTGCCAAATAAAAAAAAAAGTATAAACTTCCTTTATTTCGTTCACCGGTTACACCATAAAGTTTATAGAATTATAGTATTTCCGCCATGTATGAACATCTCCAATACGTTTCTACCATAATAATAATTTAAAAAAAAACAGAACTACTTTTGTATTCCAAGATTATTCTATAAATCCATAACAATCGCGACCAGCGTTTACTTTCTCTGACGCCATTGTCCCAACTTGCTGTATCACATTGTAGTAATTAATGAGACCACGCTCAAACGTGTGCAGTATACGTGAAACCTGTGCGCTACAAACCTCTGACTTAAATCGTATTCACAAAAGACGTGTGACAGTCTATACAATTCGAATCATGCTTCCATGTCTGTATGTGTGTGTGTGTTCTGTTTAACCAATTTAACGTAAGACACAGTTATAAAGCTTTGACCTTTGTGTATATTTGTGCGTGTTATTGTTACCATACAATCATGAGAAATGCGATACCATAATAAGCCTATAACATTGTATATGATAATTATGACACTATTCGTGACATTCTTGTAACATATTGATGAGTGGGGGAGAGGTTATTGTGATTCGCATAGAATATGGTCCTCGTGTTATCCGTTGCAGCATACTTTTAATAACTCACACCCTATTGTTTTAAAGCGACATTCTTGTAACATTGCAAATGATAGAGAGGCGGCTTACATGTTCGTTGATGGCGTACTTCGCATAGAACATTGGCGTCAGTACCACAGTTTTAATGAGTCAGTTTTTTTTTTTCGGTCAATAGTAGTGTTTCAAGTGATATATTTCCTCATAGTTCTAAAAACTGCAACCAGGAAACGTACACATGAACAGGCCATGTAAATAATTTATAGTCTTCCTTATGGCGGTTTGTAAATTGAAAAAAAAAATAATAATAACCAAGCCTATTTAAATGTTTAGTTGTTTTGACAAGATCCAACAAGCTTAGAATCGCTCTCCTTCAAGGTACACTACCAGGTGAAAGAAAGTGAGAGAAATATAACAAACAAGATTAGACCGCATATGATTTCAAAGATTTAACTGATAATCAGATTGTCGAGAAAGTTGATGTGAAATTGCTAAAGAGTCAACAGAAGCACCACATTTACTGTCCCTACCATGGTCATTACTTGAACACTTTTTTTTTTCGCATCAATCTTATCACTGGCTACCATTGATAAATCAGGTGGTGCAGTTTATAGAAATAGTCTCTAGAGTTACCTGTCTCCTTATTGGTTTAAATGCATTTATCAAAGAGGCAAACGCAGTCTTTTACATTTTTTTTTTTTTTTGCTGTTAAGTAAAAACCCATGTTTTTTTTGTTTTTTTTTTGACGGGTAAGTCAATCATAGCAACTCTGATGCTATAGCCCAGTGATGTCTAACCTAATTCGACAGGTGGGCCATTTTAACTTCCGACACTCGATTCGCGGGCCATATGACCGAAAAGGTACAAAAACGAAATATAATCGACCTGAAACTAATGAGACATCGAACGTTTATCTTATTTTTTCGCGTCGGAAAATGTTTTCATTTCGTTAATTAAAAGTGAACACCATTGTAGCTAGTTTAACCACCGACTCATTTTCTTGTCTTTTTGGTAAATAATCAAATCTGTAGGCGTGGTTTAACATTCTTTTATTCGCGGCTCAAACCAAGAATGCTGCCATATTTGTTTCATAATGCCTTTGTATATGTTTTTTTTTTGTATAAACAGACACACTTTCTTTATATATTAAATATGCTAGCTTTTTATCTTGTTCCACAAAAAGTACAGATCTGTTCACTTTTCCTGGTCGATTCTACATTCAGAGTCCCAGTTCAGAAATGCACAAATGTTAAAGTGAAGGCCTTAACGAAGGAAAAGATACATATTTCAACATTTTTTTTTTTATGAAGGGGGGATTTTCTACTATAGTAGTGTGCTGACGTTTCGGCGGGCCGAATAGAACCACGTCACGGGCCGGATGTGGCCCGCGGGCCGTAATTTAGCCAGTCTTTCCGTTGGCGTTACTGCTCACAGTGTTTCCCCACTCTACACCTTTATTCACGCTAGCCAGTTGTTTCACGTGACTGAGACACGTGTCAAAACAATGGGATTTGGGGGAGGGGGCGGGAAAACGTTACGTTTCACAAAACACACCAAGAAATGACATTTTTCTCCTACCTCAACTACACACGCTCGTCGCCAACGCACTAGCCATGCCCCCCCCCCCCCCCTAAAAAAAAAATAGCGTAGAGAAAAAAAAAAGATCAATATCCTTCTATAACTTCACTCCGCCCAGCCCCTTTAGTTAAAGGCCTGTGCTGAGGGCTCCACCACTGTGAAAGGCGATGACGCTACTTTGATTCATAGAACGTAGTCTGCAAAAGGGTAAAGAAGTTTGGCCTTGACTGCTAATTTGATTCATAGAACGTAGTCTGCAAAAGGGTAAAGAAGTTTGGCCTTGACTGCTACTTTGATTCATAGAACGTAGTCTGCAAAAGGGTAAAGAAGTTTGGCCTTGACTAACCAAATCAACTTGGTCCATTTGGTAAGGGGTTTGTGCCTATGTATCAAATGCATTGATCTTTTTAAAAAGTGTTTGTGTCTATGAAAAGAAAGACGGGGGTGGGGGGTGAAGTGACGAACAATTAAAGAGCTTGTTAAGATTAATGATATAGATTTATCGCATTTCTTTGTATTTTTCATATAGATCACAAATAACAGCCTGGTCGGTTTCTTTGTGTTTCCGACTTTCTATACAATGGTCCCGAGATCGAACTATATATATATATATATATACCTTCTGTCAACTCTAGCCGTTCTGGTAGAGGTTTGGGCTGGACGGAATAATCTTCAATTCTGAGGAACGCTTGAAATTAGTCAGTCAAAAGATATTTTCAAATGGCTAGTGTTTGTGTGTGGTACGTATGTGAGGCTGTTGAATCCTTTGTTTCTCTGCGTGCAGACTTTGTGAGTGCACATTACACACTTTCTTCTCGTGTCACTCTCTTGGTCTCCTACTTCCATTCTTGCTGTCTATAAAACAGAAATCAGACCGGACTTTATTGATCGCCAAGTTGTGTAACCACAATGGTGTCAGAATCTAGATCGTTTCCCCGTGTCGGCATTGAACCCTTTGCCCTGTCATTGCGTCCAGTATTGCACCTAACCTTAGCTGACGCGTGTATACAGAGCTGTAGTTAGTTGAATGCTTACATTTACATTTTTTTTTAATGGCGCGCACACGCACTTGGACTTCATCCACCAATAGTTAACACCCTTTAGGTCACGTGCTTCTGCATCCCTTTATACAACTCACGACCGAGGATATCACTTGACCGCATTCTTCGATGTTTTATCCTTGGACATCACGTGACCTTTTGGTAAATGAGGTCGGATTTATTCTACTTCCTTAACATCTAAGCAGTATAGAGAATGTAGGCTGTAACTATTTGTAATCCACTGGACAAGTCACTTTGGACTATAATTAAAGTAACGTGCATTACTCGCACGTGCTTTCATGATCATCCTTGACCTTGACCAACATTTACTTGGCGAATTGTGGAAGTGTGTTATCGTTACGGTTGATTGAACAGTTTCTCAATGATAAAGTAGTCCCACGCTGGCAAAGTGCGCGACGATAGACAACTCCTTTGATGGACTGTCTGGTGACCTGAAGACCAAGGTTAAATGGTGCACGCCTTAGCTCCAAAATAAGTGACCTGTGTAGTAAAACATACATCCTATATAGGAAAGAAAAGTTCCCTTTTTGACGTTGCGATATATAGTGCAGATGATGTTAAGGTCATCTGCTTCTTTGGCCAATGGTTAACGATCATGGTGTTATATGGCCAGCACAACGACCAACCGCCTTTAAGTCAGGTACGCATTAGAACTGGGTGGACTCGAGGGCGCCATAAAAATCCCTAAACTCGGTTCGGAAGAAAAACGTTTAACCACTCAGCCACCGCGCCCCCATATATATAATATAATATTAAAGTAAATAACAACCCGTCCGCCCCTTTCCCGTTTGTCGTTTTCACGCCATGTTTATTCATTAGTATTAGTCCAGTGGAGCTCGGACATCTTGTTCTCTGTATTGCAGGGAGCGTCCTCCCCCCCCCCCCCTCCCTCCCTCTTCCACATGATGCTATACCTGAGTTTCAAAGACCCGCTGATAATTTGACAGGTTTACGCTGGGAGCGGTCTAGGGCTTGTTTTACGTAGCTGAAGGTGTCGATAGTATACAACTGTATATGACTTTGAAGGTGTATTTTTTTTCTTACCTTTTTCGGACGTCTTACCTAGGAGCGCCTTACACTTATATAGTACACCGACACGCTGGATTGGTTTTCTTCTCAAGACAGCTGACATTTATTTTCAATTTTTTTCTGAGCCAGTTTTTGTTCTTTCCTTGCTGGTATAATGTATTGCAAGGGAGGGTAAGCCTACTTCAGACAACTGCAGTAACATTTCTATTATCTGGGAAGGTAGGTCACACTTAAAGAGCATTCTTTTTTTTGTTTTTGTTTTAGATAAAGGAAGTATTGGCTCTTCAAATGTACAACTTGTCTTGCCCGTGTGTACCGTGTACGCCGTGATAAGCAGTGATGCAGTACACCTTATTAAGTTCGGAACGAGGAAGTGCTAGGTCGAAATAACCCGCTGCTAATTACTGGCGTGGCACAAGTAGATTTCTGATGGGATTTGAAGCATTCGAAATCACTTTGTACACGTAAAATATTGCTTAGGCCTTATGTTAAAACTTCTGATGTATTTGAATACAAATACATGTATTACTGAAGCTGTTTCCCATTCAAAATCATTCGTAAAAAAAAAAATGACAAAAATTATCGTTTGGGATGCACACGAAAAAAAAATGAATACCGGTTTCTATCTCTTTTTTTTTTTTTTTTGCCATCAGGAAACAAAAGTGGAAAATTGTTAAACATGTTTGTATTTGTGTTTTGTAAAGTTTACATTTAGTCAATTTTGTCTTTATATGAATGCAGGTATACAAGATAACAAATGCCCTAAACAGGGAGCTCTGCAGTGTTTAAACGGATAAACTTTGACTTAGTCCATCTAGAAGTGAACAATTTCTTTGACTTTTTGAATGTTGTCCAACATTTTATTTATGAACTTGATCTCAAATTCTAAATCTATTTCCAAAAGTTAAAACACAACAACAACAACATAATAATAATAATGCATTGCTTTAATTTCGGGATCCTAGAGCGTCTCTGACTCCACCCAGCTCTAATGGGGATCTGGCATTAGGCGGTTGGTCGTTGTGCTGGCCACATGACACACTCGTTAACCGTAGGCCACAGAAACAGATGATCTTTACATCATCTGCCCTATCGTAACCTCCGTGACCCCGTGTCGAAGGCGCCGGCCCTATAGATCCCAAGGTCTGAAAGGGGAAACTTTACTTTTATTGCTGTACACGTAGGGCTGTCACGAAGTAAGTTTGGGGAGTCTTTCGAGTTAGTGTGAGATAGACGTTTTTTTTTTTTTTTTTAATTGTGAAATTGATCAGTCTTAACATGTCATTCATCTCCGAACAAGGATTTGCTTCTTATTTTCGTAGAAAACACTCAAATGATTTTATTGGGCCATAGTACTTCAAGAGTATGTAAATTTCCAATTAATGGATTAGTAACAAAAAAAAATGGGTCACGATGTCCAGTGGTTCTCAATCAGTGCAATCGTCTGCTCAAGGAAAATAGTACACTTATTATTTTATATGAATTACAAATAATAATAATAATAATCGTTTTTGTCGTTAGGAAATTCGTCTTACAATTTGTGCATTACACCAAACAAAATATTATAACTATAAAAAAACAAAATGTACATACACACCAGACTCACTCATAAATTACACGCGAAAAGTAACGGGTTGTATTTACATCTATGCATTGTGCTTTTATATATTTTTTTTATATAGTATCCGTTCATACTTGACCTCATCTTGATTAACTCGTATTTATACCAGATATCAGTGACCAATGGATGTTTACACGTTTTAACTGAAATAAAGCCTGCACCAATAATTGCATATATAACACTTTCTCTATTCGATTGCTCAGTGACGCAAGTGGAACTCCACCTTATCTTGCTTGCCATCAAGGATAATGTATTGTATACCCAGGACCCGCTCTGAACTTCGCCAACATTTACTAAACTTCTAGAATACCAAAATATTTGCGCTGTTGACAATCTTAATGATTTGATAGAAGTAGACTTGCACTAATGGAATGTTAGTGTTATTATAAACCTAGCCTTGTAAACCCATCCTAAAGTCTGTCATCTGGTAACTACAATCGTTACGGTCTGATTCTGTTTTGATATGCATTAGACTGCAAAGCGTTCTTTACCCAACACTAGTAAATTAGGTCATCTATAAACACTATTCTCTTGTTTGGGAATGTAAATATTAGAAAAAAATAATTATGTAAGTAAACATTACATCATCGATAGTATTATACATTGATAATATTATTTTTATCAAATGATTTAACGAGATTCCCTTCAGGTATTTATTGTTGTTGTTGGCCTCATTCCTATCTGCAGTCAGTAGAGCGACTATGGTTCATCTCTAACACTTTTTCATGTCATGTGTTTATAATGCACACAAAAATATAAACTATTAACTTATCGCGCTTCGAACTATCTTTACAATGCCTTTTTTTTGCTCTCGACTCGAACAATGTAGTTCGTCTGAAAAGCTTAATGTTAACTATTTCCCTAAATTGTACTGCACATATAGATTTTTTTTAGTCCTAGCATGTAAACCTTATAACTGAAATGTTCATAACACCTATAAAAAAGGTAAGGTTCCCCTTTCAGACCTTGGGGCAGATGATGTTAAACTCTGATTATGTGGCCTACGGTTAACGAGGGTGTCATGTGACCAGCACAACGACCAAGCGCCTTTACCTTTCCCCAACTAATGTCAGGTTTGTCAATGTCAATTAGAGCTGGGTGGACTCAGAGGCGCCCGAAGATCCCGAAATTAAAAATCCCAGTCTTCATCAGGATTCGAACCCCGGACCCCGGTTCGGTAGCCAAGCGCTTTACCACTCAGCCACCGCGCCTCTATAACACCTATACAAGTCCTTATTATCCGGCTATTTATCATGTTAGACTCGTTCAATAATGATCTAATTTTAATTGCACAAATGTATTCTGATATCTGGATCTATTTTATGTTCCTACTTGACGAGAGTTTCATGTTCCTACTTGACGAGAGTTTCATGTTCCTACTTGACGAGAGTTTCATGTTCCTACTTGACGAGAGTTTCATGTTCCTACTTGACGAGAGTTTCATGTTGAACGGAAGTGAGCAAGATTTACCCTAAAGGATGCGCGGTGCTTTCATTGACAAACTTTTAGTGACAAACGTAGATGAATGGCGCGAAGTTGTAAGATAGTCGACACGTGCCCCACTTCTACGCTCTCTCCTCCCTCGACATACATTAAAACGTATCGAATTTGGACATTATTTAAATGTGGAAATGTGGTCATTTTGGGAGTAATGGCGCCGACTACTTAACTAGATGGCTGCCTGGTCTTGCGGTTTGCGCGCTGGACTGTCGTTCGGATTTATCGACGGTCGAGGGTTCAAACCCTGCCCGCTCCCATCCACCGTCGTCCTGTGGGAGGTTTGGACTAGGAAGTAAACTCTCTTCAACTCTGAAGGAACATCCGAAACATGTAAAATATTTTACAAAAAACAACAAACATCCAACCAAAAATTTGTTTTATGTTTTATCAGTTTTTAACAAACTTTCAGCGGGCTAGTTGTAACTTCTCATACGATGCCACATTGGTCTAGTCACCAATCCCTTACCTAGAAACAAATAGTGGAAAAATAAAATGGAAGGGGGTGTTCTAAGCTTCCTAGTTCCCAAGTAGGGAAGTATGACAAATTAGTCTATGTGAAAAATGTTTGTTTGTCTACTTGGTAGTCAGTTTGCCTGTATACATTCTTTTGCCGCGCGCAGGGCATTGGAATGGCGGGTAATTAAATATTCAAATTACCGAAGCAAAAGTTATTAGCCGTATAGACTAGTATAGAGGTAATAAGCGTTTTGTTTCCCAACAGCAATTCTATTTCTGTAAAAACGAAAGGGTCTGGGGGGGGGGGGAGGCTTATTTGACGTTACATTTACTGGAGTGTAGAGAGTGTAGACCTATCCACATGGGTAGCACGTGGACCAAAGTAAATTGATTTTTTTCTTTATTCAGCGCAAGTGGCCCACGTAACTGGTCCAGTGGTAATGTCCTATTCGTTTGTTAAATGGTCAATAGATCTTGCGTAGCATGACAAAATGCCTTTCCTTTTTATTTCAATGTTTATATTAACTTTTAAATTTCGCAATTAATTTTTTTTTTCGACTTCACGGCGACATAATCAATTTTGTTACTGACAATATAAACAAGGCGATATCACTTTGTTGATATTTACACAGTTGCTGAACGTACACCCTGCTCTTATGTTGGTTGTTACAAGTTTTTGTTTCTAGTGCAATTTTTTTTTACTGATAATTTTAAAAGTCCAGTACATTTATTGAAGGGCTTGTAGTACTGTTCACAAGTACACCCAGATATTACAACAAACATTACACTATTTTCTTATTTCTCAGCAGATAATAATTTGTTGGTTTTTAGCGAACATGTTTGCAATATTGCACTCAAGATGGTTTGCATTTGCCCATTATATGTCAACATTGAATTATTGCCGACAGACACTGAACACACACACAAAAAGTTTGTAGATTTAAATGGCTTTTAACGAAAGTCTTGAAACCCCCATTACTGGTCAGATTAATTTAGATTCAATATAAATCCGGCAAGATAATCACTGAGTTTAGACAAACTAAGTAGATCTTATACAAACATTCTAACATAGAAGTACACGAACTTTGGGATAGCTTGTAAAGTAATATGTTGAAGCTGCTATATTGGAAATAGCAAGCTAATTAAACTTCAGATCCTGCACTCCGTTAGCTCATGTATTGTATAATACCAAGTTACTAAGTGTTCCATCCTAGGATCTGATGGTACTTCGATACCATCTCATCCATCCGTGTTCCATCGCGGCGACACAGGTGTTACGTTTGACTACAATGCATAATTGAAACAGCCATGAGACGTTAAGAACACTTCTTGTAATGATAACATTTTAACCAAGTCAATGGATCTCAAATTGTTTAAAGCGTCTAATAAGAGTATACAATTAGCAGTCAGTTTACAGAACCTTTTCATGAAGACAGACTAGTATGAAAGAAAAAAATGTGTATTTTTAAATATCAGACCGTCTGTTTGAATCAAATGGTAGAGCTTACGATTCCGAGGGACTCGGTTACGCTTTTATTCTATCACGTGATCGTTTTTTTAAAACGGGTGTAATTAAGTGGATATTACCGGTTTATGTAATAAGTGCACGAAATATGAATTTAAGGTTACAACAATGATAATACTTAGAAATAGCCTGGCAGACACTGATCTGGCACAGTTTTCATCAGGAATTAGTGATTGAAATTTAAATTTATGGAAATTTCTTCTATTTTGAATTTAAAACTAAGCATGAGGATGCTATTTTTAAATTAGGAACATGGTTTAAGAAAGTATTTGCTGGTAGATTCTCACTATATGTATATATCAGTCTATCACTCGTGTGAAAAATTGGTGTCTCGTCCATCGTAACCGAATCCAGTAGTTGGTATTTACGGTACTATCCTCAGCATGTTCAAGTATCCGCGTTACCTGCGCTTCATGGACATAGTCTTGTAACTTCTGCTATTGCAGTGCACAAAGTCCTCGCCAAGTCTTGTAACTTCTGCTATTGCAGTGCACAAAGTCCTCGCCAAGTCTTGTAACTTCTGCTCTTGCAGTGCACAAAGTCCTCGCCAAGTCTTGTAACTTCTGCTCTTGCAGTGCACAAAGTCCTCGCCAGCAGCGGAAATGTAACATCTCCCGTCTACAGCATCCGCCAAAAGACGCATATCACACACACATACACACTCACGCGCACGGAGGCATCCAACACATGCGCATTAAAGGGGGCAACCAAATTATAAGCTTTTTTTTTTTTTTTTTTTTAAATTCTTATTCTGATAGCGAACTGTGGCCAAGTCCTCGTGACGTCACGATCTCCCTCTGCCAGAGATAAGACAAGTGTGTTGAATGCACACACTATAAAACATTTCTCAAGCACCTTCTCCTTTTTTCTCTCTCTCTCCTCTCCATGTGTGTAGCAGCTATATCTGTGCAAGTGTGTCTTTAAATAACGAAATAACTATCTTCTTTTTTTTTCGTCATCCGAGTCAGTCAGACCATAAATACTTTATACTAAATATATACAGAGTTGTGTTGTTTGTATGGGCGCGTCCGTGTGACAGGCTTGAAGACTTTGTGTCTTTCTTTAGCATTTATTTGGGCAGCGTGGGCCAAGTTGGATATTGAGATATACAGCGATCATATTTCTAAGGTTAGTAGGTTGAGAACTTTATTGTGTACCGTTACTTAGAACTCTATTGACGTACCGGTAATTTTATAGACGTACCGGTAGCTTTGAACATTCTGAAACATTTTCTGTACTGTTCTGCACTTTGCATACAAAATGCATATATTATTTTCAATTTGCAATACAAATATTGTTGGCCATGTTTAAAAGTGCTTGTGGTCTGTTAAAATAAATTGTCTTTGTTCTTTTTGCTTTTACATTTGGACATTGTTTGCTTTTTTCTTTAAACCAAATTTATTCTTTGTCCTGTGTTGAACTACTCGTGCATCAGTTTTATTTTGAAATGAAAATCTTTCAAAGCCTTTCAAATGAGATATTGTGAAGCAATCGTGAAGAAGATTATATGCACTAAGCAACAAAAGTCATTGTTTTTTCATTATCTTAGCTGTAGGATGTTTATGAAGCAATGTTATGTCAATGGTTTTATTTCATTATCTTAACTTTGTGGCGCCTTTGCAACTATGTTATCTGCCTATATAATATCTTTTATCTTAACTGTGAGGCATCTTTGAAACAATGCTACATGCCGTCAGGATTTACGATCTTATTCTAAAAACTCGTTGTCTTGTCTTCTTCAATTGAAATAAGACAGAATTAGATTCGAACACATTTGAATGGTAAAGAAAAAAAAAGATAAAAGTTCCCCTTTCAGACCTTGCAATCTCTAGGGCAGATGATGTTAAGGTCATCTGTTTCTGTGGCCAGCGGCCAGCACAAAGATCAACCGACTTTACTTTCCCCAACTAAAGTCAGGTACCCATTAGAGTTGGGTGGACTCTTAAAAATCCAAAAAATTCTAAATCCCAGTCTTCACCGAGATCCGAACACAGGACTCCAGGTTCCGAAGCCAAGCGCCTAAACACTCAGCCACCGCACCCCCCACTCCATTTGTATTGTTACATTGTAGGTAAATTTAGACAACCCAATGTCTTACTGGCATTCTTTAAAAACCTAACATACATCTAATAGAAAACATGCATTATGAAGAGTTGCGCTCATTTATAAATTATGTACATATTAAACTTGTTGAATTAAAAAGAAATGCAAATAGAAAAACCATATAAAGATTTCCTCCTCTAGATGCTATATCCACTTGCTCAACTTAGCCAAACAAAACACTCTCTAAACAGAGCAACAAAAAAACAAACTTCTAAAAATGTTTCACTATCTCAGAGTATCATCCATAAAGTTTTTTGTTCCCGGTCTAAAAATACTTGGTGCCAGAGACGGAGACTTACAGTCCCACCTGCAACACTCTTATAGCTGATAAGATTTGAGGTTAATTTAACTTTTTTTTTTCTTCTTCTTCTTCATTCACGTATAAAAAAATCTACATTTACGCGTTTGTTTGGCTTGTCTCTGGGACGAGAGAGGGAAAAGGAAGTGAGCGCGTGAGTCTATTTATACTTACACCAGCCTCTTTATTTAAACTTTATATCAAGGAAAGTTATTGCTTTTTTTTTTGTCACCTTCATTTCACAATACGTGTACCCCGGATGTTGAGAAAATGAAACTAGAATAGTGTGAGGTTGATAGTTTGTTGACCTTTGCTCTGTGTGTGTGTGTGTGTCCTGCTGAGATCAATGTTTGAACACGTTTACCACCAAGTGACAGAAGTAGTGATAACTTTGAACATTAGGCGCTGCACTCCATTGTACTTCAGATTTTCATTTTAAACATGTTATTTTGAAGTGTACTTTTACAAGTTTTGGGGGGGGGGGAGGCTCTCCTGAATTTATTTCATTACTGAAAATTGCATTCCTGTCACTTGTTGACTTGTTTTTGTGTCTGTAGGGTGTAGAGTAGAATATGAAAATTGTTTGTCAATATCAAATTGGTATCTTTGTGGCAAGTCTTCTGGCACTATAAGGTCTCCTGGCCCTGAAAGGTCTTCTGGCACTGTAAGGTCTTCTGGCACTGTAAGGTCTCCTGGCACTGTAAAGTCTTCTGGCACTGTAAGGTCTCCTGGCACGGTAAGGTCTCCTGGCACGGTGAAGTCTCCTGGCACTGTAAAGTCTTCTGGCACGGTAAGGTCTCCTGGCACGGTAAGGTCTCCTGGCACGGTAAAGTCTTCTGGCACTGTAAGGTCTCTTGGCACTGTAAGGTCTCCTGGCACTGTAAAGTCTTCTGCCACTGTAAGGTCTCCTGGCACTGTAAAGTCTTCTGGCACTGTAAGGTCTTCTGGCATTGTAAGGTTTTCTGGCGGTTTCCGTAGCTAAACGTTTTCTTGCATTCTCATTAGCAGAAATGTATTTCAGCGCATACTTCATTATCGTAAAAAAGAGTCAAATCAGGAAAAAGTGTGAGAGTTCAGTGCACACATAAAGCACATTTTGTAGTGGGCCTGTTTTAGTCACGGAAAAAGTCCTCGGATGGTAGGACTTATTCAACCTTTATGGCGTGAAATAAAAACAGAATTACGTATTAAAACGCTGGCTTATGGTAATCTTGTGTAGCATGTGATATAGTTTTAACTTTTGCCATAGATGAAGTGAAAACATTAATACCAAGTAAGTTCTTGTTTTTAAAAGCTATCTCTTGTGTACATTTGAAGCATGTCAAACAATGTGTACTTAATGCTGCAGTGCCTCGCGACTGTCATTTGTCAATTTAAAAAAAAAAAAATATACAGTAATGAAATATTTAAAATCGATAGAGAATTCTTGATATCATTATCGTTGCTCTGTATTCTGTAGCATGTTTCTGTGGAAAGGGGTGGGGGTTGTCTGTATTTGCGTTTTTTTCCTTTGTGTTATTGTCTTGTTTCGTTTGGGTAAAATTTGAAAGGTAAGAGTAAAGAACCGCATATACTATATAGTATTGACCATCACCTGAATAATCTAGTAATAATGCTGTTGATGCGTGGTGTAGCAATCACCAACGATCCTCTCTCTGATAGCCGACACACTTTCTTTAAACCTAAAGATTGTTTTTTTTTCTATTTTTTACAAGTGGCCCTTTTTTTTTTTTTGCCACCTTCAAATGGATAACGTTTGAGAGTATCATCTTACGGTCATGGGAACCTTGTACGTAGTAGAGGCAAACCCCCCCCCCCCCCCCCCCCCAGCTTTTTACTTAACCCTGCAAAAGTCACTCTCCATTTGGGGGTGGATAAAAAAAATTTAAAGAGACTTCAGTTTCTATTTATTTATCTATTCCTCATGATACTCGTAATGGCAGCCGAAAATTCAAGCATTTTGACTTTCTCACTACTTGGGCATTACACTTCTTGTGTTAGTTCTTCTTTCACGTCTTGTGTTAGTTCTTCTTTCACGTCTTGTGTTAGTTCTTCTTTCACGTCTTGTGTTAGTTCTTCTTTCACCTCTTGTGTTAGTTCTTCTTTCACGTCTTGTGTTAGTTCTTCTTTCACGTCTTGTGTTAGTTCTTCTTTCACGTCTTGTGTTAGTTCTTCTTTCGCGTCTTGTGTTAGTTCTTCTTTCACGTCTTGTGTTAGTTCTTCTTTCACTTTGTCCGTAAATGGATTATAAATGTCCTCACCTGGGCACTGGCCCCTTACAATTTATTGAGTTTTTTTCGTTGTTTTCGCGAGTTCTAGACAGCCATAACTTCTTTTTAACCGACATAGCTGACTTCTTGAGGCAATCTTAAAAGTAACAAACGAATGAAACAAATATTAATCTTTCTTGTTTGTGTCTACGTTTGCCACAACCTGACACTGCAGGTAACCACATTTTATAATATCGCTAAAATATTCCTCGCAGCTCTAGTAAAGTCTTGTCCATTCCCCACTGTTCTAGGGTCTACGCCAATACATTTATACTGAGTCAGCGTAAGTCAGGGGTTCTCAACCTGTGGGTCGCCACCCCCTTGGGGGTCGATTGACTATTTGCCAGGGGTCGCTTAAGACCATCGAAAATATGGATTGCTATTGTCTACTCTTCTGTTGCTGTATGTGTGTGTCGGATGGGGGGGGGGTCGCGGCGGAGTGGGAGATTGTAAAAAGAGGTCGCCGAGCTTAAAAGGTTGAGAACCGCTGGCGTAAATGATCCTTGTCTCGCTGATCAAGTGACCACTTCAGCCTATACAAACATAGATCACACCTAAAACAATTGTACAGCGCCAGTGTCCTTCACACGTGGTGCCTATTTATAGCGCGTGGTATTTCTACTCCTCTTAGTTAAAAGTAGACTGCTTTGTACAGAGTCAAGCTGGGGTCTTGCGCCTTATGGGCCTGTAACAGACACACACAAAAAAAACAAGCACAATGAATCTGTTATTTCGAAGGACCTTCAACAGACGTCTTATTTATTTATTATTTATTGGTTTTGTAAAGCGCATGTTTTATGCTATGATCATACTCTATTGAGAGAATGAGTATCCGGAAGGTTTCCTTGATGTCTTTAGGCAAAACAGCTGGAGCGGGGATATAAACCTGAGCCCGTCAGTGTATTCTGCCATACATCTGCCACACATTTACTCTTTTCTATTTGAACTGTGGCAGTGCCCGCACACAATTTGAGTTCTAAATCGTTGTATTAGTTTTACCTCGTTTCTAGATCGTGTTTCTCCCCCCCCCCTCCCCAAACTTCTTTTTCTTTTTGCACAATGACTTCCTCACAATTCTTTCTTGTTTTGTTTCGTTGATTATGTTGACTAGCAGTCGTGGTAATTCGATCCCAGACTTTTTAATTAATCAGCATCAGAGATTTATTATCATCTTTTCGTTTGGGTGAAAAGTGGCACGAATTGAATCGGTCGGGAAAGTGTACGCGGCTAATGTAGTTCGTTTCACGTTCAAGTCACTATATTGTACACTGTACAGGATTCACCAGGAAACTAGTTTAGGTCGTGTGTGTGTGTGTGTGTGTTTGCTTGTCGTATGTTCGTGTGGGAATACCATCTGTTTGGTCTCTTAACTTTTCTAATTGTTTTTGGATTAGCTGCGCGCGCGCACACACACACACACACACACACACACGCACACACATACATACATACATATATACATACATATGACAAAAAAGAAAATGGATAATGTCAGCATCGCTAAAATGGTGAAATGCTAAAGTTGACATTAATATTATTGATTGATATAAGTCAAGCTTCTTTTTTTCTCACTTGGCATTTATTTTCATTCTGTCTCGCTCCAACTCCCTCCCTTCTCTTTATCTAATTTAGCTGCGAGGTTTGAAAATCATATTGCTAAGTACATCTGAGCCCATTGTTTTTTTGTTGTTATCACAACGAGTGCCATTCTAACTGGACAACGATAAAACATACGATGTAAATGGCATTGCTTTAAAAGACTTCGGTAAAAACACATTAAAACATGATGTAAACGGCATTGCTTTACCTCTGTAAAAACACATTGTTAATCCAGGGACGTCTTACAAAATCGTGCTAAAAAACAAAAGGTTTTATTGCTTTAGAATTTAGGTGAATGATGTTTTTTTTTTCTCCGATATCCTGATAATGTATGTCTCCTATTCTTATCGCCTGTTTACAATGATGCCAAAATACCAATCCTATATTCTTATCCACTGAGAGGAGCCTTTCTATAGTATTGAAGAAAACTACATATTACCGTGATCCGTGTGGTTTCATTAAAACGCTAGCCCCTAACTTTGGTCACCAGGTTAGGTCATTCCCCCCAACAAGAACGCACTCAGTTCAAGCCACTCTAAGACATGACACCATGACATCTAGTCTAGATGTATTCGTTGGGCTTCAGTTGAACTACCGCCAATGGGACCACAGTTGGCAAATAGAAAACAAGAGGAAATAACATTTCTTGTATGTCAACCGACACAACACATATGTTCATGTCCTAATCGCCATCAATGAATTAAGGTGTATCCTATTATGGGCATAAAATATTTACGACTGAAAACCGTTGCAATTTTAAAATAATAATAAGGCTTGTCTTCGAGTCTGAAGATAAGGCCAATAATAGAATATGCATCCTCTGTTTGGGACCCCTCAACTCAAGAAAACATTAAGAAACTGGAACAGACACAAATAGAGCAGTGAGATTCATAACAAACGAATATTCACATTTGACTAGAGTAATACCTTTAGCTAAATCACCAAATTTAGAAAGCCTTCAGGACAGAAGACGCAAAAGTAAAGTAGCAATTATACATAAAACACTAAACCATAATCTTCAAATACAAAAAAAAAAAAATAATAAAATACTCTGAAAGACAGAAAGATAAAGGCACATTCCCCATCCCATATGCTAAGACACATTTGTAAAAATACTCCTTCTTCCCTAGTGCTATTAGAGCATGGAATGGGTTGCCTGAGCCAGCCAGGAAAACCAGTGACTTGACAGAATTTAAGTCATTGGTGAATATGTATGACTGAATGCATGACGCGTAGGACGTAATCATCTTCTTTTTTGAAGTAACGTCTGTATTATATAAGATAAGAAGATGAAGATAATTAGGAATGCAGCATTTCCCGTGGCTACGCAGCCCCAGCTTTGACCTACATATTTTGTTATATTAGGCGTTTTTGTTTATTAAATTTGCAAGTACTTTTAATAATTTCATTGCTAAACTAAGAGCAAAGAATAAACTCATTTTTGATAAGTTTCTCACTTACAGTATGACCAGTGCGTTTCTATGAGACTGTTCATGTCCAATCTGTAACTTCTCTAATCAAAGGTACACAGTGTTCTCTGTGACGATACGAAACTTGCATACAAAAATTCATCTGAGTTGTTCCCAGCCAACCGTGAGAAACTTTAAATTTTAATTTAATCATTATTTTCCTGTCCACCCATAACTGAATTCTTGTAGGATTTATCTCCCCTCGTACTGTTTCTCACGGGACGAATCTCGTCGTAAAACATCAAATAGCTTCTCTAGGGCTAACTTTTAATTTTTGACCGCTGGACAGCTGACCAGCACACAATGGTCGCGGCACCAGCGCTACACGCAGCACCTTAATAACTTTTCACGCCCATTCCCCCTTTCTACCCCCCCCCGCAGGATACGCACCGCTCTAAGAATAGCGTTGCACCCGGACTGGACAAGTGCATATTCGTCTTAGTCCCTACTCTCACGGTACAGGCCATAAATCGGACATGACGCCTGACATCTCCGGTACATCGATACCTGTGAGAAAATCACATAGCTTTTTTCCCCACCCGTTAAACGAAATGCCCCAACCATATATATATAGAGACCCAAGCATTCTAAGTTAGGCCCGCTAGGATTCATATAGTCTCCTCTATTAGGAAGTTTAGTTGTGAGGTTTCATTAGGGACAAACGGGTAAGTGTAAACATTTTACTATACTTATTTTATCTTATAGGAATGTGTGAGTACACATTAGTACACAACCACGTTCCCCGTCATTACATTATGACATTATTGTGTATGTACATTGTGCTATTCTATGTCCATGCTATATCTTCATATAGTATTATTAATGCCGCTATGGTTGTCCACGTTTAAAGCCATAGTTATTATATTCGATGTGTTATGTTTCATCCATTCCTGTATTTTAGAGATTGATGTAAACAATTACCTTTCGTGAATCTAAGTTCTGTCTAAGAACTTAGATCACAGTGCTCTAAACTTACAGAGCCCATGTGAAATTAATTATTTCACTTTTCTATTATATCCCTCATAAATATTATTATGTCTCACACACTTGTGAACTTATAATTCCTTAGATGAGTTTAATTTTGATTAATTATGTCAAACCCTTATCATTGTATCTCGATCCCTAGTATTTTATTTTCATCTTATCCTTTAGTATATAATATGCTCATTCCCCATTGTACTATAACTGATTGCTTATCGTCGTAATCAAATTTAATGGATGAATCTTGACTAGTATCATCCTACATTGTATGATGACACATTTATTGTGGTTATCTTTCTTGTATCTTTTCTTTTGTTATTGAGTTATACGCATGCTTTAAGATTTTATACTTAATTGTCTTAAATGCCTTATTGGGATTGATACCAATGCCTACATCTGATTGATTGCAAGGCATATGGGAATCCCTGCTCAATGCCTTTAGGAGGTTCCTAATTGTCTGTCTTATCCCCAGCCTGGTTGCTACCCCTGGTTGCTACCCCTGATTGTTATGCACGATTGCTACACCCGATTGCTACAACTACCAGATCTCCACCCAAAGCTGTAACCGGGGCAGACCACACCAGATACACCCCCCCCCCCCCCAATTATATACCTGTTAGCAAGAAGGCATTGCCTACTGTCCTTGGCCTTAACATATTGACCAGTGTCCACAGTGCCTTATACTGCCCAGTATCATCTGCCCAGTACCCGGCCCAAACTGTCCACTGCCCTATAGCTACTGCCTAATGCCGACAGATTAGAGCAACCTTCGCTGCAGAAGACAAACTGGTGTTGAGTTAGCACGGCTCTCTACGAGCTAGAGATCACAGCTGAGAGATCACCCCACTACAACTTAGTCTGCAGCACCAACCCTCTCTACTGCTAAACAGGCAGCGGCCTCACCCTAGAGCCAGCTTGCCTACAGCATAGAGACTATCCCGAGCCGACGTCCTAAGACAGAGCCGGATGAATCATCCTTCTGAGTGCTAGTCCTTCGACCGCCAGAAGACGACCCACAACCCACGGGCTAGCAGCAAAGAGTATAAGTACCCAAGGCATAGGAACACTCTTCTTCTCTTCCAATCACTCACCAATTAGCAATCCATGATGAGCAGTTATATTAAATATTAGCACCTTCATTTCATTTCTTAATTATAAATTTATTTGATCATTTATCTTTTGTAAACTTTCATTTATTAAATTATTTCTATTTATAAACTTATAATATTGGTCTGTTCTTAATTAACTTACGCTCGACCCTGTTCTTATTTTAGAAAAAAAAAAAGACAGTTAATACCCCCCATCGGTCATGAAACATTGTTGAATAGACACGTGACTTCAAAATGAAATCTTAAGATGAACTAAAATAACTTCTTCATCATCTGCCCTATAGATCGCAAGGTCTGATAGGAGAACTTTACTTTTTTTTTGTTTTGTAAAGATGAACTAGTGCATAAAGCTGCTATTATAAGACGTACATAATTCGATGCACAACTGTAAATAATGAGTTTTTTTAAATTAGGTTAAGAATTAATGTTTACTAGCCATCCTTTATTACTGACTAGAGTAACATGCTAATGTGCAAGTCGCCATCAGCTGTCAAGCCCAGTGAAAGTCAAATGCTGGAATCATTGGTGCCATCTGATGCAGCCCTGAGTTATGAAATTGTCCTAGACACCTGGCACCAATCCTGCTGAACTGGCGATATTTTCTACACACGTCTCAATTTTTATTAAAGTTTTGAGCGAAGTATCGCGTTTTCTTTTAAAGTGTATGTGTATGTTATAGTTCTCTTTTTAACAGCTAGTTTATCATCGAGATAAGATGTGTCATAATTTTGATTGAAAACTAAACCATAGTTCGCTCACTTTTTTTTTAAAAGGACATGCATATTTGTGATAGGTGGGAAGAAAGAATGGGGGGTGGAGAAAGTTTAATCCCATGTATGATCCAAAGAAAAAAAAAAACGTATTCCATGGTTATAGATCCATTCTCTTTATTGTAGTTAGTCTCACAATTTGGAGAACCATCGATAACAGCATTAACTTGTGTTAAAGTAAATTTCTAGTTAATTACTTTTTTTGGGGGGTTAAGTTCCGGTTCACAGGTGTGTGACTAATGAAGCCTTACGAATGGTAGCGGGAAACGGGGAAGGGAGGAGAGGGTTGAGAGAAAAAAAAAACGACAGTTAACTTAAGTTAAAAATTGTTGACCTATTAGGAGGGCCTGTATCATGATAATGAGTTTAAGAGTCTTTTTTTTTTTTGGGGGGGGGGGGGGCGGTCGTAATCTTTAAACAGAATGGTTCATTCGTATCTCTTCTTTGTTGTAAGCCTTCACTACCAGAAGTAGTTTTGAAAGAAGTCAATAAACAGCTTGGTGTATACTGTTATAACGCGATATACATGTACTTACATGGCATCTGATAACGCATTGACATGTGGTATCATCAATAGAGCTGAAATTCCAAGTATTGTTATATGACATCCAGATATGTAGCCTGTTTTGACATTTCATGTCACTACGTGTAAAATCTTTCCAGTTTGACATGTAAATTCCTTTTGCAGGTCACTAAGTCAGCTTTTATTAAGGTCAGAAGCTGCTTAATCAAGTGCTTCCAAATCATTTTCGATTAGCCCTAACCCCTGCTAGACTCAATAGTTTTCTCAAGGGACAAATACTAGTCTAAAAAAAAAAGTCTAAGTGGATAATGATAGTTTCTCCTTTTAAGAAAAAAACAACTTTATTTTATAAAATGCTTCAAATAGCATAATGTTAACTTAAGGAGCTCTGGGAAAATCAAAACATAAAAATTTGAAGACTAAGTTTTAACAAAGTTAAAAAGATAGACTCATTTAAATGACTTCTGAACATGCTTCATGTTATCGAATGTACTGAGACGCATTGTTTGCCTTAGCGCCATGGCGGACGAGTTCCAAACCTTCGTTCCGTGCACTTAAACTTAAAAATGTTCCCAGGTCTTGAGGGCAAAATCACGTGTAACTGTGTAACTGGAAGAGTCCATGAAGCGCAGTCATCTCTGATGGGCACTTGGAAATAACTACTAAATAAGATGCACCCCTATAAAGAAAATATCGAACACAAGGCTATCAATGTTAAAATGGGTAAACAGTGGGCTTAAATACTTTCGCAGACCTAAAAGCAGCTTTCCTCACATATGCTGTTTAGTACGTTGAAATAGCGAAAAGACATCACAAACTAGTTTCATCTCTTTGCTTTTCTAACATTTTAACTTGCAGCATTAGGACATCACAAACTAGTTTCATCTCTTTGCTTTTCTAACATTTTAACTTGCAGCATTAGGATTTAGTTCTCACTTTCCTACGTCGGTCTATACAAAAAAACTATATATTTTTCACACACACACACACACACACAAAACAACGAAAAAAAACCCACAGATTCAAGGAAAGCAAATATCAGTTTTGTAAATAAAGTAGGAATGACAGATTAGTTAAAATAAACGATACTAAAATCTAAACTTGTCAAAGACTTTTTTTCCCGACAAAATAGTAGCAAAAATTAAATAGAATTATATAGAAATCTAGAACTTGTCTATAAAAAGACATGTATTTCTTTCACTAGTAGCAATAGAAGTTGACCGACTCAAGCGATGTCATTTATATGTGCACAGCGTTTTATAGCTAGTTTTATGTATACATTTGATAAAATAAACACACACATACACACTCGTGAGTGTTTGCACAAACTTTCAATTTTTTTTTTTTTTTTGCAAGGCATTAAACTAAATATTTGAAGATTTCCTTAAAGTTAAAAAAGTTTTACGTCAAGAAAATATTGCATGTTTCTGTAAACACTCCCGACTTGTAATTGCCTGCACATTAACCAGACTACCCGCTGATACCAGATCTAAAAAAAAAAAATACACAGTTTAATGTTCTGCTTAGAAAAAAAGGTTAAGTTTTGACAGAATGATTGGATGCCAGGTCGAGGTTGATTTCTGCATTAAACAGAAGTTCTTAAGTGTGCGAAACTTTTCATTGGGTACGTTCTATCAGTGAAGCTGGTGGTCAATGCTTACAAACTGATTGCAGGTCTGGCGGTTATAAGAGAGCTTGAGGCGCATCTTCTTTGGGCAGAAATGAACCACGCGTTTAACTCAATATCTAAGCAATTATGGGGTATGCTATGGTGATGAGATATAATGATTGCTTTTTCTAACACATGGAAAGATAATTGTGTATACATCTGAAGCCTGAAATTCACCCATTTAAATGAATATATAATATCGAAATATGTTTTTAAAAAGGTTGTCATGTTTACGAAATAATCTGTTTCGACTACTAATAACATAACATAAAGTTCATGTTACATGACAGAAATATGAATATCAGACCTTCAACTATATTTCTCATGTGTAACCCTCGCTTCCACCCTTAAGGGTACACCACATTTATTGTTTTAATGAATGTAAGGAGTTGGAATTTGGGGGGGGGGGGAGATTGGCAGTTTTGATAATGGAACAGATCGACCCTTTGTGATACGACCACTTTTCCATACATTTCTCTATTAAAAATGATTTGAGGCGTTGATTTAGATGACACTATCATGCAATATTCCAACTACTTACACTCCAGTGTCACTTTACTTTTCCCTTATTTCGCCCGATCCACGGTTTATCTTTTTTTTTATTATTTTCTCAGCAGATTTAGAACTAACGCATGATGGCACTCGTTGTTTATCCCCTGGCTATGTTAGATCTAAAGCAACGGACACGAGAACAACAACCTTACGAGAATAGAATGTCTGTTAATTGAACGCCAGGTCGAGGGCGACTAGACAAGGGAGAGAGGGAAAGCGTTTTGTGTGATTGTGTGGGATTATCCCATTCGATCTAGTGGATACAATAAATTAAACAATGAAACGACAACCTTAAGTTTAAAATCCAGATTACCGAACTCTGTATCTTTGTTGGCATTTGTTATCAGTGATCACCATTGAAATTGAAAAGAAAATGATACTTCATAAAATGTATTAAAATAAGACATCGAAATAATATAAAAACAACAAGAAGACTTGAACATACATTCAAAATGTAACAAGAAAAAGACACAAAAAAAAAGAAAAATTAAAAGAAAAAAACTCCATTATACAACTTCAAATAATTTTTTTTTTCAAACCTAAAATTGGGTCTCAAATTCAGGATGTTGACACTGTCAGCTTCTCTATTGTAAAGTTCTACCAATTAGGTCAGCAAGCATTGTATAATAATGAGATATCTATTATTTATTGTTAGGTTTATTACACGTAGAACTCTAGATCCAGTCTAGATATCAATCAACTTCTAAACATCTAGTATAGATATCAATCTGCTTCTATAGATCTAGTCTAGATCTAGATCTTCTTGTAGATCTAGTATCATGACGTAATCTATATTAAAGTTACGTACAAATATAAACAAAACCTAGAGAATTTATCATTAACTCTAAGGATAGAGACTATTTAAACTTTTTTTTTTTTTTAAATTGAATAACCCCAATGATATCAATCTAGGGCCTCTGCCTTTTAATCTAGACTTAGAAGACGATGCGCACAATTTTCCTGAACATTAATTGAATCAATTCCAATCATTTGGAAATTCCCGAACGTGTTAATCCTTTCAAAATTGAAGTCTCATCTTGACATACATTTAGTCTATAGCCAAATTTACATTTATTTATTTTTTAGTTTAAAAAAATAATGGTCAAACTAGAGTTTTCCATTTGTGGCCAAAGAGCTAGTAAATGGTACCAAAAAAAAAAAAAAAAGACACTGGTTACAGCGCCACCTTGATACAGCCCAGAGTAGATTGAACATTGAATTAGCCCGAGCTTACCTTGACCTTTGGTGTGTGATATCGCACAGTTCCAAAGATAAGAACAATTTCTTATTTTAATTGAGTCTGGGTTCAATCTCCAGCTCCAGGTGGACCGCGCGTCATTTAAAATGAATTCTTTTTAATTCTTGTAACATTATAATTAGGAGGCACCCAAAAACTTCCAACTTTTAATGAATCATGTTAGAGGAAATACCCTGAGATACGTCATGATACATGTTTACCTTTCAACCACGTTCCGTCTATTAGAATTTTAAGTGTACATGTTTTTTTTTTCTATAAACAACGTAAGCAGGTGAATACAGCTATTTATGTCAGAAGTTTTTATCCTAGACATGCTGATATTGGACTTAAAAAAAATAAATTAAACCTGGCTTTTTTTAATGACATCTACTGATTTAATATATCACAAGAGATGCTTTGCGGTCTCTGAACACAGACTGTGGTAAAGGCCTTTGCTTCATTTGCTAGATTTTGTGCTTTGGAAACATTTTTGATACCTTCTTTGTCTTGTCTTTCTTTCACTCAGAGATGAAACACATTTCATATTCGGTTCTGTGATGAGGAACACATACAATAATCTTCACGAGATATCCCTCCCCCCCCCCCAATCACATTGTTATTATGTTTAATTCGTTCTTTGTTTGTTACGTACCGTCGCTATCCTTTGGTAACCTACACAAGTCTTTTCCTTGACTTTTTGTAGTTTTTTTTTTTTTTTTGGTCATAGATCTTATGTTGTTTTTTTTCCTTTCAGAACTCATTAGTTGAAAGCAGGCTAACATGTAACATTATTTCTACCATTAGGTGTGGGGCTTGAAACCCAATAGTATTTTGTGAATGTGTTTAGCATTTAACAAGAGCAAAGCTTGTATTTTTAATTATTATCTTTTTTTTTTTAATTATTATTTACCGTTTCTTTACTTGGAACGTATTTATAAACGGGCATTGTCGTGGGCAGAGACGTTGGTCACTTGTTTTGAGGGTCAGGGGAAATATATTAATTAATATGAAGTTTTTTTTATTCCAACTATCCACCGCTTGTGTGGTCTTCCCTTTACCATTTAAGGCCTATATATGCATAAACCAAAATATGTACAAGGGACTGGCTAATGACGCACGGAAGAGTTCCTCCTTTGTCTCCTTCATCTTGTTCAAAGCGCTTGATTTGTCTCCTTCATCTTGTTCAAAGCGCTTGATTTGTCTCCTTCATCTTGTTCAAAGCGCTTGATTTGTCTCCTTCATCTTGTTCAAAGCGCTTGATTTGTCTCCTTCATCTTGTTCAAAGCGCTTGATTTGTCTCCCTCATCTTGTTCAAAGCGCTTGATTTGTCTCCCTCATCTTGTTCAAAGCGCTTGATTTGTCTCCTTCATCTTGTTCAAAGCGCTTAATTTGTCCCCTTCATCTTGTTCAAAGCGCTTGATTTGTCTCCTTCATCTTGTTCAAAGCGCTTGATTTGTCTCCTTCATCTTGTTCAAAGCGCTTGATTTGTCTCCTTCATCTTGTTCAAAGCGCTTGATTTGTCTCCTTCATCTTGTTCAAAGCGCTTGATTTGTCTCCTTCATCTTGTTCAAAGCGCTTGATTTGTCTCCTTCATCTTGTTCAAAGCGCTTGATTTGTCTCCTTCATCTTGTTCAAAGCGCTTGATTTGTCTCCTTCATCTTGTTCAAAGCGCTTGATTTGTCTCCTTCATCTTGTTCAAAGCGCTTGATTTGTCTCCTTCATCTTGTTCAAAGCGCTTGATTTGTCTCCTTCATCTTGTTCAAAGCGCTTGATTTGTCTAGGTCTAGACTCTAAAGAATTGCAAATAATATTCGAATATCCTCTAAAAAGATGTGTGTGTGTGTGTGTTTGTATCTCTGTTTATTGATGTGGGCACGCTTTGTTAAACGAGTTGAACACGCGTGCTATTCACATTTATGTTAATGTTAACACGCGCCGAGATAATCCGATAAGGCCATCGCGCTTTATTTGTGACCAAACATGCATCGGATGTCACACGTTAGTATAGGCTGCTGGTTTGATTTTGCAGCTGTACAGACATCTGCCTCCTGTTTTGTGTGCTTACAAGTAGAAGTCACAACTAATGGAGTAGGCTACTACGAATGCAGATGTATTTGATCGGTTCTCACACCCTGCCTTCTCTATCACCATCAATCGTTCGCCCGATTCAACTTTCTGGTGCAATAGTCTTACATTGTTTCAATTGTGATCCAGCAAAGTCTCTTCTCTTGGTGTGTATTTCTATTTTGTTTGTTTCTTTAGTTGTTTCCATTCCCTGAGGCAGTAAATCTTCCAAGAATAAAACGACTAAACGTATTGCTTCTAATTGGATCCTTCTTCGATTAGTTCTTGTTACAAGGAAACATTATGCTCTGTGATAATACTTGACCGATAAAAAACAACAATTAAAAAAACCCACAATTATTATTAGGGCATGGAATGGGTTGCCTGAGCTAGCCAGGAAAACCAGTGACTTGGCAGAATTTAAGTCATTGGTTAATATGCATGACTAAATGCATGACGCGTCGGACGTAATCATCTTCTTTTTTGAAGTAACGTCTGTATTATATAAGATAAGATAAGATAACAACCTAGTATAATTAACCTACAGTTTTGTAGGCATCTTTTATTTTATTTTCAGAATGTGTTTTTTTCCACCAATGAAGTAAAAAGCTGTAGATGTTTTATTTGTCAAAAGTCAGTGCATAAAGTAAAATGAATAGTGTAGAATTTCTTGTATGATTTGAATGAAAAAAAAAACCCCAGCTAAATCTAAACATTTATTAAAAATCAAATTATTTTTCTATAACGTTTAGATAACAACACATGGTAAATAAGAATGTAAGCGATCACCGTCTTTCAAAGTCGACATATGCAGATCTTGAAAACTATTTTTTTCTAATCAATTTAAATATACATATTAAATAGAAAAACAGCTTTGTCTGCATGAGTTATGGAAAAAATAAGCAGGTCGCATCTGGGCTTGCGTAGTCACTGTACTCATCCTTAATTTCGGAATGAAAAACATTGCCATTATATATATATATATATATATATATATATATATCATAAAAAAGGCAAAATGTCCTTCATTTTCTTCGGACATGATCAAATAAGGCCTTCGTGTAGTAGTTTAATGTACATTTCATTCCATGAACAAGTCCATAGACAAGTGGCTTTTGCACATATAATCGGGAAATCCTTAATCACACGATTTGCACAAGGATACTTTATATTGAAAGTTTTAAAGGCTTTATTGAACAAAACATTGCATAGTGGTTGGGGATCAGTCAACATTGTGTTGTCCAGTTCATTATACTCCTGCTAAGGAGTTTGACCAGGATTGTCACCGGGCGTAAACGTCGTCAAACGTAATATTCGTTAAACGATTCGATTGAGAAAGTGATAATATATGTTTGAATAAAATAATATAGTTATAATCTAGACTCTGTTTGATCTAGACTAGAAATATAACTTACGTTAAAATTAGTCATTGATTGTGACCTATACAATAAAGTATAATTAGTATAATAATATATAGATCTAGTAAATTTTTCATTTTAGATCGAGATATCACTTAAGATAAGTGTAGACCCATTTAGATTATATTATTAGATTTTGACCTTAATCTAGTTCTACTGTCAAGAATTTAGTTAAACTTTGAAAAAAAAAAACTATCTCAAAAAATAATTATTTTAAATCATGTTTCTCCGCGAGAAAGAAGAGTAACTCCAAACTCCTTAAAGGAGTTGCGTTATTTTCCTCATGATCTTGAAAACGTCTCATAAAGAACTTTTTTCCACACATAGCATACAATGAGAAAAATGGGTAAACCAAACTTGTATGAAAAGCCATCCAATTATACCTTTATCTTTATCTCTCTCTCTCTCTCTAACTCTCTCTCTCTCTCTCTCTCTCTCTCTCTCTCTCTCTTTCTTTATCCCTCTCCTTCATAGGCCTGTTTGTGTTTGTGACGTTTCTTTCTGAAATGACGATTTTTTTCTCATACTAGATTACTAGATTAACTTCTTACAGAACATCAGCTCTAGCAAAGGACCACCTTTACGACAGTCTGAAGCCAAACAACATGGTTAATCAGCCATCCTGTTTTCCCTAGATGGACTTAGTCTATATTTATTGAACATTTTAAAACATCACTCTCTTGGGTAATTCTTTTTTACCCCCTTCAACCCCTGTTTATGAGTATCGAGTGTATGCATTTTTGTGTTGTCATGTTCATAGAAAGTTTAGTTTCTGTCCCAAGCCTATACACTCACTCTAACGCTAACCCAAACGAACACATCTTCTCCCCACAAATTTTCACTTTTGCTGTTGATGTTTCCCGCTGCCATGTCTTTGATTGTTCGTTACACACCTCCAGCCCCCTTGCTGCGCCCTCCTACACCCCTAAACCTTTTCCCCCCCATGCCGCCTTTTTTTTTTTTGGTTTGCTGCCGTTTTTTTTTAAAGCTTTGATTTAAATGTCAAGGTGACTTGGTACCAAGAATCTCTGGGAAATAACAGTCAATCATCCCGGGGACTGAACTCTTCCGAAACTGCGCAGTTCTTGAAAAACTCGGTGCAGCTTTTGTGATAATGAGCTTCATAAGTCAATTAAATACAAATGTGTCTTGAGAGACAAGGTGGAAAACAACACAAAATAGATACATTTCAAACTGAGTATACATTCCGCTTATCTTTAACTTCCACTACAGGTTTGTTATAAGTAAGAATTACATGTGTGTCTTTCTTTTACTGTAAAGCATGTCCTACGTTGAGAATCTCCTCTTTCTCTCTCGCTCTCTCTCTCTCTCTCTTGTACACAACCCAACGACTTATGGACAGTTATCAATTTCTTCCTTTTGTTTTAGTCTTGAATGCAGGTCCGTTTTATTCAGAGATATCGACTGCAGAATAGCGTGTCTCGAGTTGGAAGTCCTCTGGAGTAGTAGATGTTGGCAGTTTTATTTCGGAAGTTTAAAGTTGTTTTGGGGAAAGAGTAGGTTGTTGTGCAGGTCACGTGATTCCCTCGTCATTCTTTAAGCATTTACTTGCAGCATGAACCTGCCATTCTTAAGAAAATTAATGCACTATATATATATGAGTGTTTCTCCAGTACTGGTATCAAAAAGTGTCACATTAGGTCAAAAATTAAAATGGAAGTTTTTGGTTTCATTTTAAGTGTATTCATTTCTTCACCCATTGTACTTTAAGAATTTATCAATAGAAAATGAATTGGAATACATACATTTCCTCAGCAGTGCTGGCAAAAGGGGTACCCACTATTGTATTTCAGGTGCATCACCGGGACACCATTGATGATTAAAGTACAACTAACTGTTAATTTGTTTGCTTTCTTAGCATAATTTGAATGTTTCTTTTGTATTAAGCAGCCAGATAGAGAAATTGAAGTTTTTGAGCACTTACATAATGTTTGTGCTCAATTTAAAAAATGGGACACCGTAGCACCTGTAACACTACTGGTAAAAGTTTTTTGAATAAGATTTTTTATAAGAAAATAGAATTTATGCTATACTTGCATTGTAGCTAAATATATAGGCTTTTATTTGATGCAATATCTCAACAATAATTCAAGCATTTATTATAACATAACTATTATATCACAAGATGTTGCCGGTGCTATAACGGGACACCAATATGAAATATATCGTTTTTTTTGTTAATACATGCTGAAATACAATTTTTTTAAAGTCTGTAAATACATTACCAATTTTTCTTTTATCAATGAATCACAAAATAGTTTTCTATAACCACAAATGAATGTACTAGACCTTTGTGTGTGTGTGTTCAATAATCATTTTAAAATATATTACACATAACTGCCTCAAACATGACCTAATCATAGACTAAAACAGCTCTAAGACTTTCAATGTACCAAGAACAAGATCCAAAACTAGATTTACATATAAATTGAAATATAGAGTAGATTTAAATCTACACAAGAACTTTATCTAGATCAAGACTTGTTTAGTGTCCCGTGAAGCACCACAGACAATGATAAAACAATAAGGTTTACATTAACTTAGATTAAAAAATAGTATTCTATGTATTTTAGATCAAACTTGAGAATAATAAGCTTAATTCACATTATAATTCAAAACTTTGGTGAGAGAACTACTTATATCTAGATCTCTGAGATTTTCTGGTATCATTTAACATGAGGTGTTTCGGGTGCTACAATGAAAAAATGTGAGACACCATGTCTATTAATGTCTCCTGTTAATTACTATGTAGCCTTTTCCCAAGAAAATGGAGCTCATTGTGTACTAAGCAGTATCAGAGATACCATTAATTAATTCCCATCACATTAATAACTTTGTTTAAAAAAATATTGTTCTTTTTGTCAAGCGCGTTTGAGGTGCTTCACATGGGACACCAAGACCTATTTTACTAAAATTATGTAAATTTTTACAGTTTCAAAGAAAAATTACACTGTGTAAATTAATCATAGATGCTTTTAGTAACAAAAACATACTAGGGAGCAGAATCCTTTACTTTGTTTACAATTGATAAAGGTTTAAAATTTCAAGTTAAGTGGGACACCATGTGATGCACCTGTGACACATTTTTTACAGCGACATCTAAGTAATATCAAAGTAACTATAAAATAAAAAGATATAGATAATGCAACAACATTATATTGTTAACCTATTTCAACAAAAATGTCTGTTCAATAATCTTTGCTTTTAGTAGAATATTACTTCAACCTAAGCCTGGTATTCCATGTTACATCAAAAGTTGCCATTTTGTGCACTATTTCACACATTTTCTACAATTTTAAAATTCCACAATGCACCTTTCAAGCTCAAAATATCACAATTTATAGGTAAACCATTTCTAAGTGAAATGAAAAGAAAATTGTGACATTTAAATAAGAAGTTATTGAGTTATAGACTTTTTAGTGAGCCAATACCTATTTGTCATCAATACTGGAGAAACACTCATATATCAATTGATCGAACCTTACGGGATGCAATCGTTTCGTTCGATTAAGTGGCTAGTCTGATTACCACTGAGTGATTGATCAAGACATCTCATCAACTGTAGTTCGGATTCGCATTAAATTACGTACACACGTTCCTTTTAAAATGCGGCCTGTATATTAACATTGACAAAAAAAAAGAGTGAAGTGTTCTGGCAATAATGAACAATATAAAACCTGAGAATAAATGAACGGGCGTACATAAATACATGAGATTTCCTTATTGATTGAAGTCTTTACTTTATTTTTATTAGCACTGATTCAATTAGCATCCCCCCCCCCCCCCCCCCCGCCGTTTTTGAGTACTTCAATGAAATCTTTTATACATTAGAATGCTAAGGTTTTGGTTAAATGGGGAGTGGTGAAACTAGGGGAAGTGGAGGTGGCCGCCATTGGGCGGTTATAATTGGCATGCATGCATACCTTTATACATTTTATAGATACAGATGAAGGTCCTGCTGCCCATGAGGATGCATTCTTCATCCTGTCCTCCTCCCCCCCCCCTGCTTCGTGCTAATGTGTATATTACGTCAGGTCTTTGTCCTACGGCTTTCACCTCCCCCTTCCGTCAGCTGCTAAGCAGACGTCTAAGCCAGAAACTCTGGAACTGCAGGAGGTATGCTCAAAGCGCTTCCTCCCATTTTCTCCCCCTCCCCCTTACTTATTTCTTCCGTCTGCTGTAATACAAAAGATCTGTACTCACAAAATGGCCGTTATTTGACCTTGACTTTCTGAGACACGCACCGATGTTCTGAAATATTTGCGTTTTGTTTTTCCTTCTAAAAAAGAATAAAGAATGACTAGCAGTCAATTTATGGTTATATAAAAAAAAAAGATATGCATGTAATTAGTTCATCACATATTACCTTAAATGCTTAGTACGTATGTCGGCGGTATGTCCATATATGATCTTTGTCGTACTGCATTTCAATGACGTCCTGTTCAGTTATTCTTTTCTTTGATGTCCATTCAACGGAGATGGTCTCCTAGCGAACATGTATTTTCTATTTATTTATTTTTTTACATTTTTACTTGGGCGACATTTCCTTATGGACCAATCGTTGCGATACTGGACAAAAAACGGTCACAATATCAGTAGGTTTGTTTTTTGTCCCTTTTATTTGCAGTTACCGCCGAGATGCGCCAAATTTAAATGATATTTTAATAGAGTGATTTATTAATTAGATGTTGTTGTTTTTTCTAAATAGAATTTTATCTCTTAAAACTCGTGCATATGTTTGTTACTAAATATGAATCAAAATTTAGACATTTGCCAAGAAAAAAACAAAAACAATTCGTTCTCTAATCAGCAAAAACTATATCGTCTGCTGAAATTGTAACGAAGTACTGGACATAGCTAGTTAAAATGTGTTTATTTCTTAGCACGGGATAAAGTAAATGTTCTCATATTCAACTACTCTGTTGAAATCTGCTGTACATATTTTATGCGTTAGTGCCAATGGATTCTAAGGCAATATTTAATTCAAGATATTTTATTTTAATAATGAAAAAAAAAAGATATATTGTTTCATACATTTGATATGTCCTCCAGATTTAGCAGTCATGTTTTTTTTTCTCCCCTCCAGATAATTGAATATGACTGTATCACGTGACTCATCGTAACAGTAAACAGACGCCACAGAAGCTAGCCATAGTCTTGGCATTCCTGGACGTGCTTCATTCATGCTGTTCAATTGGAATACGTTGTTCCAACAATTGGAGCGTTTCATTTGGTAGGGGCTGACCTCCTGCAACTTTTTGTATGTAATAGCATTCTCAGGATTAATTGTTCCCCATCACTGCAAGCAAGGTAAGCACAATGTTTATTTATGTAACAACACAACACTATCAGCAACTCATAAAGAAACAAACAAAACAAAACAGATCTAGTGTAATTCAACTTTTGTTAATGAAATCGTGTATTATAAATTTGTTCTGATAATCATAAGCTAAATTACCTCAAAGTTTCTAATTGTGTTAACCCAGGCAAAAAGGGATAAAAAAAACTTACCTTTTTTTTACACAGCTTAATATCAAATCAGTCAGTCTGTCTGTCTGTAAAAAGTGTGTACACTTTATTTCTTCCACATCCATTCTCAGATGAAGTTGAAACTTCGCACAATTATACATTGGTTTAGACAAGACATGAATCAATTAAAAAAAAATATTAACTACATTGTGAATTGATTACTGGTAATTGAATTATTTTGTTTGATATTAACAAGGGAAACTAAATATTCAGTATTCATGGATATGGCTAAACTTGTCGGGTTTAGTACCCATAAATAATTGTTAACGCTATTTCTCCCTCACGCATTTTCCGATCAAGATGAAACTTGAAACACTTATTTAAAAGGGTGGCTCGTCGTTTCGAAAAGTGTAAGAAATATCCAGTCAATAATTGCGTTGTACTCTCCCTACTCCTCATAGCGCCCCCAAGAATACACCCTAACTGATGGCGCCCCAAAGCATAACCAATTCTCATAGAGCCCTCAAAGCATACAAACTTCTCAAAGCCCTCCCCCCCCCCCAAGCATACACGATACTCATAGTGCCATCATGCATACAAACTTCTCATAGTGCCATCATGCATACAAACTTCTCATAGCACCCCCCCCCCCCCCCCCCAAAGCATACCCACTCCTCATAGTGCCATCCTGCATACAAACTTCTCATAGCCCTCACCCCAACCCAAAGCATACCCACTCCTCATAGTGCCATCATGCATACAAACTTCTCATAGCCCTCCCCCCCCCCCCAAGCATACTACTCCTCATAGTGCCATCATTCATACAAACTTCTCATAGCCCTCACCCCCCCCCCCCCAAAGCATACCCACTCCTCATAGTGCCATCATGCATACAAACTTCTCATAGCCCTCCCCCCCCAAAGCATACCCACTCCTCATAGTGCCATCATGCATACAAACTTCTCATAGCCCTCACCCCCCCCCCCCCCCAAAAAAAAAACAAAAAAAAAACATACCCACTACTCATAGTGCCATCATTCATACAAACTTCTCATAGCCCTCACCCCCCAAAAAAAAAACAACAACATACCCACTACTTATACGTTGTTACAATGCTCTTTAGAACACATGTCTAGGATTAAATAATACTAATAATATTTGAAAATGGAAAGTAATTCAATATCCCCTGAATATAAAACCTTCATTTCAAAACATTTGTCATTCGGGCAGCTTCAGTGTAATACAAATCTTTCCGAGCATAAGTAACAACAAAAATGAAAAAAGCTTATTACATTTTTTGTTTTTGTTTTCATTTATTTAATAATATTCAAGTTTTTGTGTAACAATTTAGTTCCATTGTCTCTGAAGGCAAACCTGAGTAGGCTAATAGTTTATCATTACAATGTACAGAATACATGTTGGAGTTTTGGTTTTTTGTTTGTTTTTATTTTCTTTATGTCTAGCAACAGAAAATAGATTTTTTTCCTTGTGTTGAGGCGCGCGCGTGTGTGTGTGTGTGTTTGAAAAGAGGTTTTTAATAAAAGGGATCTCTGGCTTAGTGGTGGTGGCATGGTAGAAGCCTTGATGAAATTGTTTGAATGATAAGCCTTGATGAAATTGTTTGAATGATAAGCCTTGATGAAATTGTTTGAATGATAAGCCTTGATGAAATTGTTTGAATGATAAGCCTTGATGAAATTGTTTGAATGATAAGCCTTGATGAAATTGTTTGAATGATAAGCCTTGATGAAATTGTTTGAATGATAAGCCTTGATGAAATTGTTTGAATGATAAGCCTTGATGAAATTGTTTGAATGATAAGCCTTGATGAAATTGTTTGAATGATAAGCCTTGATGAAATTGTTTGAATGATAAGCCTTGATGAAATTGTTTGAATGATAAGCCTTGATGAAATTGTTTGAATGATAAGCCTTGCACTTTGCTCCTTTCTGTGCGCCCTACTTGCACGTGTTTTAAAAAGTGTGTGTGTGTGTGTCAGTATGATTTGCGTGGGCGTGCGAAAGGTTCGTTCATAAAGAAACCCCTCTCAAGGCTAAACTCATTCTTGGGCTGCCGTAGCCAAATTTCTCCTCTGCTTTCACGAGGGCTTTCTGTTCATTTTTTTTTTTTGTTGGTCTTCTCTTACTCATCTAGATGTAACGGCCAATCAAATGAACGCTGTGAAATTAAATAACCGCTAGGAACTGAATGCTTCCGCCCTTGCACTGCGCATGTTTTTCATTAGTTACAAAGATACAAAGTGGCACCATCCATACATGATATTTTGTAATCCTTGTGATTGTGTGTGTGTATATGTATGTGCACCAGAAAGAGCTTTCGGCATTGTACATTTCTGGCTTGTTCATTATCTTATAGCCCATCGCTTCTAAAAAAAGAGAACATCTATTATCTCGTAATCAAACATTTTATTTAACCAAGAGGAGACTAAATAGGACACATTTAAATTCTCTTTTTTTTTTTTTTTCAAAACTTTTTATATATGTATGAAAAATCTGTACGTATGTATGCATGCTTGTATATATGTATATATATGTATGCGTGTAAGTATGTATGGCTATGTGTGTATATATGTATGTATGTTTTTAAGTAATCTCTTAGAGCTATGTGTTTATTGATGTTAATGTTTACGTTTTGCGTATCACATTCTATTGTTGAAAGTTTGTAAGCGAATTTTCTTAGGCATCTACCGAAAGGATTTTTTTTTCTTTTCAAATATAGCAAGTGCTTGTAGCTGTAACTTACACTCGTGCATGTAAACTATATGGTAGATTTTCACAGTAAACTAAACAATGTCAAGGACATTGAGACATGTTTTTTTTTCTTTCGTTTGCCAACAGTAGCAAACCCATTGTGAATTTATCACTATGAAGAGGAGATATAAACAATGTGGATCTAAAATGTATTTTCGAGTGTGAATGTCTTCTAGGGACTTAAAACATTTATGGGAAGTTAAATTCCTAATATAAGAAGATTACATATTGAGTTTAGGTTCCTCAACTTTAACAGGCTGCTAAGGAATATTATAGGGCCGCATATTTCTTTGAAACTTTATAGTTCAGTCAATGTGAACCTTGAACGAACTCTTTTATGTCTAGGAGAAGAAATTTAGATAGTCATTAATGTTGTATGCTTCGCTGGGAGATCAAAGCCCTACGGATGACTTAAGTGTGAAATGAAATCACGAGAACCCCTGAAGTTCATCATTTAAATAATATCATTATTCAAAGTCGCGGTTGTACAATAGCTTAAAACCAGTATGATGATCCATCCCAAAATATTAGCTAGATGGAATTGACACGTAATAGGCCATATGAGGACTTATAAGGTGTATGCATCTGTTTATAGTTTTAATTGTTCCATAAAGGAAGTATGAAGATTAACGAAAGACCCCTCGCCGGGGCCCTCTGAACGAGACATGCAAGTTGTGCGTAGATGGAGCAAATTAAATGGCGTCCTGACCACAACATCTATTAAGACATTTCTTCGCGTCCCAAAGTTAAAGAAGAGTGGAGTATCTCAGGCAGACTTGCTGTTGCCTTAATAGTTGGCCACACGGAATACAGATAATTGATCTGGAGTGAGCTTTTTACAATCTTCTACTCAATCCATAGTACATGTGTTTCTGAAGACGGTCTTACATAATTAGGTTTCCACTAGTCAGTTGGCTAAGGACAATTTTTTTTTTTAAAAGATAAGATCTTTATTTTATATCAATGCATTTCTCGCTATTTTTTTTATCTTATATAGATCTAATCCCACTCTGTCTGTCTGTCTGGTACAAATCTTGCATACATTATTTACTATTTCTAGGTCTGAGATGCATGATGTATGGTATCTTTCGATATCCAGTTTGTCTGCGTCAATGATCGGACATTGACTAAAGCCAACTAAATGTTTTCGAATCCATTGTGCCATCCCCACCCCCTTCTGTTTCTCCTTTTGTTTCTTTTCCATTTGGCAAGCCACCCAGATTTTTTATTTTACCCAGAGTTCACCCAGATTTACCAGCTTTATCTGCGTTATTGCCTATTACCAGGCATACCCTAGAAGCTTTTGTAGCAAGGTGAACCATACCATCTGCAGAAACAGCTTCAGTCCAGCTGAGAGTACATCTTGATGCCGGCTGATAGCTGGATGGCATTGTTTCAAGTTTCAGCTGTTTTAACATCCTACAAGAGCGTATAAAGACAGAGTTAACTTTTCATAAAAATTTAGTTTTATAACAATTTTTTTCTCTCACTTTTTTTCCTTACCCAAGCTAAATTTAACAAATGATATGCAAGATCAATCTGTAACTCTAGGCTTACAGTAATAAATGTATCTGAAGATTTCATTTAAGTGGCACAATGCATATTCATTTCATTTTGTTCAATCTTGCGCATGCATTTTTAAGTGTAGGAGGTAATTATGGATAGATATCTGCCTCGCGTCATTGTCCTGTTCTTGGCCACTTCTTTGAAATAGCGTTAGAGTTTGATCTTCTTTGACGATTTTTTTTTTCTTAACGCTGTTGACTTAGACAGCATCTTACTGCTGCTGAAACCACGCTTTAAGAACTAATAAGCATGTTAGAAAAAATAACGTTATCTAATAGTATTTCTCAAACAGAGGGAGGGACATGTCCTATCGTTAAGAGGGCCATGTGCTGAATGGGGGGGGGTAGCAAAGACATTATTGGTGTTTTATTGGTAAATGCATACCTGAATCTTAGTAAAGTAAACATGTCATTATTAACAACTTTAAAAAAAAGTATTTGAGACTTTCATGTTTTAGTTATCACCTTTTAGAATGTTTACCGTTTTCGCGAGAGACGTTTGTAAAAAGATTCAACTCATGAGTTTTTTTTGTTGTTTTTTTATGTAATTATTTCCATAATTATTTTTTGAGTAAGAGGAAATCAAAGTTTCGAGAAACACCTAACATTTCCTAACTAGCAACCATAACAAGGAAAAATAATAAATTATAAAAACATTAACATTCACATAGACAAAGCCTCTCTCCCCCCTTTCTCTCCCCCCCCCCTCTCTCTCTCTCTTTCTTGTACATACACACACACACACATACGCATAGACACTACCTCTCCGCCTCACCTCAACATCGAAAGTAAAGTCCAAGATTAAATTTTGTTTCAAGTGCCTGGTTTTTTGGAACAACTTAATGGCTTCCTCCGAAACGACTTCCTGTCTGTCCGATCGGGGCAAGGGCGTCCGTCGGTTACTGAGTATTTCAATCAGGTTTGAGAATACAGGACAGGATCCTACTCTGGCATGTACCTACCGGTGAGCTGTTACCTGAGCCAGGTACTTAACGTTCACGTCGTACCGTTGGTCCGACCAATTTAGTTAAGACTGGGCCACGCGGGAGACCTACCTGGCCCGGTTACTTTACCCCGAGTTTGAGTCATTCACTTTGAAAACCTTTTCCATCGTTCCGATAAGCTTGAAGCAGACAAAGTTTCAATGTAAAGCTATACAAACACTTATATTAACACAACAGAAAACTAGAAGAACCATAAACATTCATATCAACAAAACATCTCTCTCCTCTTCTCTCTCTCTCTCTTTTACATAGACAGACGGTTGGTCATTGTGCTGGCCACATGACACCCTCGTTAACCGTGTGCCGAAAAAACAGATGGCCTTCACATCATCTGCCACATAGATCGAAAGTTCTTAAGGGGAACTCTACTTTACTGTTTTTTTGTACATTAAGACATAATGTGTAGACACTAGGATGATTTGAACACCAATAATACAGTTTACGTCAGTAGAATAGACGGAAGAAAAACAAAATGTTTGTAGCTTAGATCAAAAGTATCTACACTTACGAACACGGATAATCCAAGGGCCAGCCCTTAATCGTTTGAGACCCATTGATCTATGTTTGAACGGAAAGTTCCTTCGTATAGAGAAAAACAAGTTGCAGTCTTTTAAACTGCACGAATGAGGTCTATTTAAACGAAGATTAGAGACTCTGTAGCCAGCATCAAACAAAGTCACCGCGATCTTCGCATACTAATGACTGGCGCCATCTTGATAATTACCTAAGTAAGATAACAGACGCACACACACACATGCACCACGCTGGCACACTGAAATCATAGCCGGATCTACGAACTAGGTAAAAAAACAATCAACAACAAACAGTCTTCTTTCTAAACAATATAGCAACACCCATGAAGAGTTGTACAGTTTTTGTTTTATTCGGTTCGTAAACTGTTATCTCTCACTCTTCATATTACACAGTTGTATCTGTAGCTCGTGCAAAATATGCTGGTTGAAACTGAGTCATTGAAGTAAAGTGAAATATTAATAAAATAAAATTAAACAAATGTGTATTGGTATAACCCTCAGACATTCTTAACCCTTTTTAAATCTCAACATCTATTTTGTTTCTTTTTTTTTTTTTTTTTTTTTTTGTAACACATGAAAATGAAAGAAGCAAATGATCACGACAAAAAAAAAATGTATAAAAGAAATAAGTTCAAGAAAAGAAAATAATGCAGTCATTTCCCATTTCGTCTTATGAAATCTCTGTCCGATTTTATAATTATTCTATATTTATTTTCGCATTTTGCTCTATTTTTTATTTCATTGTACTATTTCCTCCCCCCCCCCCATCACCTTTTTAAAGTTTTGTTTCTTTTTGTTTGCCTGTCCATCAATCAGTCTGATAACCTTTTCTTCCACCTTGTTGGTTAGCCTATGTCTTTTTTTTTTTGTCTGCATTCTTGTTTGTCCATTATAATGTCTGCTTGCTTGTCATTATTATATCAGACTTACTGTCTGCCTGCCTGGTCGTTTGTCAGCTTGGCGTCCAGTTTTTTCCCTTCTCTTTCTTTCTCTCTCTCGCTGTACATTTGTTTACTGTGACTAATTTCATTTCGTTTTCAAGCTTACAAAC